>CM061531.1:111064747-111082247 GCA_030545055.2 Neoaliturus tenellus | reverse complement strand
TGATCGGGTTATGGGAACGGGGTTTTTGGGGGTTTCAAAAGGGTCGAAAATGTTTTTGTTTTTTTTTCTTTTTGGAGCATAATTTTCAAAATTCAACAATTTTAATTTAAACCATTTAAAAAAGCTTAAAAAAACAAAGAATTTAGTATTTTGAATTTTTAACTTGGCTTAACAGGTTACGGAGAAACGCAAAAAATAGGTTTTCCTTGTTAATCTTATGGAAAATCAACAAAACCCTGTATCTTGCTTATTTATTGTGTACCGTATGTATTTAGTTTTTATTAGTGCAAACCAAACTAATTATTAATTTTTCCAATATTTTTTTGTAAGCTCGATCAGACAAAATGAATTATTTTATTCTGTCTAAAGACAGAGAAGTTTAGATCAGCTGATGCCCCTGCTTGTTGTTAGTGTGTCGACCAATCAAAATAAAGCACAGAGGAGTGGGGATAGATTTCGTTCCGTTTATTGTATTCATAGATCGTTATTATTACTGGACCGGCGGCCAGCGGTGCGTCACCTCACATCAGCGCGCCTACAGACCCTTCTGAGAAAGGTACAAATTTAAACTTAACTTCTTTCACTATCAATTTTAATTTCTTTATAACAATTATGATTTCTATGTGGTCTGTCTGACGAGCATTATTGGGGTTAACTGATTACTTATTATCAAACAAAATCTTAATTTATAAATTATATTTATTTTACGGTTAATTATAGCGCGGATTGTGCTTTGTTCTTTGTTTAGGGCTGAAGACATGGGGAACAACAACCCTTTCAATCCCTTCCTTTGTCCATAAAATCATTCAAAAAAAATGTCATTAATTTGTTTAGGATCTAAATTGTAAACAAATTAGGCCTAGCTCAGTAATGCAGAATCCTTTTGTTATGTATTATAAAAATTATGATTTAAACCCAAGTAAATGAATAATGTGACAGAATTATGTGAGTGTTATTTCTTATTGAAATAAGAAACCCAATCTTCAAGTTATACTATGTTTTTTTTATGGTATAACAATTGCGCGACTCTGCTGTGAATACCGTACTCTTGTCGTTGGCTAATTTCAAAGGTTGCCCTTCCTTCTTGAGGATTGAGGCAGAACCTACGGTTGTATTTATCTCATACATATGGGTGGATTTGTTCCAGTATGAGACATACGACACACACTCTAAATTGGCTATCTTACTAACATTCCACTCCATAGAGTGGCAATATTCTGCAATGTTGATCCTCCTTCCGGTGGTAACGCAATTTATAGAATCACACAGGATCGATGCAGGTTTTGGGTCGCAATCATAATTGACAGTAGAAGCCCAGACTCCTTCAATTGATTCCAGGCCAACTTGCGTCTCAAACTTCTTACTAGTAAGTAGGTCTTTGAAAACTATAGTATCCTTTAGTACCTGATTAGTAGGAGTGTATAGTCGCACTTTGTCGTCCCAATGGAAAATCACTCTAAGTTTCCTGTTCACCCATATTGTTTCAGCCGCAAAAGTGAAATCAAAGTAAGACAAAGGCTCTAATTTACATCTAACGTCTTGCCATACGACATGGTCGTCAACAACGAACGAAGATTGTCCCTGATCTTTAGTGCACACAGAATCGCTCCTGCCAGCTGGGCAACCAGTGTCGAGCACAACTTCAGTTTCGTATGTATTATAGAGAGTTGCCTGAATTGTATAAGCATGAGCTCTCCGTACACTCTCGACTTCTAAGGTGAGATGTTGTAAGTGCACACAATCTCCAGGTGATAAAGTTGTTTCCACTAAATACTGACCATCAGCGAAACGAGCTTGATGACCTATCCCACGACAGTCTCCATAAACAGTTTTGACAAAACCATATGCAATAAGTAGTAATGGGCTCCACTTCTCCAATTTGATTAACCTCATGCCAACAACGATTAGCGCAGTCGTAGTGGTGTATTCTAATACCGAATAGGATATCATAGGTTTTGCGTCCTCTTGGGGCGGACACACACTGCAAACACAACCGAAGTCGTCAATTACATTGCTGTTGCGCCTCTCGACGTAAGCCAACCATTTACCTCCTTCGCAACATTTCAGAGCCACTGGTCCATTAGTACACCACTCTCGTCCACATGTCATGTCGGAATAGTGACCTTTAGTTGCTTGTTTTTCCGCAAACTGCAGTTCTGGTTGATGAGCTTCTAAGACGATACGCCAATAACTGTCTTTCTTCAGGTGCCTCATGAGTTCTGCAAGGGGCACACAAACAACTGAACAAGTCCTGTTACCATTCCTCACGCCGTGATGCCAAATTCTGCCTTCGTACCAAACGAGCGACGTCGTGAGGAGGCGGCAACCGAAAGAAGTTGGTTCAGCAACACCTTCATGCGAATAAATTTCACAAACTTTGTCATATTTGGAATGACGACTGGCAGCAAGAATTTGATCATCCTCCGTGCTAGGTGGGGCCTTGGGGAGTACGCTATGGGTTGTAACCTCCTCTGTCCAGATGTGTGCTTTAGACAGATCATCGGCTATTTTCCCTTTCAGTGCCATCGTATTCGCTCCCGCGGGGTGGACGAATAGCACGGCCAACAGCACGGTTGTTGCAGCGCCTGAAGTTGCTAACTTCTTGGCTAAGCGCAAATGGTGTGCTGACTTATCCAGATGAGATTGGATGCGGGCTGCTTTGCTCTGTCTCTTTTTGGCGTTCTTTTGAGTTGCCTTACCTTCATTTTTGGTTTTCGGTTTTTCTTTACCCGGCCCGGTGCCTTCAGTCTTCGTCTCAACCTGCGGGTCCTGAACTGGGCTCGCGCTTTCACTCTTGTCTCCATTGTAGAACTCAACTCCAGAATTTGGGTCGAACGCGTTGGCCCATTTCCCGGATGCGGTCTTCCCAGACAGTAGAGCATACGCAAATTGGCCTTCGTTCTGGACTGTTCTCCAATCTTCCAGCTGATCGAAATTGACTATCACGGGCAAACCAGAGCATCCTTTCATGAAATCGCCCGTTTCATAAGGTGCTGCGTATTTCTGCACTATTCGCCCGACAATGTCGCCAACTTCGCTTCTCTTGACTTGTCCAGCGGGTCCGCGATTTCCAAATTCCAACAGGCAAACATCATTCTTATTCCAGTAATTCACGTCCGTACACTGCGGAAGGGAATGCTTGCAGCATACTCCCAAGTTGCCGTCCCTTATGGCACAGAATCTTTCGGTCTCACTCTCCACCTGAAAGACACCATCGCGGGCCTCGTTACAGTATTGTTCCCACGAGATCACTCTGAGGTGTTTAGCGGGATTAGTGGCCTTCTTCATAGAGGTACTAACACTTCCAGCCTGGTCAGTGGACTTCTTTTTCGCAAAAGCAGGAACCGGTGGGGGACCTGTTTTTCCGACCATCTTCCCGTCAAACATGTCGGTCCCAAGGTGTTTAAATTTTAGCCAATCTACTTGAGTGACGAACCGGTCACGCACTAGCCTAGCCGGGCAAGTCTGGTTCGGGCAAGTAGCTGTAGTATGTACAAGTTCAGGCTGGGAGTGGACGTGCGAAAAAATGGTGCCACAGTCCCCACAAGTGTGGTGGTGGCGCAACTTCTCTCGCATCAGCCAGCTCCTACGGACGGCTTTGTTAGTCATCATTTTCTGCCTCTTCTCTACTGAATGTCCAACCCGAAGCTTTTTAGCGAGCAGAGCTGGCCACATCTTGACATTTAACGCTCTGATTACGCTCTGGGCGAGAGTCCCTCGAGGATTCGCAATACGCTGTCCTCTGTCAAGCCGGATGTTGTACTTCAATTGGCCAATTCCACTATCTCTTCCGGTATGGTCGATCGGTCTCTGGGGGGTTGGGGCTGATCTCCTGCCCTTACTTTTCCGGGGAGAGGGGGGGGGGCCCAGTGATTTGAAAAATATTGTCAAAATTGAGGGGGGAAGATGTACCGTATGTATTTAGTTTTTATTAGTGCAAACCAAACTAATTATTAATTTTTCCAATATTTTTTTGTAAGCTCGATCAGACAAAATGAATTATTTTATTCTGTCTAAAGACAGAGAAGTTTAGATCAGCTGATGCCCCTGCTTGTTGTTAGTGTGTCGACCAATCAAAATAAAGCACAGAGGAGTGGGGATAGATTTCGTTCCGTTTATTGTATTCATAGATCGTTATTATTACTGGACCGGCGGCCAGCGGTGCGTCACCTCACATCAGCGCGCCTACAGACCCTTCTGAGAAAGGTACAAATTTAAACTTAACTTCTTTCACTATCAATTTTAATTTCTTTATAACAATTATGATTTCTATGTGGTCTGTCTGACGAGCATTATTGGGGTTAACTGATTACTTATTATCAAACAAAATCTTAATTTATAAATTATATTTATTTTACGGTTAATTATAGCGCGGATTGTGCTTTGTTCTTTGTTTAGGGCTGAAGACATGGGGAACAACAACCCTTTCAATCCCTTCCTTTGTCCATAAAATCATTCAAAAAAAATGTCATTAATTTGTTTAGGATCTAAATTGTAAACAAATTAGGCCTAGCTCAGTAATGCAGAATCCTTTTGTTATGTATTATAAAAATTATGATTTAAACCCAAGTAAATGAATAATGTGACAGAATTATGTGAGTGTTATTTCTTATTGAAATAAGAAACCCAATCTTCAAGTTATACTATGTTTTTTTTTATGGTATAACAATTGCGCGACTCTGCTGTGAATACCGTACTCTTGTCGTTGGCTAATTTCAAAGGTTGCCCTTCCTTCTTGAGGATTGAGGCAGAACCTACGGTTGTATTTATCTCATACATATGGGTGGATTTGTTCCAGCATGAGACATACGACACACACTCTAAATTGGCTATCTTACTAACATTCCACTCCATAGAGTGGCAATATTCTGCAATGTTGATCCTCCTTCCGGTGGTAACGCAATTTATAGAATCACACAGGATCGATGCAGGTTTTGGGTCGCAATCATAATTGACAGTAGAAGCCCAGACTCCTTCAATTGATTCCAGGCCAACTTGCGTCTCAAACTTCTTACTAGTAAGTAGGTCTTTGAAAACTATAGTATCCTTTAGTACCTGATTAGTAGGAGTGTATAGTCGCACTTTGTCGTCCCAATGGAAAATCACTTTAAGTTTCCTGTTCACCCATATTGTTTCAGCCGCACAAGTGAAATCAAAGTAAGACAAAGGCTCTAATTTACATCTAACGTCTTGCCATACGACATGGTCGTCAACAACGAACGAAGATTGTCCCTGATCTTTAGTGCACACAGAATCGCTCCTGCCAGCTGGGCAACCAGTGTCGAGCACAACTTCAGTTTCGTATGTATTATAGAGAGTTGCCTGAATTGTATAAGCATGAGCTCTCCGTACACTCTCGACTTCTAAGGTGAGATGTTGTAAGTGCACACAATCTCCAGGTGATAAAGTTGTTTCCACTAAATACTGACCATCAGCGAAACGAGCTTGATGACCTATCCCACGACAGTCTCCATAAACAGTTTTGACAAAACCATATGCAATAAGTAGTAATGGGCTCCACTTCTCCAATTTGATTAACCTCATGCCAACAACGATTAGCGCAGTCGTAGTGGTGTATTCTAATACCGAATAGGATATCATAGGTTTTGCGTCCTCTTGGGGCGGACACACACTGCAAACACAACCGAAGTCGTCAATTACATTGCTGTTGCGCCTCTCGACGTAAGCCAACCATTTACCTCCTTCGCAACATTTCAGAGCCACTGGTCCATTAGTACACCACTCTCGTCCACATGTCATGTCGGAATAGTGACCTTTAGTTGCTTGTTTTTCCGCAAACTGCAGTTCTGGTTGATGAGCTTCTAAGACGATACGCCAATAACTGTCTTTCTTCAGGTGCCTCATGAGTTCTGCAAGGGGCACACAAACAACTGAACAAGTCCTGTTACCATTCCTCACGCCGTGATGCCAAATTCTGCCTTCGTACCAAACGAGCGACGTCGTGAGGAGGCGGCAACCGAAAGAAGTTGGTTCAGCAACACCTTCATGCGAATAAATTTCACAAACTTTGTCATATTTGGAATGACGACTGGCAGCAAGAATTTGATCATCCTCCGTGCTAGGTGGGGCCTTGGGGAGTACGCTATGGGTTGTAACCTCCTCTGTCCAGATGTGTGCTTTAGACAGATCATCGGCTATTTTCCCTTTCAGTGCCATCGTATTCGCTCCCGCGGGGTGGACGAATAGCACGGCCAACAGCACGGTTGTTGCAGCGCCTGAAGTTGCTAACTTCTTGGCTAAGCGCAAATGGTGTGCTGACTTATCCAGATGAGATTGGATGCGGGCTGCTTTGCTCTGTCTCTTTTTGGCGTTCTTTTGAGTTGCCTTACCTTCATTTTTGGTTTTCGGTTTTTCTTTACCCGGCCCGGTGCCTTCAGTCTTCGTCTCAACCTGCGGGTCCTGAACTGGGCTCGCGCTTTCACTCTTGTCTCCATTGTAGAACTCAACTCCAGAATTTGGGTCGAACGCGTTGGCCCATTTCCCGTATGCGGTCTTCCCAGACAGTAGAGCATACGCAAATTGGCCTTCGTTCTGGACTGTTCTCCAATCTTCCAGCTGATCGAAATTGACTATCACGGGCAAACCAGAGCATCCTTTCATGAAATCGCCCGTTTCATAAGGTGCTGCGTATTTCTGCACTATTCGCCCGACAATGTCGCCAACTTCGCTTCTCTTGACTTGTCCAGCGGGTCCGCGATTTCCAAATTCCAACAGGCAAACATCATTCTTAATCCAGTAATTCACGTCCGTACACTGCGGAAGGGAATGCTTGCAGCATACTCCCAAGTTGCCGTCCCTTATGGCACAGAATCTTTCGGTCTCACTCTCCACCTGAAAGACACCATCGCGGGCCTCGTTACAGTATTGTTCCCACGAGATCACTCTGAGGTGTTTAGCGGGATTAGTGGCCTTCTTCATAGAGGTACTAACACTTCCAGCCTGGTCAGTGGACTTCTTTTTCGCAAAAGCAGGAACCGGTGGGGGACCTGTTTTTCCGACCATCTTCCCGTCAAACATGTCGGTCGCAAGGTGTTTAAATTTTAGCCAATCTACTTGAGTGACGAACCGGTCACGCACTAGCCTAGCCGGGCAAGTCTGGTTCGGGCAAGTAGCTGTAGTATGTACAAGTTCAGGCTGGGAGTGGACGTGCGAAAAAATGGTGCCACAGTCCCCACAAGTGTGGTGGTGGCGCAACTTCTCTCGCATCAGCCAGCTCCTACGGACGGCTTTGTTAGTCATCATTTTCTGCCTCTTCTCTACTGAATGTCCAACCCGAAGCTTTTTAGCGAGCAGAGCTGGCCACATCTTGACATTTAACGCTCTGATTACGCTCTGGGCGAGAGTCCCTCGAGGATTCGCAATACGCTGTCCTCTGTCAAGCCGGATGTTGTACTTCAATTGGCCAATTCCACTATCTCTTCCGGTATGGTCGATCGGTCTCTGGGGGGTTGGGGCTGATCTCCTGCCCTTACTTTTCCGGGGAGAGGGGGGGGGGCCCAGTGATTTGAAAAATATTGTCAAAATTGAGGGGGGAAGATGTACCGTATGTATTTAGTTTTTATTAGTGCAAACCAAACTAATTATTAATTTTTCCAATATTTTTTTGTAAGCTCGATCAGACAAAATGAATTATTTTATTCTGTCTAAAGACAGAGAAGTTTAGATCAGCTGATGCCCCTGCTTGTTGTTAGTGTGTCGACCAATCAAAATAAAGCACAGAGGAGTGGGGATAGATTTCGTTCCGTTTATTGTATTCATAGATCGTTATTATTACTGGACCGGCGGCCAGCGGTGCGTCACCTCACATCAGCGCGCCTACAGACCCTTCTGAGAAAGGTACAAATTTAAACTTAACTTCTTTCACTATCAATTTTAATTTCTTTATAACAATTATGATTTCTATGTGGTCTGTCTGACGAGCATTATTGGGGTTAACTGATTACTTATTATCAAACAAAATCTTAATTTATAAATTATATTTATTTTACGGTTAATTATAGCGCGGATTGTGCTTTGTTCTTTGTTTAGGGCTGAAGACATGGGGAACAACAACCCTTTCAATCCCTTCCTTTGTCCATAAAATCATTCAAAAAAAATGTCATTAATTTGTTTAGGATCTAAATTGTAAACAAATTAGGCCTAGCTCAGTAATGCAGAATCCTTTTGTTATGTATTATAAAAATTATGATTTAAACCCAAGTAAATGAATAATGTGACAGAATTATGTGAGTGTTATTTCTTATTGAAATAAGAAACCCAATCTTCAAGTTATACTATGTTTTTTTATGGTATAACAATTGCGCGACTCTGCTGTGAATACCGTACTCTTGTCGTTGGCTAATTTCAAAGGTTGCCCTTCCTTCTTGAGGATTGAGGCAGAACCTACGGTTGTATTTATCTCATACATATGGGTGGATTTGTTCCAGCATGAGACATACGACACACACTCTAAATTGGCTATCTTACTAACATTCCACTCCATAGAGTGGCAATATTCTGCAATGTTGATCCTCCTTCCGGTGGTAACGCAATTTATAGAATCACACAGGATCGATGCAGGTTTTGGGTCGCAATCATAATTGACAGTAGAAGCCCAGACTCCTTCAATTGATTCCAGGCCAACTTGCGTCTCAAACTTCTTACTAGTAAGTAGGTCTTTGAAAACTATAGTATCCTTTAGTACCTGATTAGTAGGAGTGTATAGTCGCACTTTGTCGTCCCAATGGAAAATCACTTTAAGTTTCCTGTTCACCCATATTGTTTCAGCCGCACAAGTGAAATCAAAGTAAGACAAAGGCTCTAATTTACATCTAACGTCTTGCCATACGACATGGTCGTCAACAACGAACGAAGATTGTCCCTGATCTTTAGTGCACACAGAATCGCTCCTGCCAGCTGGGCAACCAGTGTCGAGCACAACTTCAGTTTCGTATGTATTATAGAGAGTTGCCTGAATTGTATAAGCATGAGCTCTCCGTACACTCTCGACTTCTAAGGTGAGATGTTGTAAGTGCACACAATCTCCAGGTGATAAAGTTGTTTCCACTAAATACTGACCATCAGCGAAACGAGCTTGATGACCTATCCCACGACAGTCTCCATAAACAGTTTTGACAAAACCATATGCAATAAGTAGTAATGGGCTCCACTTCTCCAATTTGATTAACCTCATGCCAACAACGATTAGCGCAGTCGTAGTGGTGTATTCTAATACCGAATAGGATATCATAGGTTTTGCGTCCTCTTGGGGCGGACACACACTGCAAACACAACCGAAGTCGTCAATTACATTGCTGTTGCGCCTCTCGACGTAAGCCAACCATTTACCTCCTTCGCAACATTTCAGAGCCACTGGTCCATTAGTACACCACTCTCGTCCACATGTCATGTCGGAATAGTGACCTTTAGTTGCTTGTTTTTCCGCAAACTGCAGTTCTGGTTGATGAGCTTTTAAGACGATACGCCAATAACTGTCTTTCTTCAGGTGCCTCATGAGTTCTGCAAGGGGCACACAAACAACTGAACAAGTCCTGTTACCATTCCTCACGCCGTGATGCCAAATTCTGCCTTCGTACCAAACGAGCGACGTCGTGAGGAGGCGGCAACCGAAAGAAGTTGGTTCAGCAACACCTTCATGCGAATAAATTTCACAAACTTTGTCATATTTGGAATGACGACTGGCAGCAAGAATTTGATCATCCTCCGTGCTAGGTGGGGCCTTGGGGAGTACGCTATGGGTTGTAACCTCCTCTGTCCAGATGTGTGCTTTAGACAGATCATCGGCTATTTTCCCTTTCAGTGCCATCGTATTCGCTCCCGCGGGGTGGACGAATAGCACGGCCAACAGCACGGTTGTTGCAGCGCCTGAAGTTGCTAACTTCTTGGCTAAGCGCAAATGGTGTGCTGACTTATCCAGATGAGATTGGATGCGGGCTGCTTTGCTCTGTCTCTTTTTGGCGTTCTTTTGAGTTGCCTTACCTTCATTTTTGGTTTTCGGTTTTTCTTTACCCGGCCCGGTGCCTTCAGTCTTCGTCTCAACCTGCGGGTCCTGAACTGGGCTCGCGCTTTCACTCTTGTCTCCATTGTAGAACTCAACTCCAGAATTTGGGTCGAACGCGTTGGCCCATTTCCCGTATGCGGTCTTCCCAGACAGTAGAGCATACGCAAATTGGCCTTCGTTCTGGACTGTTCTCCAATCTTCCAGCTGATCGAAATTGACTATCACGGGCAAACCAGAGCATCCTTTCATGAAATCGCCCGTTTCATAAGGTGCTGCGTATTTCTGCACTATTCGCCCGACAATGTCGCCAACTTCGCTTCTCTTGACTTGTCCAGCGGGTCCGCGATTTCCAAATTCCAACAGGCAAACATCATTCTTAATCCAGTAATTCACGTCCGTACACTGCGGAAGGGAATGCTTGCAGCATACTCCCAAGTTGCCGTCCCTTATGGCACAGAATCTTTCGGTCTCACTCTCCACCTGAAAGACACCATCGCGGGCCTCGTTACAGTATTGTTCCCACGAGATCACTCTGAGGTGTTTAGCGGGATTAGTGGCCTTCTTCATAGAGGTACTAACACTTCCAGCCTGGTCAGTGGACTTCTTTTTCGCAAAAGCAGGAACCGGTGGGGGACCTGTTTTTCCGACCATCTTCCCGTCAAACATGTCGGTCGCAAGGTGTTTAAATTTTAGCCAATCTACTTGAGTGACGAACCGGTCACGCACTAGCCTAGCCGGGCAAGTCTGGTTCGGGCAAGTAGCTGTAGTATGTACAAGTTCAGGCTGGGAGTGGACGTGCGAAAAAATGGTGCCACAGTCCCCACAAGTGTGGTGGTGGCGCAACTTCTCTCGCATCAGCCAGCTCCTACGGACGGCTTTGTTAGTCATCATTTTCTGCCTCTTCTCTACTGAATGTCCAACCCGAAGCTTTTTAGCGAGCAGAGCTGGCCACATCTTGACATTTAACGCTCTGATTACGCTCTGGGCGAGAGTCCCTCGAGGATTCGCAATACGCTGTCCTCTGTCAAGCCGGATGTTGTACTTCAATTGGCCAATTCCACTATCTCTTCCGGTATGGTCGATCGGTCTCTGGGGGGTTGGGGCTGATCTCCTGCCCTTACTTTTCCGGGGAGAGGGGGGGGGGGCCCAGTGATTTGAAAAATATTGTCAAAATTGAGGGGGGAAGATGTACCGTATGTATTTAGTTTTTATTAGTGCAAACCAAACTAATTATTAATTTTTCCAATATTTTTTTGTAAGCTCGATCAGACAAAATGAATTATTTTATTCTGTCTAAAGACAGAGAAGTTTAGATCAGCTGATGCCCCTGCTTGTTGTTAGTGTGTCGACCAATCAAAATAAAGCACAGAGGAGTGGGGATAGATTTCGTTCCGTTTATTGTATTCATAGATCGTTATTATTACTGGACCGGCGGCCAGCGGTGCGTCACCTCACATCAGCGCGCCTACAGACCCTTCTGAGAAAGGTACAAATTTAAACTTAACTTCTTTCACTATCAATTTTAATTTCTTTATAACAATTATGATTTCTATGTGGTCTGTCTGACGAGCATTATTGGGGTTAACTGATTACTTATTATCAAACAAAATCTTAATTTATAAATTATATTTATTTTACGGTTAATTATAGCGCGGATTGTGCTTTGTTCTTTGTTTAGGGCTGAAGACATGGGGAACAACAACCCTTTCAATCCCTTCCTTTGTCCATAAAATCATTCAAAAAAAATGTCATTAATTTGTTTAGGATCTAAATTGTAAACAAATTAGGCCTAGCTCAGTAATGCAGAATCCTTTTGTTATGTATTATAAAAATTATGATTTAAACCCAAGTAAATGAATAATGTGACAGAATTATGTGAGTGTTATTTCTTATTGAAATAAGAAACCCAATCTTCAAGTTATACTATGTTTTTTTTTATGGTATAATTGGAATAACTTGATAAAAGTTGGTATGTACATTCACTTGGTAGGGTTCAACTGATATTTTCTTACAACATCCACATGGCGGCAAACCTACATACTCACCACCATGGGGTTTATAGGGAAAATTAAAAAGTGCCGAATATTAATACAGGTTTGTAAATAATTTAATGAATAAGATGTCTACATTAATATATTGAAAATACACTTTGTAATGCAGTGGTTTATGTAGTGAACAAAAAAATACCAATTCCCTATGGGAAATTCGCCAAAAATATATCGGTATAAATTTTTCAATGTAATGAAAAAGAATTTAAGAAAGATTAATGTGTTTCTAAAGTTAAAAAAATCACACTGTAATAACGCATTTATAAAGTTAAAAAGGGCACGCTGTAATACAATGTTTTTAATTAATGGAATACACAAAAATAATACCCCCGTCGCAGCAGACCTGCGTACTCAGCGAATTTCCAATGGAATTTTGGTATATTTTCTATTTCCCCATAAAATCCAGGTGGATTAGAGTATGTAGGTTTGCCGCCATATGGGTTTTGTTGGTAAATATAAGTTAAACCCTACCTAGTGATTGTACATACCAAATTTTATAAGGCTATCGTGTTCTTTTTATTTTCCCCATAAACCCTATAGGGTTGAGTACGTAGGTTTGCCGCCATATGGGTTTTTTTAAGCAAATATAAGTTAAACGCTTCATAATTAATGTACATACCAAATTTGATCAAGATATGTCAATAAATAAGCAAGATAGAAGGTATTGTTGATTTCCCATAAGAATAACATGGAAAACATACTTTTTGAATTTTCTCCATAACCATTTAAGCTAGGTAAAAAATTCAAGATACTAAATTGTTTGTTTTTTAAGCTCTTTTAAATGGTTTAAGTTAAAATTATTGAATTTTCTAAATAAAAGTAAAAAGAGCCAAAAACCCATTTTTAACCCTTTTGAAACCCCATAAAACCCCGTTCCCATGGTCCGATCATTCTGGTTCGCGAACTCAACCTAGTAGAGGCTGGCTTACACCCCTGTACCAAATTTCATCAAAATCGGAGGTTCCGTTCAAAAGTTATCGTGTTCACGGACACACACACACACACACACACACATCACACACACACACATATATATATATATATATATATATATATATATATATATATATATATATATATATATATATATATATATCAATTTGAACGAACGGTGTTTTTGGCTTCTAGGGACCTCAAAACGAAAAAGTATCATGGTCCCGGGCTTAGGTCTTACCATGACTACTACCGTAATAGCGTATTCCCTATAGGGAAATTCGCTAAAAATGGTTATACATTGTAGTATAATGTTTTCGTTCCATAAATTGATTAAAAAAATATTAAGACATTAATAAACATTCAAGAATATAGTTGAACAACTTTCAATTTAAGGGAAAAAAATTAAAATTTAAACCTTAAAATGAACACAGTCACTCTGATTTAATGATAACAATGAATCTGAGTCTGCATCAGGTGATAAAGCACTATTGCTATTGCGATCTTCCTGGCGGGTCACAGTCGAATAATTGTTATTACCTTGTTCGTTGGGCTGTGATTAACTTTGAAAAGCATCGTTGAAAAGCCGTAGAGGCCCGATACCCGAATATTGTGGCGTAAAACTTTGAACATTGGATGGCTTAGGTCCAAGGTAAGGGGGCGCTGGATACTGATGTTGTTGGATCTGAGACTTGTTACCATAAGAAATAAGGAGCTGCATAACTTCTGGCTTAAAGAGTTATTTATCTGCCTCATTCAGCCTCTTGACATTATTTGGAATTAATGATAACAGGAAGCCTTGTCTTCATCCTCATCATTTTGTTTCTCCGTTTCTCATTTTGTTACCACTTCCTGTTATTTTTTAATTTATCTTCCAGCTTCCTTTTTTGTCTTCTATATAGCGTCCCTGAGATTGGTGGTTGTTGGACCTTGAGCCTCAGTCGTTTCTTCAATGTCATGTAGGTTTTGGTGACTGTCATCTTCATTATTGTCACTGTCATCTTCTTCATTTTCCTGTGAATCTTGCATTACGAACATTTCTCTTATAGTTAAAAAATCTCTTATAGTGTCTCTTATAGTTTAAGTCTTAAAAGACTTCCTTTCAAAATCGGTATACGAGTATACTCGGTATACAAGGTAAGGTAATTGTACACATTTGATCCAACTCTTGAAAGGTTCTAGGATCACTCATAAATACTAGCCGAGCCCTAACTTGATAATTTCTACAATTTCATGTTCATTGTATTCTAAGTTTAGGACCTTGGCATTTTCTCTAACCTAAATTACATACACTGATAAAGGCTCGCCTAACTTTTGAGTTCTGTTAACAGTTCTGTAAAATTTCTATCCATTTTTTTGCAGATTAACTATCCTTTCGCTTCTCTAATAGGTTGAACCATCAGATTAAATATTTAAATGTTTTAGAAAAATTCATAAAAAACTTCACATCTATTATAACTGACTCTTAGGCAGGCGCCATACTATCCGTTTTAGCGGGATGCGGTGGAAACGGATGCGTTTTGACGGGATTGCGATTTACCTGTCAGACCATCCGGTGCTACCGCAGTATACGCAAAGCTGTAGCCCGAGCAACGCCACCACTTGCAGGAGTGCGTGTGTTGAATGAATATGTTGTGGAAAGTTAAATTTGTCTGTGCCATTGAGGCTTGTGATTTATTATTAAGACCTATTTGTAGACGCTATTTGGTTCACCCTTTTCACTGTGAAAATAATAGTGGTGCACAGTTTAATAGATTTTGTCAAAATATAATTCAGTATCCTTATAAGTTTTTTAGTTATTATCGGATGTCCATTACATCTTTTGATGAGCTTCTAGAGAAGTTGAAGCCACATATAACAAAGATGAGTACACCATTTAGGAATTCGATCAGTGCAGAAGAGAGACTGACCATAACACTAAGGTAAGTGCGATACATCTGATTTAACCCTAGGAATGCGTCTCGCGACACTTGCAAAAGACATGATCGTGTTTGAATATGATCTTTCATATAAAAAAAATTTAAGTTCATGTTCAAGTCCAAACTTGAATTTTTACGAGTGTCGATAGACGCAGTCCTAGAGGACGTTTTAAAGTTTTAGTTTTAAATATTTAAGTCTATTAATTACAATGATTTTCTATAACTTACTTCGTTGTTAGATAACAAAGTTAGTAAAAACACAATAATAGCAACCATAATAGCCTGACCTTTGGAATAAATAAATAAATAGAATAAGAATTAATAAAGAAATGTTGGAGGGAACAAATCGAAATTTATTTACATGAACAATAATTTAGAAAATGTTAAAATGTCATAGGAACAAAATCAGACCTCTGAATTGTAACTGTATACTGAACCATTTTGAGAAACTACAGAAGAGTGAGAGGAGTCATTTGAATGAATAATTTTTTTTATATGTTGTTGAGGTGGACCCGCCATTGAAATATATCCATTTGGAGAAACTAGTGATGAGTGTGAGGATTCATTTGAAGGATTCATTTGAGAATTCATAAATTGATTTTGTGAATTAGTTGGGACTGCCCCGTCATTAGCATATTTAGCGGGGTCCAAGACGGCAATTGAAACTGCTGATGTTGGTAAGAAGCCTGTGCGGTTACACCAGCCGTGGGGTGACAATGGGATGAGCGACGGACTGTCAGCAGGTTCTGGTCGGACGGGGGAGGTGCAGTCTGCTGTGCCTTCCGGCGACATACATTTTGAAAGAACTGGAGAGTCGTCATTTTAAAATCCAGCTTATCATCTTCATTTGGTTTTTTTTTTTTTTTTTTTTTTGTAACCAGTTAGAAGAGACAGGATAAAAAGACGATGAGGATCCTCTGGTGTTGAGTTTTGGCAGAAGTTGTTGTTGAAAGGGTGTCATTTTCTTATTTTTATATTTTTGTCCATTGTTTGCTGGTCTTGGGGGTTGAAGAGGCGTATCTCTTACAACTTCATCAACCATCTCGCTGTTCACTGTATCCGTGCTGTTCTTCCTCAAGATTGCCTTCTCTTCCTTCATCGACTTTAGATATGTTCCTAGACGTTGGCCTTTTTTCAATAGAGTTCAGAAGAAAAGTCAGAGCATCTGCGGACACATATTTCTTCTTTTTCGCCGGTGCTAAGTCGCCACTTTTACCCTGTCTTATGTATCCCATAAAATTGTCCCTTATGTGTCTCCATTTGTTCTTCAGGTCTTTAACTGAAAAAAACATACAAATACGAAATGTACTGAAATATACAGAATATTACAAAATTTAGAATACAAATCGTACAAATGTAATACATTGTTTGCTTGAGCAAAATTTTAATGTGGAGAACACTTCTTGTCTGAGAGTAGATAAAAAGGCAAAATTATCATTTTTAGCGAATTTCCCTATAGGGAACACGCTATTACGGTAGTAGCCATGGTAAGACCGAAGCCCGGGACCATGTTAATGTTTCATTTTGAGGTCCCCAGAAGCCAAAAACACCGTTCGTTCATTTTCATATATATATATATTAAACAAATTATTAAACTCAATGCATATTAATCAAGAGAATGCTATTTTAAAAAAGATTTACCAGATAAAATAAGACTAGCAATAATTTTGTACTTCATATAATGTCTAAGTTTAAAGAAGAAATAAATCTAGAAAATTAGAATATAAACCAAGCCATAAATGTTATCATATGATAAGATATTATTTGTTATGTTTAGTTTATAAGATTACTTTTGTTTACATAGATTTGATAATGGCCTAGAGCCGAAACTAGTCATCTAATAAAAATTAAAATGAAAAAAGGGTACTTTGTATAATGTATATGGGTCATTCCACGTCGAATCAACCAACGAAATAATAATTTTGGACCTTAAGGTTGCAGAATGTCGTGATTTCTTGTTGCTACCATAAAAACAAATAAAAATGCAAAATTTCAGATTTTTTCCCCATGTAGTTTAGAAGTTATAAATTTTTGAAAAATCAAAAATGAGCTAAATTTACATGCGTTTTGGATTCTCTAAACGGCTGTAGTTTAAAAACTATTAAACATAGAAGGTTCAAACTTTCACCATTTTGTTCTGTTTTTAATTAGCTTTAATTTGATACTAATCATGGTCATGTTTGGAAAATAATGTGATTTTACAAAATTTTGAAAACGTTTTTTCTTTTTTAAAACTATGTTATTCATACCCAGATGTAGTACATTCGAGCCAAATTTTATAATGGGATGACAAAGAGATCATATGTAAATAAAATATTATTTAGTCTTACCTCGCCTATTTATTGATGAACATCACTCATGGAATGTGGACACATAATCAGAAGTATTTTAATGATCGGATCCTTAAGTTATTGTGTGAAAATAAGTCACCACCTTCATGACGACTTCAAATACTACCTAACACTAAATTACAAATATGGTACCTCGATATTTTAAGTTATTTTTTTCTTTTGAGATACTTTTCTTATGTCATTGAAGATAGCGAATTTTCTTCTTTGCTTAAAGTATACGTCCTTCCA
>CM061531.1:111049747-111059747 GCA_030545055.2 Neoaliturus tenellus | reverse complement strand
TGGCTAATTTCAAAGGTTGCCCTTCCTTCTTGAGGATTGAGGCAGAACCTACGGTTGTATTTATCTCATACATATGGGTGGATTTGTTCCAGTATGAGACATACGACACACACTCTAAATTGGCTATCTTACTAACATTCCACTCCATAGAGTGGCAATATTCTGCAATGTTGATCCTCCTTCCGGTGGTAACGCAATTTATAGAATCACACAGGATCGATGCAGGTTTTGGGTCGCAATCATAATTGACAGTAGAAGCCCAGACTCCTTCAATTGATTCCAGGCCAACTTGCGTCTCAAACTTCTTACTAGTAAGTAGGTCTTTGAAAACTATAGTATCCTTTAGTACCTGATTAGTAGGAGTGTATAGTCGCACTTTGTCGTCCCAATGGAAAATCACTCTAAGTTTCCTGTTCACCCATATTGTTTCAGCCGCAAAAGTGAAATCAAAGTAAGACAAAGGCTCTAATTTACATCTAACGTCTTGCCATACGACATGGTCGTCAACAACGAACGAAGATTGTCCCTGATCTTTAGTGCACACAGAATCGCTCCTGCCAGCTGGGCAACCAGTGTCGAGCACAACTTCAGTTTCGTATGTATTATAGAGAGTTGCCTGAATTGTATAAGCATGAGCTCTCCGTACACTCTCGACTTCTAAGGTGAGATGTTGTAAGTGCACACAATCTCCAGGTGATAAAGTTGTTTCCACTAAATACTGACCATCAGCGAAACGAGCTTGATGACCTATCCCACGACAGTCTCCATAAACAGTTTTGACAAAACCATATGCAATAAGTAGTAATGGGCTCCACTTCTCCAATTTGATTAACCTCATGCCAACAACGATTAGCGCAGTCGTAGTGGTGTATTCTAATACCGAATAGGATATCATAGGTTTTGCGTCCTCTTGGGGCGGACACACACTGCAAACACAACCGAAGTCGTCAATTACATTGCTGTTGCGCCTCTCGACGTAAGCCAACCATTTACCTCCTTCGCAACATTTCAGAGCCACTGGTCCATTAGTACACCACTCTCGTCCACATGTCATGTCGGAATAGTGACCTTTAGTTGCTTGTTTTTCCGCAAACTGCAGTTCTGGTTGATGAGCTTCTAAGACGATACGCCAATAACTGTCTTTCTTCAGGTGCCTCATGAGTTCTGCAAGGGGCACACAAACAACTGAACAAGTCCTGTTACCATTCCTCACGCCGTGATGCCAAATTCTGCCTTCGTACCAAACGAGCGACGTCGTGAGGAGGCGGCAACCGAAAGAAGTTGGTTCAGCAACACCTTCATGCGAATAAATTTCACAAACTTTGTCATATTTGGAATGACGACTGGCAGCAAGAATTTGATCATCCTCCGTGCTAGGTGGGGCCTTGGGGAGTACGCTATGGGTTGTAACCTCCTCTGTCCAGATGTGTGCTTTAGACAGATCATCGGCTATTTTCCCTTTCAGTGCCATCGTATTCGCTCCCGCGGGGTGGACGAATAGCACGGCCAACAGCACGGTTGTTGCAGCGCCTGAAGTTGCTAACTTCTTGGCTAAGCGCAAATGGTGTGCTGACTTATCCAGATGAGATTGGATGCGGGCTGCTTTGCTCTGTCTCTTTTTGGCGTTCTTTTGAGTTGCCTTACCTTCATTTTTGGTTTTCGGTTTTTCTTTACCCGGCCCGGTGCCTTCAGTCTTCGTCTCAACCTGCGGGTCCTGAACTGGGCTCGCGCTTTCACTCTTGTCTCCATTGTAGAACTCAACTCCAGAATTTGGGTCGAACGCGTTGGCCCATTTCCCGGATGCGGTCTTCCCAGACAGTAGAGCATACGCAAATTGGCCTTCGTTCTGGACTGTTCTCCAATCTTCCAGCTGATCGAAATTGACTATCACGGGCAAACCAGAGCATCCTTTCATGAAATCGCCCGTTTCATAAGGTGCTGCGTATTTCTGCACTATTCGCCCGACAATGTCGCCAACTTCGCTTCTCTTGACTTGTCCAGCGGGTCCGCGATTTCCAAATTCCAACAGGCAAACATCATTCTTATTCCAGTAATTCACGTCCGTACACTGCGGAAGGGAATGCTTGCAGCATACTCCCAAGTTGCCGTCCCTTATGGCACAGAATCTTTCGGTCTCACTCTCCACCTGAAAGACACCATCGCGGGCCTCGTTACAGTATTGTTCCCACGAGATCACTCTGAGGTGTTTAGCGGGATTAGTGGCCTTCTTCATAGAGGTACTAACACTTCCAGCCTGGTCAGTGGACTTCTTTTTCGCAAAAGCAGGAACCGGTGGGGGACCTGTTTTTCCGACCATCTTCCCGTCAAACATGTCGGTCCCAAGGTGTTTAAATTTTAGCCAATCTACTTGAGTGACGAACCGGTCACGCACTAGCCTAGCCGGGCAAGTCTGGTTCGGGCAAGTAGCTGTAGTATGTACAAGTTCAGGCTGGGAGTGATGGTGCCACAGTCCCCACAAGTGTGGTGGTGGCGCAACTTCTCTCGCATCAGCCAGCTCCTACGGACGGCTTTGTTAGTCATCATTTTCTGCCTCTTCTCTACTGAATGTCCAACCCGAAGCTTTTTAGCGAGCAGAGCTGGCCACATCTTGACATTTAACGCTCTGATTACGCTCTGGGCGAGAGTCCCTCGAGGATTCGCAATACGCTGTCCTCTGTCAAGCCGGATGTTGTACTTCAATTGGCCAATTCCACTATCTCTTCCGGTATGGTCGATCGGTCTCTGGGGGGTTGGGGCTGATCTCCTGCCCTTACTTTTCCGGGGAGAGGGGGGGGGGGCCCAGTGATTTGAAAAATATTGTCAAAATTGAGGGGGGAAGATGTACCGTATGTATTTAGTTTTTATTAGTGCAAACCAAACTAATTATTAATTTTTCCAATATTTTTTTGTAAGCTCGATCAGACAAAATGAATTATTTTATTCTGTCTAAAGACAGAGAAGTTTAGATCAGCTGATGCCCCTGCTTGTTGTTAGTGTGTCGACCAATCAAAATAAAGCACAGAGGAGTGGGGATAGATTTCGTTCCGTTTATTGTATTCATAGATCGTTATTATTACTGGACCGGCGGCCAGCGGTGCGTCACCTCACATCAGCGCGCCTACAGACCCTTCTGAGAAAGGTACAAATTTAAACTTAACTTCTTTCACTATCAATTTTAATTTCTTTATAACAATTATGATTTCTATGTGGTCTGTCTGACGAGCATTATTGGGGTTAACTGATTACTTATTATCAAACAAAATCTTAATTTATAAATTATATTTATTTTACGGTTAATTATAGCGCGGATTGTGCTTTGTTCTTTGTTTAGGGCTGAAGACATGGGGAACAACAACCCTTTCAATCCCTTCCTTTGTCCATAAAATCATTCAAAAAAAATGTCATTAATTTGTTTAGGATCTAAATTGTAAACAAATTAGGCCTAGCTCAGTAATGCAGAATCCTTTTGTTATGTATTATAAAAATTATGATTTAAACCCAAGTAAATGAATAATGTGACAGAATTATGTGAGTGTTATTTCTTATTGAAATAAGAAACCCAATCTTCAAGTTATACTATGTTTTTTTATGGTATAACAATTGCGCGACTCTGCTGTGAATACCGTACTCTTGTCGTTGGCTAATTTCAAAGGTTGCCCTTCCTTCTTGAGGATTGAGGCAGAACCTACGGTTGTATTTATCTCATACATATGGGTGGATTTGTTCCAGTATGAGACATACGACACACACTCTAAATTGGCTATCTTACTAACATTCCACTCCATAGAGTGGCAATATTCTGCAATGTTGATCCTCCTTCCGGTGGTAACGCAATTTATAGAATCAGCGAAGTTTATAGAATTTATAGAATCACACTGAGCGAAGTTTCAGCCTTCTATCTTTAGTAGTTTCGAAAATATCGCTGTTTAAAGAAACCAAAACGCTAAAAAATTTAGCGCACTTTTGAATTTTTTTAAATTGATAACTTTAAAAAGATATAAAAAAAAATCTGAAATTTTGCATTTTTATTTGTTTTGCTGGCTAGAATTATCACACAAAAAATTATAATAATCTGAGATGGTGAGGTTCAGACCATTGGTTGATTTGATATGGTATCTTTAGTAGTTTCGAAAATTGCTACCCATATATATATATATATTAAAAATAAAATAAAAATACCTGAGTACCCTTTTGATTCCATCTTTTATTTTTAATAATTGTAGTAGCCCAAGTGGTACTGATATTTTTGAAGGGGACCTCCGCTTTTTTGACGAAATTTGGTATGAAGGTGTAAGACTAGGTCTATTTTCATGAGTTCGCGAACCAGCATGATCGGGTTATGGGAACGGGGTTTTTGGGGGTTTCAAAAGGGTCGAAAATGTTTTTGTTTTTTTTTCTTTTTGGAGCATAATTTTCAAAATTCAACAATTTTAATTTAAACCATTTAAAAAAGCTTAAAAAAACAAAGAATTTAGTATTTTGAATTTTTAACTTGGCTTAACAGGTTACGGAGAAACGCAAAAAATAGGTTTTCCTTGTTAATCTTATGGAAAATCAACAAAACCCTGTATCTTGCTTATTTATTGTGTACCGTATGTATTTAGTTTTTATTAGTGCAAACCAAACTAATTATTAATTTTTCCAATATTTTTTTGTAAGCTCGATCAGACAAAATGAATTATTTTATTCTGTCTAAAGACAGAGAAGTTTAGATCAGCTGATGCCCCTGCTTGTTGTTAGTGTGTCGACCAATCAAAATAAAGCACAGAGGAGTGGGGATAGATTTCGTTCCGTTTATTGTATTCATAGATCGTTATTATTACTGGACCGGCGGCCAGCGGTGCGTCACCTCACATCAGCGCGCCTACAGACCCTTCTGAGAAAGGTACAAATTTAAACTTAACTTCTTTCACTATCAATTTTAATTTCTTTATAACAATTATGATTTCTATGTGGTCTGTCTGACGAGCATTATTGGGGTTAACTGATTACTTATTATCAAACAAAATCTTAATTTATAAATTATATTTATTTTACGGTTAATTATAGCGCGGATTGTGCTTTGTTCTTTGTTTAGGGCTGAAGACATGGGGAACAACAACCCTTTCAATCCCTTCCTTTGTCCATAAAATCATTCAAAAAAAATGTCATTAATTTGTTTAGGATCTAAATTGTAAACAAATTAGGCCTAGCTCAGTAATGCAGAATCCTTTTGTTATGTATTATAAAAATTATGATTTAAACCCAAGTAAATGAATAATGTGACAGAATTATGTGAGTGTTATTTCTTATTGAAATAAGAAACCCAATCTTCAAGTTATACTATGTTTTTTTTATGGTATAATTGGAATAACTTGATAAAAGTTGGTATGTACATTCACTTGGTAGGGTTCAACTGATATTTTCTTACAACATCCACATGGCGGCAAACCTACATACTCACCACCATGGGGTTTATAGGGAAAATTAAAAAGTGCCGAATATTAATACAGGTTTGTAAATAATTTAATGAATAAGATGTCTACATTAATATATTGAAAATACACTTTGTAATGCAGTGGTTTATGTAGTGAACAAAAAAATACCAATTCCCTATGGGAAATTCGCCAAAAATATATCGGTATAAATTTTTCAATGTAATGAAAAAGAATTTAAGAAAGATTAATGTGTTTCTAAAGTTAAAAAAATCACACTGTAATAACGCATTTATAAAGTTAAAAAGGGCACGCTGTAATACAATGTTTTTAATTAATGGAATACACAAAAATAATACCCCCGTCGCAGCAGACCTGCGTACTCAGCGAATTTCCAATGGAATTTTGGTATATTTTCTATTTCCCCATAAAATCCAGGTGGATTAGAGTATGTAGGTTTGCCGCCATATGGGTTTTGTTGGTAAATATAAGTTAAACCCTACCTAGTGATTGTACATACCAAATTTTATAAGGCTATCGTGTTCTTTTTATTTTCCCCATAAACCCTATAGGGTTGAGTACGTAGGTTTGCCGCCATATGGGTTTTTTTAAGCAAATATAAGTTAAACGCTTCATAATTAATGTACATACCAAATTTGATCAAGATATGTCAATAAATAAGCAAGATAGAAGGTATTGTTGATTTCCCATAAGAATAACATGGAAAACATACTTTTTGAATTTTCTCCATAACCATTTAAGCTAGGTAAAAAATTCAAGATACTAAATTGTTTGTTTTTTAAGCTCTTTTAAATGGTTTAAGTTAAAATTATTGAATTTTCTAAATAAAAGTAAAAAGAGCCAAAAACCCATTTTTAACCCTTTTGAAACCCCATAAAACCCCGTTCCCATGGTCCGATCATTCTGGTTCGCGAACTCAACCTAGTAGAGGCTGGCTTACACCCCTGTACCAAATTTCATCAAAATCGGAGGTTCCGTTCAAAAGTTATCGTGTTCACGGACACACACACACACACACACACACACATCACACACACACATATATATATATATATCAATTTGAACGAACGGTGTTTTTGGCTTCTAGGGACCTCAAAACGAAAAAGTATCATGGTCCCGGGCTTAGGTCTTACCATGACTACTACCGTAATAGCGTATTCCCTATAGGGAAATTCGCTAAAAATGGTTATACATTGTAGTATAATGTTTTCGTTCCATAAATTGATTAAAAAAATATTAAGACATTAATAAACATTCAAGAATATAGTTGAACAACTTTCAATTTAAGGGAAAAAAATTAAAATTTAAACCTTAAAATGAACACAGTCACTCTGATTTAATGATAACAATGAATCTGAGTCTGCATCAGGTGATAAAGCACTATTGCTATTGCGATCTTCCTGGCGGGTCACAGTCGAATAATTGTTATTACCTTGTTCGTTGGGCTGTGATTAACTTTGAAAAGCATCGTTGAAAAGCCGTAGAGGCCCGATACCCGAATATTGTGGCGTAAAACTTTGAACATTGGATGGCTTAGGTCCAATGTAAGGGGGCGCTGGATACTGATGTTGTTGGATCTGAGACTTGTTACCATAAGAAATAAGGAGCTGCATAACTTCTGGCTTAAAGAGTTATTTATCTGCCTCATTCAGCCTCTTGACATTATTTGGAATTAATGATAACAGGAAGCCTTGTCTTCATCCTCATCATTTTGTTTCTCCGTTTCTCATTTTGTTACCACTTCCTGTTATTTTTTAATTTATCTTCCAGCTTCCTTTTTTGTCTTCTATATAGCGTCCCTGAGATTGGTGGTTGTTGGACCTTGAGCCTCAGTCGTTTCTTCAATGTCATGTAGGTTTTGGTGACTGTCATCTTCATTATTGTCACTGTCATCTTCTTCATTTTCCTGTGAATCTTGCATTACGAACATTTCTCTTATAGTTAAAAAATCTCTTATAGTGTCTCTTATAGTTTAAGTCTTAAAAGACTTCCTTTCAAAATCGGTATACGAGTATACTCGGTATACAAGGTAAGGTAATTGTACACATTTGATCCAACTCTTGAAAGGTTCTAGGATCACTCATAAATACTAGCCGAGCCCTAACTTGATAATTTCTACAATTTCATGTTCATTGTATTCTAAGTTTAGGACCTTGGCATTTTCTCTAACCTAAATTACATACACTGATAAAGGCTCGCCTAACTTTTGAGTTCTGTTAACAGTTCTGTAAAATTTCTATCCATTTTTTTGTAGATTAACTATCCTTTCGCTTCTCTAATAGGTTGAACCATCAGATTAAATATTTAAATGTTTTAGAAAAATTCATAAAAAACTTCACATCTATTATAACTGACTCTTAGGCAGGCGCCATACTATCCGTTTTAGCGGGATGCGGTGGAAACGGATGCGTTTTGACGGGATTGCGATTTACCTGTCAGACCATCCGGTGCTACCGCAGTATACGCAAAGCTGTAGCCCGAGCAACGCCACCACTTGCAGGAGTGCGTGTGTTGAATGAATATGTTGTGGAAAGTTAAATTTGTCTGTGCCATTGAGGCTTGTGATTTATTATTAAGACCTATTTGTAGACGCTATTTGGTTCACCCTTTTCACTGTGAAAATAATAGTGGTGCACAGTTTAATAGATTTTGTCAAAATATAATTCAGTATCCTTATAAGTTTTTTAGTTATTATCGGATGTCCATTACATCTTTTGATGAGCTTCTAGAGAAGTTGAAGCCACATATAACAAAGATGAGTACACCATTTAGGAATTCGATCAGTGCAGAAGAGAGACTGACCATAACACTAAGGTAAGTGCGATACATCTGATTTAACCCTAGGAATGCGTCTCGCGACACTTGCAAAAGACATGATCGTGTTTGAATATGATCTTTCATATAAAAAAAATTTAAGTTCATGTTCAAGTCCAAACTTGAATTTTTACGAGTGTCGATAGACGCAGTCCTAGAGGACGTTTTAAAGTTTTAGTTTTAAATATTTAAGTCTATTAATTACAATGATTTTCTATAACTTACTTCGTTGTTAGATTACAAAGTTAGTAAAAACACAATAATAGCAACCATAATAGCCTGACCTTTGGAATAAATAAATAAATAGAATAAGAATTAATAAAGAAATGTTGGAGGGAACAAATCGAAATTTATTTACATGAACAATAATTTAGAAAATGTTAAAATGTCATAGGAACAAAATCAGACCTCTGAATTGTAACTGTATACTGAACCATTTTGAGAAACTACAGAAGAGTGAGAGGAGTCATTTGAATGAATAATTTTTTTTATATGTTGTTGAGGTGGACCCGCCATTGAAATATATCCATTTGGAGAAACTAGTGATGAGTGTGAGGATTCATTTGAAGGATTCATTTGAGAATTCATAAATTGATTTTGTGAATTAGTTGGGACTGCCCCGTCATTAGCATATTTAGCGGGGTCCAAGACGGCAATTGAAACTGCTGATGTTGGTAAGAAGCCTGTGCGGTTACACCAGCCGTGGGGTGACAATGGGATGAGCGACGGACTGTCAGCAGGTTCTGGTCGGACGGGGGAGGTGCAGTCTGCTGTGCCTTCCGGCGACATACATTTTGAAAGAACTGGAGAGTCGTCATTTTAAAATCCAGCTTATCATCTTCATTTGGTTTTTTTTTTTTTTTTTTTTTTTGTAACCAGTTAGAAGAGACAGGATAAAAAGACGATGAGGATCCTCTGGTGTTGAGTTTTGGCAGAAGTTGTTGTTGAAAGGGTGTCATTTTCTTATTTTTATATTTTTGTCCATTGTTTGCTGGTCTTGGGGGTTGAAGAGGCGTATCTCTTACAACTTCATCAACCATCTCGCTGTTCACTGTATCCGTGCTGTTCTTCCTCAAGATTGCCTTCTCTTCCTTCATCGACTTTAGATATGTTCCTAGACGTTGGCCTTTTTTCAATAGAGTTCAGAAGAAAAGTCAGAGCATCTGCGGACACATATTTCTTCTTTTTCGCCGGTGCTAAGTCGCCACTTTTACCCTGTCTTATGTATCCCATAAAATTGTCCCTTATGTGTCTCCATTTGTTCTTCAGGTCTTTAACTGAAAAAAACATACAAATACGAAATGTACTGAAATATACAGAATATTACAAAATTTAGAATACAAATCGTACAAATGTAATACATTGTTTGCTTGAGCAAAATTTTAATGTGGAGAACACTTCTTGTCTGAGAGTAGATAAAAAGGCAAAATTATCATTTTTAGCGAATTTCCCTATAGGGAACACGCTATTACGGTAGTAGCCATGGTAAGACCGAAGCCCGGGACCATGTTAATGTTTCATTTTGAGGTCCCCAGAAGCCAAAAACACCGTTCGTTCATTTTCATATATATATATATATTAAACAAATTATTAAACTCAATGCATATTAATCAAGAGAATGCTATTTTAAAAAAGATTTACCAGATAAAATAAGACTAGCAATAATTTTGTACTTCATATAATGTCTAAGTTTAAAGAAGAAATAAATCTAGAAAATTAGAATATAAACCAAGCCATAAATGTTATCATAT
>CM061531.1:110692247-111044747 GCA_030545055.2 Neoaliturus tenellus | reverse complement strand
GTTATGGGAACGGGGTTTTTGGGGGTTTCAAAAGGGTCGAAAATGTTTTTGTTTTTTTTTCTTTTTGGAGCATAATTTTCAAAATTCAACAATTTTAATTTAAACCATTTAAAAAAGCTTAAAAAAACAAAGAATTTAGTATTTTGAATTTTTAACTTGGCTTAACAGGTTACGGAGAAACGCAAAAAATAGGTTTTCCTTGTTAATCTTATGGAAAATCAACAAAACCCTGTATCTTGCTTATTTATTGTGTACCGTATGTATTTAGTTTTTATTAGTGCAAACCAAACTAATTATTAATTTTTCCAATATTTTTTTGTAAGCTCGATCAGACAAAATGAATTATTTTATTCTGTCTAAAGACAGAGAAGTTTAGATCAGCTGATGCCCCTGCTTGTTGTTAGTGTGTCGACCAATCAAAATAAAGCACAGAGGAGTGGGGATAGATTTCGTTCCGTTTATTGTATTCATAGATCGTTATTATTACTGGACCGGCGGCCAGCGGTGCGTCACCTCACATCAGCGCGCCTACAGACCCTTCTGAGAAAGGTACAAATTTAAACTTAACTTCTTTCACTATCAATTTTAATTTCTTTATAACAATTATGATTTCTATGTGGTCTGTCTGACGAGCATTATTGGGGTTAACTGATTACTTATTATCAAACAAAATCTTAATTTATAAATTATATTTATTTTACGGTTAATTATAGCGCGGATTGTGCTTTGTTCTTTGTTTAGGGCTGAAGACATGGGGAACAACAACCCTTTCAATCCCTTCCTTTGTCCATAAAATCATTCAAAAAAAATGTCATTAATTTGTTTAGGATCTAAATTGTAAACAAATTAGGCCTAGCTCAGTAATGCAGAATCCTTTTGTTATGTATTATAAAAATTATGATTTAAACCCAAGTAAATGAATAATGTGACAGAATTATGTGAGTGTTATTTCTTATTGAAATAAGAAACCCAATCTTCAAGTTATACTATGTTTTTTTTATGGTATAACAATTGCGCGACTCTGCTGTGAATACCGTACTCTTGTCGTTGGCTAATTTCAAAGGTTGCCCTTCCTTCTTGAGGATTGAGGCAGAACCTACGGTTGTATTTATCTCATACATATGGGTGGATTTGTTCCAGTATGAGACATACGACACACACTCTAAATTGGCTATCTTACTAACATTCCACTCCATAGAGTGGCAATATTCTGCAATGTTGATCCTCCTTCCGGTGGTAACGCAATTTATAGAATCACACAGGATCGATGCAGGTTTTGGGTCGCAATCATAATTGACAGTAGAAGCCCAGACTCCTTCAATTGATTCCAGGCCAACTTGCGTCTCAAACTTCTTACTAGTAAGTAGGTCTTTGAAAACTATAGTATCCTTTAGTACCTGATTAGTAGGAGTGTATAGTCGCACTTTGTCGTCCCAATGGAAAATCACTTTAAGTTTCCTGTTCACCCATATTGTTTCAGCCGCACAAGTGAAATCAAAGTAAGACAAAGGCTCTAATTTACATCTAACGTCTTGCCATACGACATGGTCGTCAACAACGAACGAAGATTGTCCCTGATCTTTGGTGCACACAGAATCGCTCCTGCCAGCTGGGCAACCAGTGTCGAGCACAACTTCAGTTTCGTATGTATTATAGAGAGTTGCCTGAATTGTATAAGCATGAGCTCTCCGTACACTCTCGACTTCTAAGGTGAGATGTTGTAAGTGCACACAATCTCCAGGTGATAAAGTTGTTTCCACTAAATACTGACCATCAGCGAAACGAGCTTGATGACCTATCCCACGACAGTCTCCATAAACAGTTTTGACAAAACCATATGCAATAAGTAGTAATGGGCTCCACTTCTCCAATTTGATTAACCTCATGCCAACAACAATTAGCGCAGTCGTAGTGGTGTATTCTAATACCGAATAGGATATCATAGGTTTTGCGTCCTCTTGGGGCGGACACACACTGCAAACACAACCGAAGTCGTCAATTACATTGCTGTTGCGCCTCTCGACGTAAGCCAACCATTTACCTCCTTCGCAACATTTCAGAGCCACTGGTCCATTAGTACACCACTCTCGTCCACATGTCATGTCGGAATAGTGACCTTTAGTTGCTTGTTTTTCCGCAAACTGCAGTTCTGGTTGATGAGCTTCTAAGACGATACGCCAATAACTGTCTTTCTTCAGGTGCCTCATGAGTTCTGCAAGGGGCACACAAACAACTGAACAAGTCCTGTTACCATTCCTCACGCCGTGATGCCAAATTCTGCCTTCGTACCAAACGAGCGACGTCGTGAGGAGGCGGCAACCGAAAGAAGTTGGTTCAGCAACACCTTCATGCGAATAAATTTCACAAACTTTGTCATATTTGGAATGACGACTGGCAGCAAGAATTTGATCATCCTCCGTGCTAGGTGGGGCCTTGGGGAGTACGCTATGGGTTGTAACCTCCTCTGTCCAGATGTGTGCTTTAGACAGATCATCGGCTATTTTCCCTTTCAGTGCCATCGTATTCGCTCCCGCGGGGTGGACGAATAGCACGGCCAACAGCACGGTTGTTGCAGCGCCTGAAGTTGCTAACTTCTTGGCTAAGCGCAAATGGTGTGCTGACTTATCCAGATGAGATTGGATGCGGGCTGCTTTGCTCTGTCTCTTTTTGGCGTTCTTTTGAGTTGCCTTACCTTCATTTTTGGTTTTCGGTTTTTCTTTACCCGGCCCGGTGCCTTCAGTCTTCGTCTCAACCTGCGGGTCCTGAACTGGGCTCGCGCTTTCACTCTTGTCTCCATTGTAGAACTCAACTCCAGAATTTGGGTCGAACGCGTTGGCCCATTTCCCGGATGCGGTCTTCCCAGACAGTAGAGCATACGCAAATTGGCCTTCGTTCTGGACTGTTCTCCAATCTTCCAGCTGATCGAAATTGACTATCACGGGCAAACCAGAGCATCCTTTCATGAAATCGCCCGTTTCATAAGGTGCTGCGTATTTCTGCACTATTCGCCCGACAATGTCGCCAACTTCGCTTCTCTTGACTTGTCCAGCGGGTCCGCGATTTCCAAATTCCAACAGGCAAACATCATTCTTAATCCAGTAATTCACGTCCGTACACTGCGGAAGGGAATGCTTGCAGCATACTCCCAAGTTGCCGTCCCTTATGGCACAGAATCTTTCGGTCTCACTCTCCACCTGAAAGACACCATCGCGGGCCTCGTTACAGTATTGTTCCCACGAGATCACTCTGAGGTGTTTAGCGGGATTAGTGGCCTTCTTCATAGAGGTACTAACACTTCCAGCCTGGTCAGTGGACTTCTTTTTCGCAAAAGCAGGAACCGGTGGGGGACCTGTTTTTCCGACCATCTTCCCGTCAAACATGTCGGTCCCAAGGTGTTTAAATTTTAGCCAATCTACTTGAGTGACGAACCGGTCACGCACTAGCCTAGCCGGGCAAGTCTGGTTCGGGCAAGTAGCTGTAGTATGTACAAGTTCAGGCTGGGAGTGGACGTGCGAAAAAATGGTGCCACAGTCCCCACAAGTGTGGTGGTGGCGCAACTTCTCTCGCATCAGCCAGCTCCTACGGACGGCTTTGTTAGTCATCATTTTCTGCCTCTTCTCTACTGAATGTCCAACCCGAAGCTTTTTAGCGAGCAGAGCTGGCCACATCTTGACATTTAACGCTCTGATTACGCTCTGGGCGAGAGTCCCTCGAGGATTCGCAATACGCTGTCCTCTGTCAAGCCGGATGTTGTACTTCAATTGGCCAATTCCACTATCTCTTCCGGTATGTTCGATCGGTCTCTGGGGGGTTGGGGCTGATCTCCTGCCCTTACTTTTCCGGGGAAAGGGGGGGGGGGCCCAGTGATTTGAAAAATATTGTCAAAATTGAGGGGGGAAGATGTACCGTATGTATTTAGTTTTTATTAGTGCAAACCAAACTAATTATTAATTTTTCCAATATTTTTTTGTAAGCTCGATGTACCGTATGTATTTAGTTTTTATTAGTGCAAACCAAACTAATTATTAATTTTTCCAATATTTTTTTGTAAGCTCGATCAGACAAAATGAATTATTTTATTCTGTCTAAAGACAGAGAAGTTTAGATCAGCTGATGCCCCTGCTTGTTGTTAGTGTGTCGACCAATCAAAATAAAGCACAGAGGAGTGGGGATAGATTTCGTTCCGTTTATTGTATTCATAGATCGTTATTATTACTGGACCGGCGGCCAGCGGTGCGTCACCTCACATCAGCGCGCCTACAGACCCTTCTGAGAAAGGTACAAATTTAAACTTAACTTCTTTCACTATCAATTTTAATTTCTTTATAACAATTATGATTTCTATGTGGTCTGTCTGACGAGCATTATTGGGGTTAACTGATTACTTATTATCAAACAAAATCTTAATTTATAAATTATATTTATTTTACGGTTAATTATAGCGCGGATTGTGCTTTGTTCTTTGTTTAGGGCTGAAGACATGGGGAACAACAACCCTTTCAATCCCTTCCTTTGTCCATAAAATCATTCAAAAAAAATGTCATTAATTTGTTTAGGATCTAAATTGTAAACAAATTAGGCCTAGCTCAGTAATGCAGAATCCTTTTGTTATGTATTATAAAAATTATGATTTAAACCCAAGTAAATGAATAATGTGACAGAATTATGTGAGTGTTATTTCTTATTGAAATAAGAAACCCAATCTTCAAGTTATACTATGTTTTTTTTATGGTATAACAATTGCGCGACTCTGCTGTGAATACCGTACTCTTGTCGTTGGCTAATTTCAAAGGTTGCCCTTCCTTCTTGAGGATTGAGGCAGAACCTACGGTTGTATTTATCTCATACATATGGGTGGATTTGTTCCAGTATGAGACATACGACACACACTCTAAATTGGCTATCTTACTAACATTCCACTCCATAGAGTGGCAATATTCTGCAATGTTGATCCTCCTTCCGGTGGTAACGCAATTTATAGAATCACACAGGATCGATGCAGGTTTTGGGTCGCAATCATAATTGACAGTAGAAGCCCAGACTCCTTCAATTGATTCCAGGCCAACTTGCGTCTCAAACTTCTTACTAGTAAGTAGGTCTTTGAAAACTATAGTATCCTTTAGTACCTGATTAGTAGGAGTGTATAGTCGCACTTTGTCGTCCCAATGGAAAATCACTTTAAGTTTCCTGTTCACCCATATTGTTTCAGCCGCACAAGTGAAATCAAAGTAAGACAAAGGCTCTAATTTACATCTAACGTCTTGCCATACGACATGGTCGTCAACAACGAACGAAGATTGTCCCTGATCTTTGGTGCACACAGAATCGCTCCTGCCAGCTGGGCAACCAGTGTCGAGCACAACTTCAGTTTCGTATGTATTATAGAGAGTTGCCTGAATTGTATAAGCATGAGCTCTCCGTACACTCTCGACTTCTAAGGTGAGATGTTGTAAGTGCACACAATCTCCAGGTGATAAAGTTGTTTCCACTAAATACTGACCATCAGCGAAACGAGCTTGATGACCTATCCCACGACAGTCTCCATAAACAGTTTTGACAAAACCATATGCAATAAGTAGTAATGGGCTCCACTTCTCCAATTTGATTAACCTCATGCCAACAACAATTAGCGCAGTCGTAGTGGTGTATTCTAATACCGAATAGGATATCATAGGTTTTGCGTCCTCTTGGGGCGGACACACACTGCAAACACAACCGAAGTCGTCAATTACATTGCTGTTGCGCCTCTCGACGTAAGCCAACCATTTACCTCCTTCGCAACATTTCAGAGCCACTGGTCCATTAGTACACCACTCTCGTCCACATGTCATGTCGGAATAGTGACCTTTAGTTGCTTGTTTTTCCGCAAACTGCAGTTCTGGTTGATGAGCTTCTAAGACGATACGCCAATAACTGTCTTTCTTCAGGTGCCTCATGAGTTCTGCAAGGGGCACACAAACAACTGAACAAGTCCTGTTACCATTCCTCACGCCGTGATGCCAAATTCTGCCTTCGTACCAAACGAGCGACGTCGTGAGGAGGCGGCAACCGAAAGAAGTTGGTTCAGCAACACCTTCATGCGAATAAATTTCACAAACTTTGTCATATTTGGAATGACGACTGGCAGCAAGAATTTGATCATCCTCCGTGCTAGGTGGGGCCTTGGGGAGTACGCTATGGGTTGTAACCTCCTCTGTCCAGATGTGTGCTTTAGACAGATCATCGGCTATTTTCCCTTTCAGTGCCATCGTATTCGCTCCCGCGGGGTGGACGAATAGCACGGCCAACAGCACGGTTGTTGCAGCGCCTGAAGTTGCTAACTTCTTGGCTAAGCGCAAATGGTGTGCTGACTTATCCAGATGAGATTGGATGCGGGCTGCTTTGCTCTGTCTCTTTTTGGCGTTCTTTTGAGTTGCCTTACCTTCATTTTTGGTTTTCGGTTTTTCTTTACCCGGCCCGGTGCCTTCAGTCTTCGTCTCAACCTGCGGGTCCTGAACTGGGCTCGCGCTTTCACTCTTGTCTCCATTGTAGAACTCAACTCCAGAATTTGGGTCGAACGCGTTGGCCCATTTCCCGGATGCGGTCTTCCCAGACAGTAGAGCATACGCAAATTGGCCTTCGTTCTGGACTGTTCTCCAATCTTCCAGCTGATCGAAATTGACTATCACGGGCAAACCAGAGCATCCTTTCATGAAATCGCCCGTTTCATAAGGTGCTGCGTATTTCTGCACTATTCGCCCGACAATGTCGCCAACTTCGCTTCTCTTGACTTGTCCAGCGGGTCCGCGATTTCCAAATTCCAACAGGCAAACATCATTCTTAATCCAGTAATTCACGTCCGTACACTGCGGAAGGGAATGCTTGCAGCATACTCCCAAGTTGCCGTCCCTTATGGCACAGAATCTTTCGGTCTCACTCTCCACCTGAAAGACACCATCGCGGGCCTCGTTACAGTATTGTTCCCACGAGATCACTCTGAGGTGTTTAGCGGGATTAGTGGCCTTCTTCATAGAGGTACTAACACTTCCAGCCTGGTCAGTGGACTTCTTTTTCGCAAAAGCAGGAACCGGTGGGGGACCTGTTTTTCCGACCATCTTCCCGTCAAACATGTCGGTCCCAAGGTGTTTAAATTTTAGCCAATCTACTTGAGTGACGAACCGGTCACGCACTAGCCTAGCCGGGCAAGTCTGGTTCGGGCAAGTAGCTGTAGTATGTACAAGTTCAGGCTGGGAGTGGACGTGCGAAAAAATGGTGCCACAGTCCCCACAAGTGTGGTGGTGGCGCAACTTCTCTCGCATCAGCCAGCTCCTACGGACGGCTTTGTTAGTCATCATTTTCTGCCTCTTCTCTACTGAATGTCCAACCCGAAGCTTTTTAGCGAGCAGAGCTGGCCACATCTTGACATTTAACGCTCTGATTACGCTCTGGGCGAGAGTCCCTCGAGGATTCGCAATACGCTGTCCTCTGTCAAGCCGGATGTTGTACTTCAATTGGCCAATTCCACTATCTCTTCCGGTATGTTCGATCGGTCTCTGGGGGGTTGGGGCTGATCTCCTGCCCTTACTTTTCCGGGGAAAGGGGGGGGGGGCCCAGTGATTTGAAAAATATTGTCAAAATTGAGGGGGGAAGATGTACCGTATGTATTTAGTTTTTATTAGTGCAAACCAAACTAATTATTAATTTTTCCAATATTTTTTTGTAAGCTCGATCAGACAAAATGAATTATTTTATTCTGTCTAAAGACAGAGAAGTTTAGATCAGCTGATGCCCCTGCTTGTTGTTAGTGTGTCGACCAATCAAAATAAAGCACAGAGGAGTGGGGATAGATTTCGTTCCGTTTATTGTATTCATAGATCGTTATTATTACTGGACCGGCGGCCAGCGGTGCGTCACCTCACATCAGCGCGCCTACAGACCCTTCTGAGAAAGGTACAAATTTAAACTTAACTTCTTTCACTATCAATTTTAATTTCTTTATAACAATTATGATTTCTATGTGGTCTGTCTGACGAGCATTATTGGGGTTAACTGATTACTTATTATCAAACAAAATCTTAATTTATAAATTATATTTATTTTACGGTTAATTATAGCGCGGATTGTGCTTTGTTCTTTGTTTAGGGCTGAAGACATGGGGAACAACAACCCTTTCAATCCCTTCCTTTGTCCATAAAATCATTCAAAAAAAATGTCATTAATTTGTTTAGGATCTAAATTGTAAACAAATTAGGCCTAGCTCAGTAATGCAGAATCCTTTTGTTATGTATTATAAAAATTATGATTTAAACCCAAGTAAATGAATAATGTGACAGAATTATGTGAGTGTTATTTCTTATTGAAATAAGAAACCCAATCTTCAAGTTATACTATGTTTTTTTTATGGTATAACAATTGCGCGACTCTGCTGTGAATACCGTACTCTTGTCGTTGGCTAATTTCAAAGGTTGCCCTTCCTTCTTGAGGATTGAGGCAGAACCTACGGTTGTATTTATCTCATACATATGGGTGGATTTGTTCCAGTATGAGACATACGACACACACTCTAAATTGGCTATCTTACTAACATTCCACTCCATAGAGTGGCAATATTCTGCAATGTTGATCCTCCTTCCGGTGGTAACGCAATTTATAGAATCACACAGGATCGATGCAGGTTTTGGGTCGCAATCATAATTGACAGTAGAAGCCCAGACTCCTTCAATTGATTCCAGGCCAACTTGCGTCTCAAACTTCTTACTAGTAAGTAGGTCTTTGAAAACTATAGTATCCTTTAGTACCTGATTAGTAGGAGTGTATAGTCGCACTTTGTCGTCCCAATGGAAAATCACTTTAAGTTTCCTGTTCACCCATATTGTTTCAGCCGCACAAGTGAAATCAAAGTAAGACAAAGGCTCTAATTTACATCTAACGTCTTGCCATACGACATGGTCGTCAACAACGAACGAAGATTGTCCCTGATCTTTAGTGCACACAGAATCGCTCCTGCCAGCTGGGCAACCAGTGTCGAGCACAACTTCAGTTTCGTATGTATTATAGAGAGTTGCCTGAATTGTATAAGCATGAGCTCTCCGTACACTCTCGACTTCTAAGGTGAGATGTTGTAAGTGCACACAATCTCCAGGTGATAAAGTTGTTTCCACTAAATACTGACCATCAGCGAAACGAGCTTGATGACCTATCCCACGACAGTCTCCATAAACAGTTTTGACAAAACCATATGCAATAAGTAGTAATGGGCTCCACTTCTCCAATTTGATTAACCTCATGCCAACAACGATTAGCGCAGTCGTAGTGGTGTATTCTAATACCGAATAGGATATCATAGGTTTTGCGTCCTCTTGGGGCGGACACACACTGCAAACACAACCGAAGTCGTCAATTACATTGCTGTTGCGCCTCTCGACGTAAGCCAACCATTTACCTCCTTCGCAACATTTCAGAGCCACTGGTCCATTAGTACACCACTCTCGTCCACATGTCATGTCGGAATAGTGACCTTTAGTTGCTTGTTTTTCCGCAAACTGCAGTTCTGGTTGATGAGCTTCTAAGACGATACGCCAATAACTGTCTTTCTTCAGGTGCCTCATGAGTTCTGCAAGGGGCACACAAACAACTGAACAAGTCCTGTTACCATTCCTCACGCCGTGATGCCAAATTCTGCCTTCGTACCAAACGAGCGACGTCGTGAGGAGGCGGCAACCGAAAGAAGTTGGTTCAGCAACACCTTCATGCGAATAAATTTCACAAACTTTGTCATATTTGGAATGACGACTGGCAGCAAGAATTTGATCATCCTCCGTGCTAGGTGGGGCCTTGGGGAGTACGCTATGGGTTGTAACCTCCTCTGTCCAGATGTGTGCTTTAGACAGATCATCGGCTATTTTCCCTTTCAGTGCCATCGTATTCGCTCCCGCGGGGTGGACGAATAGCACGGCCAACAGCACGGTTGTTGCAGCGCCTGAAGTTGCTAACTTCTTGGCTAAGCGCAAATGGTGTGCTGACTTATCCAGATGAGATTGGATGCGGGCTGCTTTGCTCTGTCTCTTTTTGGCGTTCTTTTGAGTTGCCTTACCTTCATTTTTGGTTTTCGGTTTTTCTTTACCCGGCCCGGTGCCTTCAGTCTTCGTCTCAACCTGCGGGTCCTGAACTGGGCTCGCGCTTTCACTCTTGTCTCCATTGTAGAACTCAACCCCAGAATTTGGGTCGAACGCGTTGGCCCATTTCCCGGATGCGGTCTTCCCAGACAGTAGAGCATACGCAAATTGGCCTTCGTTCTGGACTGTTCTCCAATCTTCCAGCTGATCGAAATTGACTATCACGGGCAAACCAGAGCATCCTTTCATGAAATCGCCCGTTTCATAAGGTGCTGCGTATTTCTGCACTATTCGCCCGACAATGTCGCCAACTTCGCTTCTCTTGACTTGTCCAGCGGGTCCGCGATTTCCAAATTCCAACAGGCAAACATCATTCTTAATCCAGTAATTCACGTCCGTACACTGCGGAAGGGAATGCTTGCAGCATACTCCCAAGTTGCCGTCCCTTATGGCACAGAATCTTTCGGTCTCACTCTCCACCTGAAAGACACCATCGCGGGCCTCGTTACAGTATTGTTCCCACGAGATCACTCTGAGGTGTTTAGCGGGATTAGTGGCCTTCTTCATAGAGGTACTAACACTTCCAGCCTGGTCAGTGGACTTCTTTTTCGCAAAAGCAGGAACCGGTGGGGGACCTGTTTTTCCGACCATCTTCCCGTCAAACATGTCGGTCCCAAGGTGTTTAAATTTTAGCCAATCTACTTGAGTGACGAACCGGTCACGCACTAGCCTAGCCGGGCAAGTCTGGTTCGGGCAAGTAGCTGTAGTATGTACAAGTTCAGGCTGGGAGTGGACGTGCGAAAAAATGGTGCCACAGTCCCCACAAGTGTGGTGGTGGCGCAACTTCTCTCGCATCAGCCAGCTCCTACGGACGGCTTTGTTAGTCATCATTTTCTGCCTCTTCTCTACTGAATGTCCAACCCGAAGCTTTTTAGCGAGCAGAGCTGGCCACATCTTGACATTTAACGCTCTGATTACGCTCTGGGCGAGAGTCCCTCGAGGATTCGCAATACGCTGTCCTCTGTCAAGCCGGATGTTGTACTTCAATTGGCCAATTCCACTATCTCTTCCGGTATGGTCGATCGGTCTCTGGGGGGTTGGGGCTGATCTCCTGCCCTTACTTTTCCGGGGAGAGGGGGGGGGGGGCCCAGTGATTTGAAAAATATTGTCAAAATTGAGGGGGGAAGATGTACCGTATGTATTTAGTTTTTATTAGTGCAAACCAAACTAATTATTAATTTTTCCAATATTTTTTTGTAAGCTCGATCAGACAAAATGAATTATTTTATTCTGTCTAAAGACAGAGAAGTTTAGATCAGCTGATGCCCCTGCTTGTTGTTAGTGTGTCGACCAATCAAAATAAAGCACAGAGGAGTGGGGATAGATTTCGTTCCGTTTATTGTATTCATAGATCGTTATTATTACTGGACCGGCGGCCAGCGGTGCGTCACCTCACATCAGCGCGCCTACAGACCCTTCTGAGAAAGGTACAAATTTAAACTTAACTTCTTTCACTATCAATTTTAATTTCTTTATAACAATTATGATTTCTATGTGGTCTGTCTGACGAGCATTATTGGGGTTAACTGATTACTTATTATCAAACAAAATCTTAATTTATAAATTATATTTATTTTACGGTTAATTATAGCGCGGATTGTGCTTTGTTCTTTGTTTAGGGCTGAAGACATGGGGAACAACAACCCTTTCAATCCCTTCCTTTGTCCATAAAATCATTCAAAAAAAATGTCATTAATTTGTTTAGGATCTAAATTGTAAACAAATTAGGCCTAGCTCAGTAATGCAGAATCCTTTTGTTATGTATTATAAAAATTATGATTTAAACCCAAGTAAATGAATAATGTGACAGAATTATGTGAGTGTTATTTCTTATTGAAATAAGAAACCCAATCTTCAAGTTATACTATGTTTTTTTTATGGTATAACAATTGCGCGACTCTGCTGTGAATACCGTACTCTTGTCGTTGGCTAATTTCAAAGGTTGCCCTTCCTTCTTGAGGATTGAGGCAGAACCTACGGTTGTATTTATCTCATACATATGGGTGGATTTGTTCCAGTATGAGACATACGACACACACTCTAAATTGGCTATCTTACTAACATTCCACTCCATAGAGTGGCAATATTCTGCAATGTTGATCCTCCTTCCGGTGGTAACGCAATTTATAGAATCACACAGGATCGATGCAGGTTTTGGGTCGCAATCATAATTGACAGTAGAAGCCCAGACTCCTTCAATTGATTCCAGGCCAACTTGCGTCTCAAACTTCTTACTAGTAAGTAGGTCTTTGAAAACTATAGTATCCTTTAGTACCTGATTAGTAGGAGTGTATAGTCGCACTTTGTCGTCCCAATGGAAAATCACTTTAAGTTTCCTGTTCACCCATATTGTTTCAGCCGCACAAGTGAAATCAAAGTAAGACAAAGGCTCTAATTTACATCTAACGTCTTGCCATACGACATGGTCGTCAACAACGAACGAAGATTGTCCCTGATCTTTGGTGCACACAGAATCGCTCCTGCCAGCTGGGCAACCAGTGTCGAGCACAACTTCAGTTTCGTATGTATTATAGAGAGTTGCCTGAATTGTATAAGCATGAGCTCTCCGTACACTCTCGACTTCTAAGGTGAGATGTTGTAAGTGCACACAATCTCCAGGTGATAAAGTTGTTTCCACTAAATACTGACCATCAGCGAAACGAGCTTGATGACCTATCCCACGACAGTCTCCATAAACAGTTTTGACAAAACCATATGCAATAAGTAGTAATGGGCTCCACTTCTCCAATTTGATTAACCTCATGCCAACAACAATTAGCGCAGTCGTAGTGGTGTATTCTAATACCGAATAGGATATCATAGGTTTTGCGTCCTCTTGGGGCGGACACACACTGCAAACACAACCGAAGTCGTCAATTACATTGCTGTTGCGCCTCTCGACGTAAGCCAACCATTTACCTCCTTCGCAACATTTCAGAGCCACTGGTCCATTAGTACACCACTCTCGTCCACATGTCATGTCGGAATAGTGACCTTTAGTTGCTTGTTTTTCCGCAAACTGCAGTTCTGGTTGATGAGCTTCTAAGACGATACGCCAATAACTGTCTTTCTTCAGGTGCCTCATGAGTTCTGCAAGGGGCACACAAACAACTGAACAAGTCCTGTTACCATTCCTCACGCCGTGATGCCAAATTCTGCCTTCGTACCAAACGAGCGACGTCGTGAGGAGGCGGCAACCGAAAGAAGTTGGTTCAGCAACACCTTCATGCGAATAAATTTCACAAACTTTGTCATATTTGGAATGACGACTGGCAGCAAGAATTTGATCATCCTCCGTGCTAGGTGGGGCCTTGGGGAGTACGCTATGGGTTGTAACCTCCTCTGTCCAGATGTGTGCTTTAGACAGATCATCGGCTATTTTCCCTTTCAGTGCCATCGTATTCGCTCCCGCGGGGTGGACGAATAGCACGGCCAACAGCACGGTTGTTGCAGCGCCTGAAGTTGCTAACTTCTTGGCTAAGCGCAAATGGTGTGCTGACTTATCCAGATGAGATTGGATGCGGGCTGCTTTGCTCTGTCTCTTTTTGGCGTTCTTTTGAGTTGCCTTACCTTCATTTTTGGTTTTCGGTTTTTCTTTACCCGGCCCGGTGCCTTCAGTCTTCGTCTCAACCTGCGGGTCCTGAACTGGGCTCGCGCTTTCACTCTTGTCTCCATTGTAGAACTCAACTCCAGAATTTGGGTCGAACGCGTTGGCCCATTTCCCGGATGCGGTCTTCCCAGACAGTAGAGCATACGCAAATTGGCCTTCGTTCTGGACTGTTCTCCAATCTTCCAGCTGATCGAAATTGACTATCACGGGCAAACCAGAGCATCCTTTCATGAAATCGCCCGTTTCATAAGGTGCTGCGTATTTCTGCACTATTCGCCCGACAATGTCGCCAACTTCGCTTCTCTTGACTTGTCCAGCGGGTCCGCGATTTCCAAATTCCAACAGGCAAACATCATTCTTAATCCAGTAATTCACGTCCGTACACTGCGGAAGGGAATGCTTGCAGCATACTCCCAAGTTGCCGTCCCTTATGGCACAGAATCTTTCGGTCTCACTCTCCACCTGAAAGACACCATCGCGGGCCTCGTTACAGTATTGTTCCCACGAGATCACTCTGAGGTGTTTAGCGGGATTAGTGGCCTTCTTCATAGAGGTACTAACACTTCCAGCCTGGTCAGTGGACTTCTTTTTCGCAAAAGCAGGAACCGGTGGGGGACCTGTTTTTCCGACCATCTTCCCGTCAAACATGTCGGTCCCAAGGTGTTTAAATTTTAGCCAATCTACTTGAGTGACGAACCGGTCACGCACTAGCCTAGCCGGGCAAGTCTGGTTCGGGCAAGTAGCTGTAGTATGTACAAGTTCAGGCTGGGAGTGGACGTGCGAAAAAATGGTGCCACAGTCCCCACAAGTGTGGTGGTGGCGCAACTTCTCTCGCATCAGCCAGCTCCTACGGACGGCTTTGTTAGTCATCATTTTCTGCCTCTTCTCTACTGAATGTCCAACCCGAAGCTTTTTAGCGAGCAGAGCTGGCCACATCTTGACATTTAACGCTCTGATTACGCTCTGGGCGAGAGTCCCTCGAGGATTCGCAATACGCTGTCCTCTGTCAAGCCGGATGTTGTACTTCAATTGGCCAATTCCACTATCTCTTCCGGTATGTTCGATCGGTCTCTGGGGGGTTGGGGCTGATCTCCTGCCCTTACTTTTCCGGGGAAAGGGGGGGGGGCCCAGTGATTTGAAAAATATTGTCAAAATTGAGGGGGGAAGATGTACCGTATGTATTTAGTTTTTATTAGTGCAAACCAAACTAATTATTAATTTTTCCAATATTTTTTTGTAAGCTCGATCAGACAAAATGAATTATTTTATTCTGTCTAAAGACAGAGAAGTTTAGATCAGCTGATGCCCCTGCTTGTTGTTAGTGTGTCGACCAATCAAAATAAAGCACAGAGGAGTGGGGATAGATTTCGTTCCGTTTATTGTATTCATAGATCGTTATTATTACTGGACCGGCGGCCAGCGGTGCGTCACCTCACATCAGCGCGCCTACAGACCCTTCTGAGAAAGGTACAAATTTAAACTTAACTTCTTTCACTATCAATTTTAATTTCTTTATAACAATTATGATTTCTATGTGGTCTGTCTGACGAGCATTATTGGGGTTAACTGATTACTTATTATCAAACAAAATCTTAATTTATAAATTATATTTATTTTACGGTTAATTATAGCGCGGATTGTGCTTTGTTCTTTGTTTAGGGCTGAAGACATGGGGAACAACAACCCTTTCAATCCCTTCCTTTGTCCATAAAATCATTCAAAAAAAATGTCATTAATTTGTTTAGGATCTAAATTGTAAACAAATTAGGCCTAGCTCAGTAATGCAGAATCCTTTTGTTATGTATTATAAAAATTATGATTTAAACCCAAGTAAATGAATAATGTGACAGAATTATGTGAGTGTTATTTCTTATTGAAATAAGAAACCCAATCTTCAAGTTATACTATGTTTTTTTTATGGTATAATTGGAATAACTTGATAAAAGTTGGTATGTACATTCACTTGGTAGGGTTCAACTGATATTTTCTTACAACATCCACATGGCGGCAAACCTACATACTCACCACCATGGGGTTTATAGGGAAAATTAAAAAGTGCCGAATATTAATACAGATTGACATTTACCTAACGTAACTATTTCATTTCCTAACAAAACTAACATTTTCTAACGACATCCCAAGGGAGCAAACCTACATACCCATTCCTATGGTGTTTATGGGAAAAATACAATATCTCAAGATCGTTTGGAAATTCGCTGAGTACGCAGGTCTGCTGCGACGGGGGTATTTAAATACATGTGCTCTTGTACAAATTTTCATAACATTCTATTTTTCATTAACTAAGGGTACATGTTTTAGGTACCTGTTGACTGGGATGTCTTTTGCAAGACTGCAGTTTGAGTTCTACCGTGGAAGATCAACGATTTCAGATATAGTCAGAGAAACATGTGAACTAATTTGGAATAATTTAAAATCAGAAGAAATGCCTGACCCTATAATGGATATGTGGCAAAATATCGCCGATGAATTTTACAAGAAAATTTATTTTCCAAACTGTATCGGTGCTTTGGACGGTAAACACATAAGACGCATAAACCCACAAGATGGAGGATCTAATTTGTTCAGTTTATTTATTTATTTATTTCTTACAAGCAGCATAACATCAGTAAGCCTCACTAAGCAAAACGCTTAACAGTGAGGTCAAAATGAACAAAATAATAAATACATTGGTAATAATTGTCCAAAATAATTTCTTGTAGGCACGGACGGGCGTCACTCCTATCACAGTAATAATAATCAAACATTTTCTTAATACATACATTTAAAAATACAGCCAATGATGATTCCATCGACACATCACAGTCTTATGAAGGAAGGTTGGCAGCACTGCTGTCTTGCAAACTAGATGCAGACGCAGTCAGCTGTTTCCCTCCCCCCCACCACCGGCAGGCCGGCACACATAATGTAACCAGTTCAAACCAGATTCTTTAAACTATCTGTCACCGGTTCTTTCAATAGCTTTCCCATATATTCATTTTTGTAGTTAGATGGTTTTGAAAGTCTTATAATAAATCAATACCAGTCTTATTCATTTACTTATCAACCCCACACCTATTCTCAGTAATTGTGTTTTGCAAAATCAGTGTAATACTAACAAGTGAATAACAACAAAAATACATTTTTATGAAAATTTGTCTGACAGGATTAACACAGATTTCTTGTGAATACTTACAAATTAATATGACTAACAAGAACTAACTTATGTCTGTGTGAGCTAATATTGAACAATGTAACTAGTGAAAAGTGGTGTGAGAATCAATAAGTCTAATTTGGTGTACTAACCTAGGTCTAAGGTGAAGGTTCTTTCAATATTGGTGTAGGTTACAACTACTTATGTGATGAGAAAATTTGCATTTGCCATTGTGTGTGTACCAGTGTATTTGTGTGTAATATACAAGTGTAAATGAGTGTTCAATGTGGAAAATAATCTAACCTGTACCAATGGGATGTACTGAGAATTATTGGATATTCACTACAAGGTAACTCAACCACAATGTTCAACACTAAGTTGATTTACACTTACATAAATTAAATGAATACAAGTCATAAGTTTTCTTAGGCTACAATCACATATTAAGTATTTACAAAATAAAGCTTAAACAAACAAATTCAAAGTTACAAAAAGTTTTTTCCATTGTATTAATGGCACTTGTTGATGCCAATTTGAGGTTCATTGCCATTGATGTCGGTGCGTATAGAAAAGAATTCGATTCTCCCGTATTTAGGGAAAGTTCTTTAGGGAAAAATTGTATTCGGGGAGTTTAAACTTACCTCTACCATTTTGCTTGCCAGTGACAGATAGCAATCCACTACCATTTGTTATTGTTGCAGACGATGCAACTATCAACTAACCTCCTAACTCCTTTTTCTTCAAGAAAACTTATTGCGAGAAGAAGGGTTTACAATTATCTTAGACGGACTGTTGAGTGCGCTTTCGGGGTATTGGCTAACAAATGGAGGGTTTTCCGTACACCCATACTTGTACAGTCAGATTTCATTGATGTCATCGTCAAATCTTGTTGTATTTGGCACAACTTCGTTCGAAAAAGGACAGTATTGACTTTGGAGATACAGAAACGCACTCCTTTGTAAATGTCTATAACTTTGGAACAGGCCCTCGGGGAAAAGGAAGCGACGTAAGAAATAATTTCGCTGACTTCTTTATGGGACCAGGTGCGGTATCATTCCAAAAGAGGTATATGTTTTAATGAACATCAAGCTAAACCACATAATGTGTTACACTCTATAACATACTATTTATTTGTGTAGTTTTCTACAGTAAAAATAATTCATTCAAAAGTTTTCTTTTTATTGGTCGTCCAAATAGCTTATTACATTAGTTTTGTGGAAAAAATTGAGTTTGTCATCTAACGGAAAATGTAAAAATTTCAAACAAGTTTAGAAAATTTGGCAAATGTAAGACAAATGCAGAATAATTTAACCTAAAGCAGTTAAAAAAATTAGCACAAGGAATAAGATCTCAAATCATAATTTGAGTGTATAACTTGAAAGTGAAGTTCAATTGAAATAAATCTTTTGTTTTGAGAAATCTGTAAGTGTTTAAACAGTAAAATATCTAATGATCTCAACCAGACAGCTTTTGGGAACATTTTTGAAGGTAATTGGCCTAGTACTGTATATGTTTTTGCACAAGAATGTTTTCCAATATTCAATATGAATGAAATAAAATTATTAGGTGCTATAAAATAATAACATATATAAAGTAATTTCATAACGTTAAGGTAAGTGTTCAGGTTAATATTGAAGTAGGCCTAGTTTGGTATTAAATCTGGTGTTGAGGAATTATCATATGTAAATACTAGTAACAAAGCCCGTTGTAGTTTTTAAATACAACGGTCTCTAGAAAAATTGTACCTATGCTATTTCCGGTAAAATAAATAAAAAATTGTAGTATTTGTTTTCAATGAAAATCTATTCGATAAAAATAATTGGTTTCGTATTTCAGCGTACTTAGATTGTGTTGAATGGTATAGAAAAGATAAACTTCTAAACAAACAGTTTCCATCGCAATCTATATTATAAATGGTAAAATTATTCATTTTCAGGACATTTAAAAATTTATACTTGTAATAATTTAATTTAGTTCAGGTTTATACTATTTTTGTTTGATTTAATTTATTTTTTCAAATAACAATTTATTATTGTAAATACCACATACCGCATAAAACCACACACTGCTTTAGCACATAACTTTATTTAAACGCCAACAAAAAGTAAGGAACTCACAACCACAAATCCCAAATGTAAACAAAGAAAAGTCAAGGACACGACAATGCATCAATCAGCTGTTAAATTAATAACGTGTTCCATGTGATCAGACACAGTTTAAAGGAAGAAAATGTTTATCTTTTTAACTTTTTCATCATAACTCCTAAGAAAAACATCAAAAATTTCACATTTTTTTTGTAAATATACATAGACAAAGCTTTCCCACAACACATAAAAGATTATTAAAATCGATCCAGTACTCTAGATTTAGCTGTACAAAGTTTAATAAAAATATCTCTACCACAGTATTTTTTCAACGCAAACAAATTGGTAGTAGCTTTGGTTTTTTTTTAATAACTTTTGAACGGTGAGGAAATCGACCAAAGTGGGTGGTGATTTTCTGAAAGAGAATTAAATTTCATACAAATTATTCTAAAGCATTTCTTGAATAACCGCAATAAAAGCAGCCAAAAGTTGCATTCAAAGGAAAAAAACTGGAAAACCCGTTTTCAACGCATTTCTTATGGAAAACATGTTTCTTTATTTCTTTATTATTTAAAACATGTTTATTTTTTGGCAAATCTACAGGATGAGAGCTTTCTAACGACATCTTAAAAATTAAAATCGGTCCAGTGGAACTCCAGATTCAATTACCCCAAGATTTTGAAAACTGAATTTTCAACGCAAATAAATTGGTAGTGCTTTGGTTTTTTGTAAACAACTTATAAACGGTGAGGAAATCGACCAAAGTGGATGGTGATTTTCTGAAAGAGAATTAAATTCCCTACAAATTACTGTCAAGCATTTCTTGAACAACCATAATAAATGCAGCCAAAAATTGCTTTCAAATAAGAAATTCGTAAAACCCCGTTCTCAACGTATTTTTTATGAAAAACATGTTTTTATATGTTTTAGCCATAAAAACTAAAAAATATCAATCTTTCATATGTTTTGGCAAATATACAGGATAAAAGCTTTCCAACGACATCTTAAAAATTAAAATCGGTCCAGTGGAACTCCTGATTCGATTTCCCCAAGATTTCTCTTAAGTCAGTATTTTTGAAACGCAAACAAAACTGGTAGTAGCTTTGGTTTTTTGCAAATAACTTTTGAACGGTGAGGAAATCGACCAAAGTGGATAGTGATTTTCTGAAAGAGAATTAAATTCCCTACAAATTACTATTATGGATTTCTTTAATAACCGCAGTAAAGGCAGCCAAAAATTGCCTTTAAATGAAAAAATTGTAAAAACGTGTTTCTAATATATTTCTTATGGGAAACACGGTTTTTTATTTTTTTACCATAAATACTAAAAAACATCAAACTTTCATATTTTTTGGCAAATCTACAGGATGAGAGCTTTCTGGCCAAGGTGCCTACGCGTTAGCCACATCAGCTATCACGACCGGCAGAACAGGCACGATTATTAGGGTTTTGAACAGTGCGCGCTCCTAGCGGCAAAAGTTGTAGGCCGTTAGTGAGTTGACAAATTAATTAAATTTGTCAACTGTTTTGGTCCCAGTAAAATTTTTATAAAATTTACCGGTTTTGAGATATTTTAGTTAAAAATTTTAAAATGGCCGCCATTTTGAAAATACACATTGGAAAAAAATAACTTTTTTCTTGAAAATGGGTATTGCTATGATGAAGGTGCATGCCAAATATTAACTTAATACAATGATCCATTACGGAAATAAAAATTATTTTGTGTAAAAAACAAAATGGCGGCTATACGAGTAACTTTTGAGTTTTCGAAATTTTGAATATGATATTTTGACTCGTCTATGGCCCAGGAATAATACCTGAAAAAGTTGGTAGAGAGTTCAGGGACACCCTGTATATACTATATATACAGGGTGATTCACGACGAAGTGCAGAAATTTCAGGAGCTGATTCTACACATGAAAATAAACAAAAAAGGTCATATAAACATATGTCCCAAAATCTTTCGTTTAGCAGCTAGCCGCCATTTTGTTTTTTACACGTAATAATTTTTATCTCCGTAATGAATTGATGGATTTACTTCATATTTGGCATGGACCTTTATCACAATAATGGTAATTTCTAGAAAAATAATTATTATTTTCCGATGTCTATTTTCAAAATGGCGGCCATTTTAAAATTTTAAACTCAAATTTCTCAAAAACGGCAAATTTTGTCAAAATTTTATATCTAACAAAAAAGTTGAAAAATTAAATGATCTAAACAATGATACCAGGTTTGTAAAGATCTAACAACAAATAACGGAAATATTGGGATTTTTATGCAAAAAAACATGGATTTTTCATTATAATTAATGCAAATTTAGGTTATTTTAATAGAAAAATCTCTATAACTCCGTTATTTGTTGTTAGATCTTTACAAACTTGGTATCATTGTTTAGATAATTTAATTTTTCAACTTTTTTGTCAGAAATAAAATTTTGACAAAATTTGCCGTTTTTGAGATATTTGAGTTTAACATTTTAAAATGGCCGCCATTTTGAAAATAGACATCGGAAAATAATAATTATTTTTCTAGAAACTACCATTATTGTGATAAAGGTCCATGCCAAATATGAAGTAAATCCATCAATTCATTACTGAGATAAAAATTATTACGTGTAAAAAACAAAATGGCGGCTAGCGGCTAAACGAAGGATTTTAGGACATATGTTTATATGGCCTTTTTTGTTTATTTTCATGTGTAGAATCAGCTCCCGAAATTTCTGCATTTCGTCGTGAATCACCCTAATAATTTATAAGACATAAGCTCTGAGAAGAGAGAAGACAGTTAACAACATTCCATGTTTAAACACGGAAAAGAAAGTGCCATTTTTTAAGCAAAATATTTAGTTGTGTAGACAATTGAGGAGGTAGCTGCAATAAGGGCATGTCCTCCAAAACAGTGATTTGAGATATGAAGCTTCAAAGTTTTTAGACATAGGTGTACAAATGGTTTTGAAAGCAGCATATAAGAAATAATATTAGTTATATCAGTCAGTCTTTCACCAATCAAATGGTGTGTAGTTATTCTAATATAACATATTAATTATTTTGTAAATAAAGAAAATAAAAAGCATTACATAAGCCCTTATTGGGGAGAACAGCTTAAAATGGTTCCATGCAAGAAGGGCTTCTATAAAATCTCCCCAATAAGGGCGTATATACCTGGTTATTAAGGCAGACTACTCTTGGTAATAAAAACAAAATATTTTAAAACCATAACTTTTATTTTTATACATTTACTGGAAAATACTTAGCCCATTTACTAGCTTCTTACATATGTTAAAAGGACACAAGTTTTAAAATTATCTGATTTTGGGGTATATTACCAGTACAAAATCATATCAATAAAAAAGTTCAAAGGCAAAGTAAAATGCCGTCCTTAATCAATGTCCATTGTATTGTGATCGTCCACGATGTCATCTGGGTCAGTTTCTGAATTATAATCAGGTTCATTCCCTGCACCACGTTCTTCTTCACTTGTTGGTTGTTGTCTTGAGAAGAACTGTTCTTAAAAGTCACGACTATCCTCTTGAATGTATGGGTACAAATCTCGTACGTCCTTTACTTTTCCAACTTTAAGTGGGATTGACACAGCATTGCCTAGTGTTAGTTCTTTAGGAAAGTTTGTCATATATTTGTATGGCTCGTATATACCAGCATAGGATTTACACACAGCCAAGGTACCAGACGTTTTTTACTTAATGATGCAGTATTGTTGTATACCAAACACATGACCTTTCCTTTGGGGGGTCCTTGAGAAATATGGAGCCAAGGCTGTCGTCCAGTCATAAATAATAGATTTGTCGTTCACTAGCATAAATGGTGATGGGTCTTGTCTGGATGACAAAATTGCATCAAGATAGGGTTGTGGTACTTCAATTACCTCTCTTTTTTTTATGCGTGACTTGATTATGCCGAAGTTACGGTCACATTGCCCAAAACTGTGACCACGCACAGGGAATAAATGTGTAACTTCAACATTTTGAGCTTTTGCTAAATAAGAACAAAACTTTAGCATAGTGGCATTTTTGTTTTGGCCACCTGTTGCGTCTGAAAGTAGAATAATCTCCTTTATATTTGGAAATTCGTTAAGTTTCTTCATGATAGCATCGAAGAGAAAAGATGCAACACTGTCAGGCCCTTTCTTGGACTCGGATTCCATGAAAGTATAGCAGAACGATGAATCGTCATTGTGGCAGTGAACATTAAACAAAAAAGCCACAGAAGTCTCTTGTAAAACTGCTTTGTGACTGGTAGTTTCGGTAAAGGCAAATTTTGGGAATAGTCAAACTCTAGAACAAGTACCTCGTTGTTGTTCTTTGCACTTGTTATATAGTTGTCTTTTAACTCTTTTGCTTTTTCAGCTTTCTTATTATGTAATTTTTAAGCCACTTTGCAGGGATCATCTGGATTTAAGTCAGTTTTATTTCGCATTCTTAGCAGAAATCACAAATGTCAGTTTTGTTTTTTTTGTAAACAAAATTTGTCTGACGAAAGAACTTGAAATAGGTTTTATATTTCATGTCTAATACATTTCCAGTCTTTTCATGAAAATATTCTTTAAAAGAATCATAGAGCTCTTTTATATTGAGGTCTGGGTTACAAAAATATAGCCTATTAGACTTAGCTTCTCCATAATGGCTAGGACGGTTTGGAACACTTTTTAGGTGGTCAATGGCCAATTCCCACACTTGAGTTTCAAATTTCTTTTGATTACCATGGTTACCTCTTCTTTCTGAAAATGACTCGTGATCTCGGATCTTCTTTTGCAATATTCGCAATCTTTTTTCAGAGATTTGCAGAAGATTAATAATAAACCCCCGGCAAACAGATATTACAGAACCTGAGACTTTAAGTGAATAGCTCCAAGAAAAAATTCTGTCTTTAGTAGGCTCTACAGTAATCCTTTTTCGTTTTGGTTCATCTTTTAACTTCATACAACCTGCCAGGAAAGTGTCTTGACTTTCTTTTGAAGTCATTGAATAAAATAGTTTATAGATCTCTTTCTGTTGTACACCATTAACCTTTTTATAACAATCATTATTACAGCATTTATTTTTTACTTGAGAAAAGGTCTTACCCGGTACTTCGTTCTTACTAGCATTTATCTAACCTTGGCCAGATAGTCGACATTGCTTCTTGATGTTTCGTTTCCACTTGTCTTTATCCAAAGGCTTATATTTAGCTCCTTTCTTAACTGAAGTCTCTAGAACACTATCTCGATTCATTGTGAAGTAACAATATTAACTAATTATTTGATTACTTTACATAACACTCACTTGTTGATTTAAATAACCTAAAACTTAAACTTCATTCACGTTCTACCTCATTGCATTATTATTCACATTAAAACACAAGTATCTCCTGTTCTATGCAAGAAGGGCTTGTAACAACAGCTGACATAATCGCTTATACCAACATAACGACTTGAGATTTCCCAATGAAACTTTCACTGGTTCACACAGAAATACACGGGGAATCCGAATCTGCGTTCTCCCCAATAAGGGCGTATGGGTCTATGAGGCCTTATTGCAGCTGCCCAAGTGTTGATCAGGTATCCATGAGGTCAGCGTAAAACCCCGGAATTTGACTTGAAATTCAGATCAGGTGATATAGCTCGGGCAATACAAAAACCCTAAAATCCACGGGCAGAATTTTCCAAAGGTTTAATGGAAAATCAAATCATCAACATTTTACCAACTCAAATAAAGTGAAAATTTATTTCAGTTCCATAAAAATTTTCACCGAATCAGAGTTATTGCTGTGAAAAATGTTAGAGAAGGTTTTTTACTCAAACGAAAGTAGAAGTAATGTTGCAAAAGTAGTAGTGCAAAAGTAAGGCTTTTGGGCCAGTTCAAGGTCACCCGAGCGATGACGTCATCGAGGTCAATGACCTCATCGATGACGTCATCGATTGCATCATTGATGACGTCATCACCAATGACGTCACATCCATGACGTCACACCCATGACGTCACATAAATGACGTGCTGATGACGTCATCACCCCTTACGTCACCAAGATGACGTCATCGATGTCACAAAGGTCAAGGTCACGCTGAAACCTAAAATTTTTTGGCACCTTTGCTGTTTCTCACACTACGCTCCGAGTTTCAGTCAGGTTACCGTGACCTTGACGACTTGGAGCGAAATTAGATGAGAAACAGCAAAAGTGCTGAGGAAACCTGAAGTTTGCAACGTGACTCTGCCTAAACCGTCATGTGACACCGCTCGGGTGACCTTGAACTAGCCCAGCTGCCTTACTTTAACCATTACTGCAACCGCGATGCGCACCCTACGACAGACACCGAGCGACTGACTGTCCGGCCCCGTGCACTCTAGGTATATTGGCTCAAGAGACTAAGACTCTAAACTGTCAGGAATGGGAGTAACCAACTGAATTTTGCAAGGAAAAGTCATTTCATCCAATATTTTAAACAAATCCTCATCAGTAAAACTGACACTAGTCTGTTTTGTATAAAACTTAGGGTGTCCGCGCAACAGTTTGCGCCACTTAGCTAAAGTCGAAACTCTCTTAACTTTGAGTGGTGGACAGTGAGCAACTAATAAAGTCTTAACACGGCTAAGTTTCTTACCTAAAGCGTCCCGCGACATGGCTTCCCCTCACAAAAGTCCGCACAATACTGAGAGACTGCTTGTAGCGCATGAGTCAAGGGAAAAGAGGTGGGGGAAACAGCAGGAGTGGGGGAAGGTCATAGTGGTGGGGGAAGGTGAGGTTGTACGCTGGAGTAACACATCACTTGACCATGAGCTGTCCTACAGTCAACACACTGTTCTCTTGGCCCGAGTTGGCACTAGAATAAACATTTCTGTACAGCTTAGGCTGTGAGAGCCGAGGAAGCAAAGTCAAAGTGGAAATTGTGTTAAACTCCAAGATGAAGAGTCTCCTAAATAAACTAATTGTATCCCTGCAATCCCCTATAACTTTAGAGAAATACCACTTTATAAAGCGACACCTTATTCTTTGGCAAAACGAATTGGAAATGGAAAAGATCACAGTAAAATTAATCTAACTTAAAATCTGGACTGGACACTCATGGCGATACCACGTGGCGTGCAAACGCCACCCTAAACATTACAAGTTAGGTTATTGAGCACCTCTGGTACGATAACCGACGTGCTAGAGTTAAAGTGTGATGACCTTGAGTCAAAACACTGAAATACTACAAGTCGATATCATCCCAGAGTTAAAGTGTAGTGACCTTGAGTAAAATCAGAGAAAATCCAAGCCATGTTAGTCCAGAGTTAAAGTGTAATGACCTTGAGGCAAAAACTTGTAAAACACTTACATGAACAGAGTCGAAGAGCAGCGATGCTTACCGCATGCAAGCCTGAGACATACTGGCTGAGCGCCGTCACGTAGCTTAGGGACTCGATTAGGGTGGGGGTATTGCGAACACTTAGAGTAGAAGTGTAGTGGGTGACCTTGAACCAGACTTAGAGTAAAAGTGTAGTTGGTAACCTTGAAACACCCCTGAGGGGCGGCCCCCCCCCCCTCCGCCCCCCGTCTCCGTTTTTTGGGGGGCGGACCCCCCCCCCCTCCGCCCCCCTCCGCCCCCGTCTCCGTTTTTTGGGGGGCGGACCCCCCCCCCCGCCCCCGTCTCCGTTTTTTGGGGGGCGGACCCCCCCCCCCCGCCCCCGTCTCCGCCCCCCTCCGCCCCCCTCCGCCCCCGCCCCCGCCCCCGCCCCCCTCCGCCCCCGTCTCCGTTTTTTGGGGGGCGGACCCCCCCCCCCCGCCCCCTCCGCCCCCGTCTCCGTTTTTTGGGGGGCGGACCCCCCCCCCCCCGGGGTGGACCCCCGCCCCATGCCGGGGGAGACCGGTGGGGATATAAGGCGGCCCGGCCACAGCCGGCTCGCAGTCCGCTCCCGAGCGTTGAACGTGAACGATCGGGACGGACCGCCATAGGCCTCACTAAACACTGAAAGGCGCCTTCACTGTTTAGCGAAGTCTACTCTAACTTTAAGACTTGTATTATTTCTAAGATATTGCGCTTGCGTTTGGGTTTTGGGAAGTGTTTTATATGAGATTGTTTTACTTGTACCCTATGTCTCCTGTCTGTCTTGTTTGTCTTGTTTGTCATATGTGTTTAATGTGTATGTGCTTGTTCCAGCATTAACCATGTTGAGCTCAATTGTGTGTTGTAAGTGTGTTATATTTAACTAAAGTGTATACGCTTGTTTTAGCATTTCCCCTTGAGCGTTTTTCACAGCTCAAATTAAATTGTAACGACAGGGAACGGGAGTAGGCCCCCGTGTAAAGCCACTTTTCATAATTGTTAGGCTCCTGCCAGGCATGCAAAAGGTTGCGGATGGCATTTGGGAGCATGTCCGTTTGTACGCTGGCATGCAAAAGGTTGCGGCGGCCTCTGCACTCGGACGAGGACGTAAGCCACTAGGGTGTCCTCAGTTAGTTTCCCTTCTGGAAACTCAAAATTATGTAAATAAATCTTTGTTAGCTATTTGTGTTTTTTAGTCCCCAAGGCCCCCGAACATTCGTGGTTCGCCATGGATGTACGGGGGCCGAAATTTGTTAATGTCCGTGTGGCCTTGACCCACAAAGGACTTGTAAAAAATTTACTGCATTGCTAAATTAAAAATATTAAAGATTACGGGAGTAAAGTTACTTTGAAGTATTGTTAGGCTCCTCTCAGGCATGCAACAGGTTGCGGCTGGGGTTGTGGGAGTATGTCCGTTTGTACGCTGGCATGCAAAAGGTTGCGGCGGCCTCTGCACTCGGACCGAGGACGTAAGCCATTAGGGTGTCCTCAGTTTGTTTCCTCCTGGAAACTCAAAATTATGTAAATGAACTTTTGTTAGCTATTGAAAAGACAATGCAGTAAATGTTTACAAGTCTCGCGTGGCGAAGGGAACACGACATTGGATGTTGCCCTGTTGTCATAGTTGGGTCTCTTCGGAGGCTACAGCGATGACAACCCAAGTGCCCCACACCCCCATAGGGGTGTGGGGCTTAATTTTTTTAAAAGTTTTCTGTGACCTTGACCTAAATATATGAAAGTTTTCAAAATCTTTAACAGTAAGGTTTTTATTAACACAGTAAATATATTAAAGTACTTTGTCTTTTAAACTTTAATGGGTAGGCATTACTAACACACAAGTCTGTAGTTGTCCATAGTTGGGTCTCTTTAGAGACTATAGCGATGGCAACCTAAATGCCCCAGGTGGGGCTTTATTTTTTTAAAGTTTTACGTGACCTCGACCTAAATATAGTAAAGACTGACACTGCACCTCCGCCCCCGCCCCCGCCCCCGCCCCCGCCCCCGCCTCCGCCCCCGCCTCCACCCCCGCCCCCGCCCCCACCCCCGCCCCCCGCCCCCGCCCCCCTCTCCCCTTCTCCACCTCCACCCCCTACACCTCCACCCCATACACCTCCGCCCCCCCCCCCTACACCTCCACCCCACACCTCCACCCCACACCTCCACCCCACACCTCCACCTCCACCCCCCCCCCCCCAGGGTGGGGTTGCCCTTGGCTGGTGGGGATATAAGGCGGCCAGGTTGCACGCACTTCTCATTCACGCTCCAGCTTTCGTTGGAAGTGGCTGTCCAGGAGCTCATTCTTAAGAAGACCGGTGACCAAAAATGTCTCGTCGTATACCTTACAAACCGTCGTACTATAATCTGATTGGTATTAATAGTATTACAGACAATGAGAAGAAATTGTATACAAGATTTTGTTGTTTACTTGACAGAACGCTAAAACTACCGCCAAATACTTTCACCTACAAGCTACCCCTGATAGACAAGGATGATGTAAGCAAACTATCATCAGTTCAACTGAAATTGGTGCAAGAAAAAATTCTTGTTTGTGTGAGAGAAGTGTTTCACAATGAATATTCAAAAAGATTGGCCTTTGACTTTATTAAGGAACATGCAGGACGTGAAACAAAACAGTATCCAGGATTATATTATTTATATCTTTTTGAGAATGGAGCAAGTGTAACGGTAGAAATAAGTATCAAACTAATGTAATTCACCCAACCAAGTGTTAAACTAGGACTTGAACTTGGACTTGATTGAGGTTTTGTAGAACAGAGCGGGGGATAGATCACTTTGCGGCAATGGACTAGCATGCTGCTTAGTGGTTTATCCCCCGCTCAAAGGGTATCTTTACGCGACCTTGACCCACATAAATGCATAGTTCGTGGGGGTATAAAAATGGTAAACCAATTGGATTGGATACACCACTTCCATCGCTCCATCGCAACAGAATTCTTCCTATTCTGGAGGTAATACCGGTGATATTTCACCTTTGTAAGAAATTAAAACAAAAAATGTGATCGGGGGATAGAGCACTTTGTAGTAATTGATGCTGCTTAGTGCTCTATCCCCGCTGAAAATAATAATTCCAAATGACCTTGACCCATATAAACTTGCTCAAACAGACATCTTTGAAAAAACTTGTAAAAAGTAGTGGATTTAGACCAAACATCATTGCTTTATCAAGCCCGTTGAAGAATATATTGAAAATGGGTGTTTAAAAGCCAAATTTATTAAATGAATGATAAACCGGATGTATATGACGCCACCTCCCCCCACCCTTCAACCTCGGGTATAAAGGGACCTGGTTGAGCGCGCTGCTCATTATTGCTTGGACATTCACCGAGTGCACACTCAAAGCCAAACTGTAAAGAAATGGCTCTTTGCGATATTTGTGGTGAGTTTTTCCAAGATGAAGATATCTTTGTTTTACACCGAGAATTGCATCATGAAGAGAACAGAAAAGAAGAGATTGTTGTAAGTGAAGAAGACTTGGATGCGTTTGATCGGTTATTGGAAAACTACCAGAAGCAGATGGACGACTGTGATAGCTATCTACAGTTACACCGAGAATTGCATCGTGAAGAGGACAGAAAAGAAGAGATTGTAGTAAGTGAAGAAGACTTGGATGCGATTGATCGGTTTTTGGAAAAACCCCATAAGCAGAAGGACTGGGCTAGCTATTTACAGTTAATGCAAAGAAGAAGACCAAGTGTTATTCAATTTGCCGGAGCTGGACCATCTACAGCTGGAGGATTTATTCAAGAAGAGAAAATGGAAGAAGAAGATACGGAAGAAGTAGAAGATGTAAGACAACTGCGTACCCAAGAAGAGGATATGGAAGATATAAGACAACTGCGCACTACAGCCTTGCCAGGACCAGTTGTAATTCATTTCAAAATTAATAACGTGCAATTAGAATTGGAAAATTTTATAACTCAAGCTAAAAAACTAGTTGTAAAAACATTGACGGAAGAATTGGCAAGATTGAACTTTATTAAATTTGGATTGGTGTTGGAGGCTATGTTTACTAATACCGATGGTGAAAATTCACCGAGAGCATTCATTGCTAAAAACCGAACCCTTACAACCACATCTGATATCAACGAAATTTTAGAAGAATGTTTGGTTGAACTGCTAGTGAAACTTCAAGAACATGAAGGAAGAGGATCCGGCTGGACGCTATCATCAATTGAAGGTATGGATGTGAGGGTTCACAAGCATGGATATGGTATGAGAGGAAGCAGCTTTATCCCTCTACCAAAGGTGATCCGAGATACAAGATCATGTATCAATGTGAAAAATGAGGATAATGAATGTTTCCGGTATGCAATGTTAGCAAAATATGTGGAAGACCATTCCTGTAGACCTAGCATAGCATACGAAGCTGTTCAACACCGCTATAACTTCCAAGGTATGTCGTATCCTGTTAGTCTTAATGATGTTGCTAAATTTGAAAGAAAAAACCCAGGAGTTTCAGTTAATGTGTTTGGTTTAGACGAATCAAATAACGTATACCCGTTACGAGTTACAAAGACTGAACGTCAAAATCATACGGATTTACTGCTATTGACCAAAGGTGAAATATCACATTATGTTTACATCAAGAACTTTGAAACTTTGGTTGGACGACAAGTGACTAAAAATAAAATTAGAGTAACAGTGTGTAAGAGATGCTTTTGTTTCACAAATAAAGACTTGAGACGTGGAGGATCAGAGTGGTTGTCAGAACACCAACGTCTTTGTAATGACAACTATGAAGTGAAGATTAGTCTGCCACCACCATCTAGAGCATTTGTCCAGTTCAATAAAACAGTTCACCAATACCGGATTCCACTAGTTATCTACGCTGACTTTGAATCCACGTTAGTGCCACAGGAACTTCCGGATGGTGAAGTAACTAGAAGAACCAAATATCAATTGCATCAACCTAACAGTTTTTGCTTATTGGTGAAATCTACTTTACCTGAAGAACAATTGCAAGACTATGGCTTAACATCCACTCCAATACTCTACCGTGGTGAAGAAGCCGCTAAGTATTTTGTAGACCAGTTGTACGACATTGCTGAAAAGGCGCAACGCTTATACGGTAATGTTGTACCTATGGAACCTTTGAACCAAAATCAACAAGAAGAATGCAATTCGGCAACAAGATGTTATTTATGCAAGAAGAGCTTCAGTGAAGAAAATCAAAAAGTAAGAGATCACGATCACCTGACAGGGTTATACAGAGGAGCTGCTTGTAATTCATGCAATATAAATTACAAACTGCCAAACTTTATCCCTGTCGTGTTACACAATCTTAGCGGCTATGACTCTCACTTCATTATCCCAGAGTTAGGACGAGATGATGGAAAAATTGAAGTATTAGCTGAAACATTGGAGAAGTACATCAGTTTCTCAAAAACAGTAGGTAAAATTAAACTTCGCTTCGTAGACTCTTATAGATTTATGTCATCTAGTTTGAGCAAATTGTCTGAGAACCTAAGAAGAGAAGATCTAAAAGAAACCAGCAAAATTGTACCTGAAGATAAATTGGACTTAGTAATGCGTAAAGGAGTGTTCCCCTATGATTACATAACTTCTGCAGAAAAATTCGAAGAAACCAGTCTGCCACCGATTGAAGCCTTCAATAGCAAGTTAAATGAAAGTGAAATCTCCGTTGAAGACTACAATCATGCTTGTAATGTTTGGAACCAACTAAACATTCAAACCTTAGGGGAATATTCCGACTTTTACATAAAATTGGACGTAACTCTGCTGTGCGATGTGATGGAAGAATTTCGAAACACCTGCTTCTCCGCCTATGGACTGGACCCTCTACACTCGTACACATCTCCAGGATTAGCATGGCAAGCTATGCTAAAGTCAACCAACTGTCGATTGGAACTTCTAACAGATATTGATATGGTGCTCATGATAGAATCTGGTGTACGGGGCGGTTTGACACAAGCTGTAACACGTCATGTCAAAGCTAACAACAAGTACATCCCAGGCTTCGATGAGAGACAACCATCGGTCTACCTTGGTTACTTTGACGCAAACAACCTTTATGGTTGGGCAATGTCAAATCCGCTTCCCTACGCTGACTTCAAATGGATCGACCCGGCCACCATCGGTGACATCTCACAGATTCCAAAGAATGGTCCAAAAGGCTATATTTTGGACTGTGATTTCGAATATCCGGAGCACCTTCATGACCATCACTACGACTTGCCTCTCCTAGCCAAGACTGAAGTTTCACCGACAGGAAGATGGCCGAAATTGATGATGACGTTGGAGAATAAAGATCGGTATGTGGCTCACTACTGGGTAGTTCAACAAGCTCTTGAATTGGGTCTACGTGTGGTGAGAATTCATAGAGCAATTGAATTCACCCAGTCTTGTTGGTTGAAACCATATATTGATTCCAACACTACAAGAAGAGCAGCAGCAACATCAGCATTTGAAAAGGACTTTTACAAATTGATGAACAACGCCATCTTCGGGAAGACCTTAGAAAACAAAAGAAAACACAAGATTGTAAAATTAGTAAGTGATCCTAAGAAATTGGAAAAATTAGTGCAAAAACCAAATTTTGGAACATCTATGATTATAAACGAAGATCTAGTTGCCGTAAGTATGAAGAAAACAACAATAGTGATGGATTGTCCGTTATACATTGGAATGTCAATTTTGGATATAAGTAAAACTTTAATGTATGATTTCCATTACAACAAAATGGTTAAACACTACGGAAGAGACAACATTGGAGTTGCATACATGGATACCGACGCGTTTATCTACTGGATAAAGACTTTGGACATGTATGAAGACCTAAGGAGTTTCCCATACAAAGACGATTTTGACTTCTCTGACTATCCGAAGAACCATCCAAATTACAACGAAAAGAATAAAAAAGTAATCGGAAAATTTAAAGATGAAGCAAATGGAATGCCTTTAGAAGAAATAGTGGCACTGATGGCAAAATTGTATTCATTTAAAATGTACAACGAGAACAACACACCGACAGTCAAGAAAGCAAAAGGAGTCAAAACATCGTACTTGAAGAAACATGTGACGTTTGACCATTACAAGACCTGCTTGTTTGAAGATTCTACAATGTCTGCAACGTTCAACACTATCAGAAGCTTTAAACATGAGGTCTACAGTGTCACTGAAGTTAAAAGGGCACTATCAGCTCGAGATGATAAAAGGCATATTATGCCGGATAAAATTCACACTCTTCCTTTTGGCCACTACTCTCTAAACCCTATCGACTAGTAACCTATTCTTCGTCCTTCTACAACTTCGACCTTATTCCTTTCTCCTTCCGTAAAAAAATGGGGAACACGGCAAGTCAAACGCCGTGTTCCCCATTTTTTTACACAAGTTTGGATGACCTTGACCTATATAAATGATGTGAATATTTAAGACAACATTCATTGTGATTATACATGTGATACATGAAACATTCAAACCTGCAATATGAAGAACTTGAAGCAAGAAATTGTCAACGAGCTTCATAAACCTGCAAGAAGAAAGTTTCCACGAAGAAATACAGTGATAAAAGGAATAAATGATTTATATCAAGCGGATTTAATCGAAATGATTCCTTATAGTAAACAAAATAGAGGATTTAAATACATATTGACTATTATTAATTGTTTTTCAAAAATGGCAGATGCTTTACCACTAAAAGATAAAAGTGGCAAAAGTGTTACAAAAGCAATGGAAACAGCTATACAAAGAGACAAACATACTATAAAACATTTACAAACTGATGATGGAAAAGAATATTTTAATAAGGAATTTGCAAATTTAATGAAAAAACACAACATTAACCATTACTCAACCAATTCAGAGGTAAAAGCATCAATAATTGAAAGATTTAACAGAACTTTAAAAGGTGCGATGTATAAGATGTTTTCCAACAGAGGATCACACGTATGGATTGATGTGTTACCAAAACTTATAAGCGATTACAATAACAAGTTTCATAGAACTATCGGTATGAAACCAAGCCAGGTGACTAATAAAAATGAAAAACTTGTATTAAAACGTATAAAAATGAATACTAAACCAAAAGTTGAAAAACTAAAGCCTAAAAGGTTTAATGTTGGTGATAAAGTGCGAATAAGCAAATACAAAGGTGTATTCAGTAAAAGATATCTTCCGAACTGGACAAATGAGGTATTTACCGTATTTAAGGTGCAACCTACAGTACCAGAAACTTACATTTTAAAAGATAATAAAGGACAATTGCTTGAAGGAGGTTTTTATGGACATGAAATGTTAAAATCAACAGTAGGTGATGTATATCTAGTAGAAAAGGTGTTGCAACGCAAAAAAGATAAGGTTAAAGTAAGATGGTTAGGATTTAATAAGACGGAAGATTCTTGGATACCTAAAAAGGATCTAATATAATGATAGAGCATCATTTTGGGTTGAACCATTACAAAGGATGGAGATAATACCGCAAAAAGACAATTTTACTATTAATAATATAGATGAACTCACAGTGGATGGTTCTCAATTCAATACTGGGAAACACGGTGTTTTGTTACCAAACACGGTGAGTTGTCTGGTTACCGGTCCTTCCAATTGTGGAAAAACAAATGTAGTATTCAATTTGATTACAAACCCTAAAGGCTTACGTTTTAATAATTTATATGTATTTTCAAAGTCACTACAACAACCAAAATATCAGTTATTGGAACAAATACTCAATAATGTACCTGAAGTTAAATATTTTAAATTTAACGCGAGCGAGAGTGTCATGCAACCGCAAGAGGCTAAACCATTCTCAGTATTCATATTTGACGATGTATCTTGTGAAAATCAAAATACAATAAGGAATTACTTCGCCATGGGTCGACATAACAACATAGATAGCATTTGTTACAAAATGTTAAACACCTCTATTTTATTCTGATGGACTTTGAAATTGATTTAACTTAAATTAAATAACATCTGTCTTTTAAAACATATGTTTATTTATTGTTTTCAAAGTCACTGTATATTAATGTTGTTATGATTTGAGTTTGGTGAATAGAAAAAGTAATAAACAAGTATAACAAGTTAAAACTGATTTATTTAATTATTTAGGGATCAGTTTATTTCAGGGTTTTGTTATATTAGTGGCGACCGTACATACAGGACGTAATTTAATTGAGAAAGTCATATTTCAAAAGGTAATAAATATTAAATATGACAGAACTACAAAGAAGAGCCTACAGGTCAGTATTTACTAAGGAGGTAAACACAATTGAGAACCTATTGGCACAAGATGAAAATTTGGAAACCATTTTAGCTCGGTTTAATGATTTAAACACAACATATGAAAAGCTTTGCTCTCTAAATGAATTGGTTTTACAAAGCCTAGTGAGTAAAGAAGGGGCAACAGAGGGAGACATTGAGAAAGAGATTATGGGGTCTAAGGATTACTCAAGTAAATATCATTCTATAAGTTTGAAAATTCAAAAACTGCAATCCGTTAGTGAATCAGTTTCTGAAAATGGCTCCAATAAAACTTTTCATAATAAATTACGTCTTCCAAAACTAGAGCTTAAAAAATTTGATGGGGAGCTCAAAAACTGGATAGGGTTTTGGTCTCAGTTCAGTAAAATTCATGATGACATTAGTGTAAGGGATGAGGACAAATTTGAGTATTTATTACAATCTATGAAACCAGGATCCTCAGCTCATAAACTAGTTGAGGGTTTCCCCACGTCAAAAGAAAATTATTTTAAGGCAGTCGAACTACTTAAATCTAGGTATGGTAAAGATGAATTTCTTATTGAGTATTATGTCAGGGAACTTTTGTCCTTGGTTTTAAGTAGAACTAATAACTTGTCAGTCACATGCCTTTATGACAAGCTGGAAGTCCAGCTGAGAGCTCTTGAGTCATTGGGAGTAACAAAAGAAAAGTATGCTGCCATGTTATTTCCCCTTGTTGAGACAGCTATACCTGAACCGGTCTTCAAGATATGGGAAAGGTATCGTGTAAATAAAAATGCCTCTACTAAAGAACCAGATATCTGTTTAATGGAACTCCTACAGTTTTTAAGAACTGAAGTAGGAGCTGAGGAAAGACTTCGATTGCGTGAGGGCTGTTTTGGTGTCAAGTCCAGTGAGAAAACAGAAGACTCATCCAAAACACTGCGGTCTGGTAAGAATAAGACCAACACACCTTCAGCAGCGGTACTAGTCTCTTCAGAAGGTAATCATCAGAAGGTAGGCAAAGATTTTAATACTAATTTGACTAGGAATCTATGCATATTTTGTGGAAAACCTTCCCATAACTCACCTGATTGCTTTTCTATCTTTGATAAAACAGTCTCAGAGAGAACTGAACTGGTTAAGAAAAAGGGTGCATGTCTGAGATGTTTAAAAAAGGGGCACTTGGCTCGGAAATGTAAACTGCAAGTGAAATGTCATATTTGTATGGGCAAACACTTAGCAATTTTATGCCCACAAGTTCAGACAACTGATAAATCAGTTGTGGAAAGTGCGACTGAAAAGACTAAAGGTCCCATTCAAAGCACAGTAGGTCCATGCGCTGCTATGGACAATGAGAACAAAACAACCTACTTGCAGACTTTGATTGCCTTCATTGATTGTGGTGGCACTTTGAAAAAGGTAAGAGTACTGTGTGACTCAGGCTCGCAGAGGAGTTTTATATCTAGTCGTTGTGTTGCTGAAATGGGACTCAAAAGTGATGACAGGGTTTTGATTCAGCAAGAAGTTTTTGGGGGAAAACAATCTAGTCCTAAGTACCATAAGACTTATGATATTGTGTTGACTTCACTAAACTCCGACTTCAGAACCAATGTACAAGTTATAGAACAACAAGTTATATGTAACCAGGTACCTAAGTTATGCAACTACAATTTAGTTCAACACTTAGAAAAAGAAAACATATTTTTGAGCGATGTTTTGACCATTCGTGAAGAGGATTCTACTAGTATTGATGTGTTATTAGGTGCTGATGCATGGACACAAATTATCACTTCCGAGTTTCATAGAGTAAACGACCAGCTTGTAGCTATTAAAACTCAACTGGGCTGGACAATTGTTGGTTCATCGGATGGGAATTCCTCCTTTTCGTCATGTATGTTTATAGCTTTACAGTCTTCCCAGGATGTGAAGCAGTTTTGGGAGCTTGAGACTATGGGAATCACGGATCCTTGTGAGCAGCTGCAAAAGAAAGAAAAAGATGAGAGAGTCGTGGCTTTCTTCGAGGAGACTGTAACGAGGGACTCGACTGGCCGCTACATTGTCGAACTTCCATGGGTTGAAGGACACCCTCTACTGGATTCAAACAGGCATGTAGCAGAGAGGCGACTTCAAACTACTACACATTTAATTTCAAGAGGCTGTTTACCAAAACAGTTAGTGAAATCACAATGGTGGGATGGACCATCATGGTTATATGGTACCAACTGGCCAACTGAAAACCCTGAACCTAACATGGAAATTGTTGAAAGTGAATTGAAGAAGGTCGAAGAACCGGAACCTCAAGACTCAAAAGGAGCCGTTAAGAACAGTGTCACAAAAGAGGAACAAAAATGAACTCAAAGAGGAAGAATAATAAAGATTCCAACCAAAATTGGACTTATAAAAATCCTCTGAAGATGAACTGTTTGTTTGCAATCTCCCAATTGCAAAAAGGGGGGAGAATGTTACAAAATGTTAAACACCTCTATTTTATTCTGATGGACTTTGAAATTGATTTAACTTAAATTAAATAACATCTGTCTTTTAAAACATATGTTTATTTATTGTTTTCAAAGTCACTGTATATTAATGTTGTTATGATTTGAGTTTGGTGAATAGAAAAAGTAATAAACAAGTATAACAAGTTAAAACTGATTTATTTAATTATTTAGGGATCAGTTTATTTCAGGGTTTTGTTATAGCATTTATATTGGTCAAACTTACAGCAAAATACCGAAACAGCTCATTAGAGACAATGCAAACATGTTAATTGTATTTAAACAGGATGAAACCAACCTAAAACACATATATTATGACCATGTAAGTGCGGATATGCCATTCGAACGATTTAAAGAGTTGTGTGGAAAGGCTTGGGCTGAAAAGTATGGGTTTTTAACAATTATAAAGGAACAACCGCTAAACAATGGTCGATACAGGATAGGATTTGATAAATTTATACTAATACACTGATCATGATGTAAAACATTCATTGTTGTACAACACGTCTTGCTACAAACATGGTTAACCAAGAAAAGTTAATAAAGGAAATAAAATCACTTAGTGATTCTATTCGGGATAAAAACAGAGCATTAAAATTAGGTATTAGCGAAAGGGAGAAATTTCTTGAATCTACTTTTAAACCTATTACTGAACCCTTGAAACAATTAAACAAAAAATTTGCTAAACCCGTTTTGGAAGGAGATGCAATTGCACCTATTACAAAGTTTGAAAGAGAAAATATAAAATCAGAAGATTTTAGTGATGAAGACCTGGAATCCTCTACATATAGTGGTTTTACCGGTGAAGAACCTGAAAGAGAGCTAGAATCACCAGACTATAGTGGTATAAGAGAATTATATGAAGTAAAAGCTAAAAGAGGACATGAAGATGTATCAACTGCTAGTGAAGAGGAAAAAGAAGAAGAAGCAAGGGAAGGTCCGTCAAACATAAGCTTGTTGGGTGAAAACATTCATAACAAAGGACCTTTAGGAAGGAAATACATGATAAAAATGTTAGCTGGAATAAATCCTAATAAAAACTACCATAGTTATGGAGTAAGATTAACAGAAGAAGGTTTAATGGTTGGTAATAGCCCGGTAAACATTGATGAAGATGATAATATTATTGTTGGTAATCAAAGATATAAGGGCACAAGAGGATTATTTGAATTATTATTTGAAAAAAAGCCTTTAGAATTGTTAGTTAAAGAAGAAGATATGGAAGCATATAAACAGATTTTGGAACACACCAATGCATACAGGAGGAAGTATTTAGCTGACCAGCCAGTTTTTAGATCTAGGTCTTTAAAATATAGAGTATTTGTATCCAAGTTAATACCAACAACGAGAAGACAACCAATGCCGATAATGCCAAGAAAACCTGTAAAACGAAGGTTTGTGTCATCCACTTTGGATATAAGTGCTCCAGAACCAAGAAAAAGAAACAAATCTGTTACAGGTACAGGTTTAATGAAGAAACTATATAACACAAATGTGATTTATTACAATAATATCAATAAATTGGTGGATAGAATGAAACTAATACATGAAGCTAAAGAAGCGGGTCATACTGGATTGGAAAACGAATGGGTGGCTTTAGTGGATGAACTCCGAAACCGTGGGGTAATCTCATAAAAATGCGTTACTCCCTAGATTACTATTCAGTTGCACCATGAGTGTCGACAAGTTCGGACGTTACTCCTCGGATGGGTTATATTACGCAAATAATTTAAAAAGAGGTGCTGGTTTACCACAAACACCTGATGGAGATTATGATATAACTAATAAAAGGTTAAAAAACATAAAAGATCCCACAGATGAAAACGATGCAATAAATTTAAAAGTATTAAAAGAAAATATATCACCAACATTAAGACTACAGAAAAACACATATGACGCAGGTAATCATAGAATTGTCAATGTTGGTAAGCCAAATCAAAACGCTGATGCAATAAACAAAGGTTATTTATCATCAGAATTAAAAAATACGCTAAAATTCAATGGAAAAACGTATACTGCTGAAAATAAACGTATATCCAACGTAGATGATCCTAAAGATGCAAAAGACAGCGTAAATAGACGCTATTTACATTCATTAATACCTGAAAAGACAAAAGATGGTTTTTCTTTTTATAAATTTGTTATTAACGATATAGGTTATCCGAAAAATGAAAATGATGCTGTAAATTTAAAATATATAAAAGATCATTGTATTACACGTGATGTAGGAGTTATTGATTGTCTAGGTAATTGTTTAGCGAATGTTAAAGATGGTTCGGCACCATCAGATGGTGCAACAGTGGGTCAAATGATGGAAACCTTAAAACAAGAAACAACCTCTTTTGTAAAACAAGATCAAGTAGTATCAAAGCAAGGGGATGAATTTGTTCAAGGTAATGAAAAATTTAATTTATTAACATACAAAAATAATGCTTGGGATTGCATGGGTAAAGGGTTATCAAATATGGGATGGGGTTATGAAAAACATGATGCAGCTGCTTTATCACAAACCGTACATCTAGATCCAGATCATTCTTTTAGATTTTTTACATGTAAAAATAAAGTAATAAAATACTTGCATAATGGAAGAGATCCAAATGATGCTGCAACTGTAGGACAAACATTACAATATGACAGTGCAAATAAAGAGTTTATTTATAATAAGCAAAGATTTAAATTAATGGATGTAAATGATTATCAAAATATATTAATTGCAGATCCAAATTCATTTAGCGGATTTAGAAAATTGTCTGGTGAACAATTTATTCATAAAAATCATGTGTTTCGAAATGAATCAGACGGAGCATTAGTTAGTGGAAATTTTAAATATTTTAAATGTCCCGGGAGCGATGAAAATGTAACTGATAAAGACTAAGAATTTGTATAAAAACTGATATGGGTTAGAAATCGAGACTAATATTATAAAAATGGGTTACACTCTAGAATGTTATTCAGTTGCACCATGAGTGTTGACAAGTTCGGACGATATTCCTCGGATGGATTATATTACTTTAATACTTTAAAAAGAGGTGCTGGCTTACCACAAACACCTGATGGAGATTATGATATTAGTAATAAACGGTTAAAAAACATTAATGATCCCACAGATGAAAATGATGCAATAAATTTAAAAGTATTAAAAAAAGAGATATTACCAACACTGAAACTAGACAAAAAACACATATAACGCGGGTAATCATAGAATTTCCAACGTCGGTAAGCCAAATCAAAACGCTGATGCAATAAACAGAGGTTATTTATCATCGGAATTGAAAAATACGTTAAAATTCGATGGAAAAACGTATAATGCTGAAAATCGACGTATATCTAACGTAGCAGACCCTGTAGATGAAAAAGACAGCATAAATAGACGCTATTTACATTCTATAATACCTGAAAAGACAAAAGATGGGTTTTCTTTTTATAAATTTGTTATTAACGATATAGGTTATCCAAAAAATGAAAATGATGCTGTAAATTTAAAATACATCAAAGATCATTGTATTACACGTGATGTAGGAGTTATTGACTGTCTTGGTAATTGTTTAGCGAATGTAAAAGATGGTTTTGCACCATCAGATGGTGCAACGGTGGGTCAAATGAAGGAAACTTTAAAACAAGAAACCTCCGGTTTTGTGAAACAAAACCAAGTAGTAACACGTCAAGGAGATGTATTTGTACAAGGAAATAAAAAGTTTACTTTGCTTGAAGAAAACAATTATGTTTGGGATGGTAAAGGAAAGTTATTGACAAATTTAGGTATTGGTGAAAAGCCTGGTGATGCTGTTACTTATGAACAGATAATACAATTAGAGCCAACTGGAAAAAAATGGTGGAATTGTGATAACAAACGATTAACAAATGTTGCAGACCCTGATTATGCCAATAACGCTGTAACTGTTAATTTTCTTGTTAAAGTAATAGGTAATTTATTATTTGATATGCATAATTATATTGCAGCAGGACAACATAAACCTATTAACGAAAAAATGAGAAATACATGGATTAAACAAGAAATTCTTTATAAATATTTTTTTAATCATAACACACAAAAGTTTAGATCATCAGATTGGGGTGATTTTGATATTTAATTAAATAACACCATATATTACATCATTTATGTGCAACCTGTCATAGAGGTAACACATGGGTTACGCTTTTCGAATATAAAAGACAATCATGGCGTTTCATTACACCAGTCCATATCGAGACACTATACGGAAAGGAGGCGGTATCACGTCCACAGCGGTTTCTCTGTTAAGTAAAGCTTTAAATCGTATTCCAGTAGGATCTATCGTAAACAGAGCAATAGACGCTTTACCATACGAATTTCACATACCGGGAGGTTATCAGTATTGCGGACCAGGAACTAAATTGAAAAAACGACTGGAAAGAGGTGATCCAGGCATAAATAAGTTAGATCAGGCTTGTAAAGAACACGATATCGCATATTCCACGTTTACCGATTCAAAAAATAGGTCAATCGCTGATAAAAAGCTAGCGAATATAGCTTGGCAACGAGTAAAGTCTAGTGACGCTAGTATTGCGGAAAAAGCAGCAGCTTTAGCGGTAACAGCAGGTATGAAGGCTAAAACAGCGGTAGGAGGTGGAAAAAGGAGGGGTAAGAATAAAAAAGGATCAACCAAGAGAAAACATGGTGGTAATATTAGACTAAAAAGACGTTCTCCGAGGAAAAATAATAAAAAACCGACAATATGGTCAATGGTAAAAAACGGGGCTGGTCTATACCTAAGACCGTATCGTGCATATTAAATAAAAGAAATCAATTGGTTATACCACATAAAGCGTTGACTAATGTTGAATTATTTAAATATATTTCCTGTTTAAAAATACCATTTTTCCGCGGAGTATTTATGAAAGACAGTTTACCAAAGAAAATATGGAAAAATGAGACTGGAATCGTAAATTTGGATAATACTGAAGGGTCCGGCACCCATTGGGTGTGTTATAAGAAACTAAATAGTAATGTATATTATTTTGATAGTTTTGGAAATTTGCCACCACCTAAAGAACTTGAACATTACTTTAAATCTGCTAAAAACATATATTACAACTATAAAAGAGAACAACCTGATAATACTTCAATATGCGGCCATTTATGTTTGGAATTCCTAGCTAAAAGTATCAGTCACTATTGAGATGTCTTCCTATACGGTATCATTAACAGGAAAATCGTCCACTTTACGAAGTATCCTTTTTCCAGCGTTACGCTTGCAAAAAGGAAGATTTTGGGAGGCAGCACTGTTGGATTTTACAACTTACAACTCTATTCCCAATGTTACGGAAGGTAAAAATAACTTATTACATTATTATAAAGGAAAAGATGCCAGTGGGAAGTTTACAGACTTGGAAGTTTGCACTCTACCCACAGGTTCTTATGAAATTGATCATATTAATGAATTTTTGCAAAATAAAATGGGAAAAGACAATATAACGCTAAAAGGTAATAACAATACAATGAAAGCTGAGCTTACTTCAAAATATTATATAGATTTCAGTAAGTCAGACTCAATTGGTGATTTATTAGGATTTCCCAAAGATGGAGCGATTTTAGAACCAAATAAAACACATTCCGGTAAACAAACTGTAACAATATTAAAAGTCAATAGTATAGACATAACTTGTAATATTATACAAGGAGCTTACAGAGATGGAGCAAATACTCATATAATACATACTTTTTACCCCAGTGTACCACCTGGATTTAAAATTGTTGAAAAGCCGCAAAACCTGGTATATCTACCTTTGAACACCACTTTCATTTCAGACATCGTGTTGAACGTATTGGATCAAGACGGTAACTTGATAGATTTCCGAGAAGAGCCTATTACGGTTAGATTACATTTAAAATCAACACTTTAATACAAAACCATGGGTTTAACATTTAAAAGCGAACAACCTACGGGAATCCGCATTAGTAGCTCTTCAGCTGTGGAGGAGTTAACACGCGAGAACATTCGTTTCTTAGAGAGAATTGGATTAAAAGTAACCGAAAATGGATATACTGGATATAGCTCAGTGTCCAACATTCGACGAAACCCTATGGGAAAAAGAATATCACACCCACAACCCTTACACTTCATCAAAATTAAACAATAACGATGAAATTCGTATTCCCATACAAAATCAAGACATTTACACACTACCATGTGAAAGTTACTTGTATATTGAAGGAAAAGTTACTAAAAAGGACGGTACTACTACTGGTACAACAGTTCCATTTATAAATAATCCCATGGCTTTCCTGTTTGATGAAATTAGATATGAAATATCAGGTGTAACAGTTGATTCTACTAAAAAAGTAGGTATTGCAACAACTTTAAAGGGATTAACATCTATATCACCTAATGAAACCAATTTAATACAACCTGCAGGATGGGTTTTACCTGCAAAAGACACAATCACTCCAGATACAAATGGAAATTTTGATTTTCATATTCCGTTACGTTTGTTGCTTGGTTTTGCTGAAGATTATAGGAAAATAATATTAAACGTTAAACAAGAATTAGTTTTGTTGAGATCTTCAAACGATAAAGATATTATTAAAGCTCCAGACGGTACAACAGATGCAACTTTAGAATGGAAATTAACACTAGACAAAATTGTATGGAGAGTTCCACATGTAAAATTAGCTGACGAGCATAGAATGCTACTATTAAGAAAGTTAAAGGCTGATCGTGATATTGTAATTCCTTTTAGAAGTTGGGAATTTCATGAACATCCCAGCTTGCCAACTACGGATCGACACACTTGGACAGTTAAAACATCTAATTATGTGGAACGAGCCAGGTATATTATATTTGGTTTACAAACAGGCAGAAGAGACACCATCACCAAACATGCAGGCCAATTTGATCATTGCAACTTGAAAAATATTAAAGTTTATTTAAATTCACAATTTTTTCCATACGATAATTTAAATGTGTCATTCGCTAATAAAAAGTACAGCATATTGTACGATATGTATGCAAGATTCCAAAGTTCATATTATGGTAAAACGAATGCACCTTTACTATCACCAGAAAAATACTTAGATGGTTACCCTATAGTTGTAATCGATTGTTCTAAACAAAATGAATCGGTAAAATCATCAAGTGTAGATATAAAAATAGAAATGGAATTCAACGCGCCTATATCGGCTAATACAACTGCATACTGTTTAATTCTACATGATAAAATCGTAACATACACACCTTTAACTGGAATTGTTAAAAATGTATTGTAAAAAACCGGTTTTGTTACATTCCAATGCATTCCGCGAGTATAAAAGCAGAGTGTTCAGGTCGCTCCTCATCAGTTTGTTGCCTGTTCTTGTATGGGTAGCATCTTATTCAATATGGCTTCTCCTAGTGGTACACAAGAAAATGTAGTAGATATTGAGAAGGAGATATCCGACTTTTTAGATCTTCAAGGTCAACCGGAGGGAGATGAACACAACGCTTGCGGACAACTCCACGGCAGTAATAATGTTGAGGAAAAAGGTAAAAGAAGAAAGAATGCACAGAAGAAGAAAAGGGATACTGAAGATAATATTTCTCCTAACATATTGAGTGAGGTATTCTTGCGAATATTTTATCCAATCTCATCCAGTTTGGACAAAAGTGTTTTAATCGGTGTTATGAAATCGACGAATTATTCACCTACTGTAATTTTGACTCATGGACCCAAAATGATTTTGTTCACCGATAGTGCTTGGGAATCTTTTATGAAGCACTTGCATCTGCTAGAATGCTATTTAACTAGTAACATGTATGGAAGAAAGACAAGAGTAGGACTTTTGGATTCAAATGTGGAAATTGATATTATAAAGAATCGTGGTGACCATCAATTGCGGTTTAGAGACACAACAAGACATGATAACAAGATTCAACTTAATCGAGAAGAGTTTTTTATTCTAACCTGTGCAACTGAACCAATAACAAGATACTTGAGACAACTAGTGTTTTCAAGTTCTATTATTAAAGATTATTTGGAAGACACTTTGGACAAACAACCGGACGCACCTATATTGTACGGACCTGTGGATACTTCTATATTTAATAGGGTTCCTCATGAAGTACAAATGTGGAGACAGTTGGAAAAATACGCTCAACTACATAAGAAATCAGTAAAACAGGAAGAAGAGGAAGAAGGAGGAGAAGAATCAAGTGTTAGTGATGAAAATGAAAACAAGGAGAATGTAAAGATGGAAACTTAGATGACAATGGTTGGTTTTTAAAACAATATCAAACACTTTGTGGGGTTAGGCCTACCGGGGACGGTGCCCACGTTAAATATACACCAACGCGCCAACAACTGTACGGCCAGGTATAAAAGTCGTACCTACCGTGGTGTGGAAATCAGTTGACCTTTGGACTTCGTCATGAGCAGACGGGTGATCTTCGCAATGGACAAGGAAGAAGAACAAGTAAAGTCCAAACCTGGTATAATTGAGTTCCAAGCGTTTCGGGGTAATGATGATAGATTTATCATAAAAGAACTTGTGTTTTTCGATATCAATACAAGTGTTCCATATACATTTTTGTTCAAACCACCATGTTCTTATTCATCATTAACTAGCAAAGCCGCTACTACCAACAGGTGGATTTCAAAATATTTCCATCATATCGATTGGTATGATGGTTTTGCAAGTTACACGGACTTATATAACATCATGCATCAGTTTTCAAACAGGTTTACCAATATTTATACAAAAGGACTGGAAAAGAAGAGATGGATCGAAGAATTTACTCATGTTCCGGTTAATGATGTGGACTTGGATAAAAACTACAAGTATACGATGGAAAATGTTTGTATTTGTACTAAAAGTCCAGAACATGAAAAAGATAGACATTGCGCTTTAAAAAACGCCTATAAACTCGCATCTTACCTTCAAAGTGGGGAAGTGGGGAGTGGTGGGGGTGACGGGGGTTATATAAGTGAGGAGCAGACCGGGACCTGGCATGAGTATTACTCGAGATTCCGAGACGACAACATCTCCCAGCAAGAAGACGAAGAAGAAGACAATCTTTAACTCAACCATGGCATCTCACCAGTTCCTGCAAACTTTGGTTGAGCAGTTCAATGCTCACTCCAAATCTACCATACTACCCGTCAAGAAGTGTTCCGAACTTAAAGACGAGAAGCACTACATTATCCACGCCATGAAGAAGATGGAGACTTCAGTTGGAGAGGCCATTTGCTGCAGTCTTAGCGAGGCACCGTTCACTCCGGGGGATGAGCCCAAGTTCCAAGTCTACCTGCCGAAACGGTTCGTCCATCTCCTCCAGAACGAGGATCTGCGCTCCATCCAACCCGGCTGTCTCTACCTGGTTTCCCACGGTTGCACGGGTAGCAATTCCACCGAGTTGACCATCCACATCGCCGACAAGCAGCAGTGTTAGATTTTAATTTTACTGTTGTACATATGTTATTGTAATGTTTTATAAATAAATAAACCATAAAAGACAAAAAATGCAACATATCAATATGTGAAGTTTGTCACATATTGATATGTTGCATTTTTTTTAAACTTCGCGGGTGACCTTGACCTTTGACCTTTGCATTTCACAGTTACCCCCACCACCAAGCTAAAGGTTAAACCTGCTTCGATGCAAACACCCCCACCACTTTTTATAGTACCCCCAAGCGCTGTGCCTCAGCTTCATTTCAACTCCGACGGTCAACCGTACAACATCAAGATGTCTCTCAATGTAAGTTGTGCTAGTTATGAGGAGGTAACCATTAAGACTCAGCAGGAGCTGAACGACTTGTACAAGGAGTTGCAGCTGATGGTGGCGCGAGGCTACCGTATAAATGTGCAAGTCTACGCTTGCAATATACGCAATCTCCGACACCCAAAAGAAGAGTCTGAACATTACTCTTCTCCAGCGACTTCATCACCGGCGTCCATGAAGACTGAAGCGAGCCAGACTTTGGATTATTTCAGCTGACTAGCAGTTGTCTTCCTTCTTCTTACCATTGTAGAATATGTTTATTTATTTGTTATATTAAAGATGTAAAAGAGAATAAAACACCTATCTTGTTACTGACATATGTGCTCAGTAACAAGATAGGATTTTTTAAAACACAATTTGGATGACCTTGAAACTTCCCCCACCACTTTTTCATAGTACCCCCAAGCGCTGTGCCTCAGCCTCATTTCAACTCCAACGGTCAACCGTACAACATCAAGATGTCTCTCAATGTAAGTTGTGCTAGTTACGAGGAGGTAACCATTAAGACTCAGCAGGAGCTGAACAATTTGTACAAGGAGTCTGAAAAGGAGGTTGTCAACAAAACCGATGATCAACAATTGTGGGACTCCTCTATTACAGAAAAGGAATTACATGCAGCCGTCGAAGCTGTCGAGGAAAAGGAAAAGAACCTCAGGCAGCTCTGGTTGGCTCAGATGGATATTTGCGGATCTGTGCCGCGTGATGATTTTGAACTTCAATGTCAGATGGCGATTACCCAGCAACTAGAAGAAGCCGAAAAGGAGCTAAAGAGTGGAGGTACTATCCGGGCGGAGGTGAAAACTGAGAAACAGGAAGAATATAACGAATATGGTGATTAAACGTACTGTTGATCCCAATCCTTTTAGTTTTAAGTGGTTATGTTATAAGTAAATAGAAAAAGTTTCCTTTTTTTAAAAAACTCCATTTGGATGACCTTGAAATTTCCCCCACTACTCTGTAATACCACCATTGCTCGCTGCACCAAGCATCATTCCTCCTCCAACAACCATGGCGGACACACCTGCTTGCAATGCCATGTCTTCCACCGAAGATGTACCCAATACGAATTGGAAATTGACAATCGACAACGTGCATTATTTAGAAACCATCTGCGATTGGATGAAGTCTATTCTCCTCGACAACCCGGGAATAAAGCTCAAGGTCACTTTAGATTATGATTGGTCTGAAGTTATACTGCAGCAAGACGATCAACAATCACTGGAGTATTTGTCAAATTTACCATCGTCAACCATATATACTACAAATGAGGTGGAAAGGGAAGAAGAGGAGCATGAGGTTTAGAGTTTCTTATTTTTTTAAAACCCAATTTGGATGACCTTGAGATTTCCCCCACCACTTCCCATATACCTAGAGTGCGCGGGGCCGGACAGTCAGTCGCTCGGTGTCTGTCGTAGGGTGCACATCGCGGTTGTAGTACTGGTCTAAAGTAAGGCAGCTGGGCTAGTTCAAGGTCACCCGAGCGGTGTCACATGACGGTTTAGGCAGAGTCACGTTGGAAACTTCAAGTTTCCTCAGCACTTTTGCTGTTTCTCGTCTAATTTCGCTCCAAGTCGTCAAGGTCACGGTAACCTGACTGAAACTCGGAGCGTAGTGTGAGAAACAGCAAAGGTGCCAAAAAATTTTAGGTTTCAGCGTGACCTCGACCTTTGTGACATCGATGACGTCATCTTGGTGACGTAAGGGGTGATGACGTCATCAGCACGTCATTTCTGTGACGTCATGGGTGTGACGTAATGGAAGTGACGTCATTGGTGATGACGTCATCGATGATGCAATCGATGACGTCATCGATGAGGTCATTGACCTCGATGACGTCATCGATGACGTCATCGCTCGGGTGACCTTGAACTGGCCCAAAAGCCTTACTTTTCCACTACTACATATTGAACACGAAAAGGACAGCTCGATTGCAAGTTTGTCATCAGGTGCATTCAACAAGAAACCGAGGTCCATAGCAAGTCTATGAACAATTGCATTCAACAAGAAACCCAGCTCCATAGCAAGTCTATCGACAGTTCATTTGAAGGGTTCATTTGAGAATTCATAAAGTGATTTCGTGAATTTTGTTGGGATTGTCCCGCCATTGCCATATTTAGCGGGGTCCAAGAGTGCAATTGAAACAGCTGATGTTGGTCGACTTGTCGTGTACCGATTAACAATGTTACAGGTCTTCCCAATTTCCCTTTAACCTTCAACCGCGTGTATCTCGTAGCCACTATCTTATCCCTCAAGGTCAAGGTTTTGTAGATTTCTAAATCTTTTTGAATGTTGTGACTCTTTTCAAAGTCGGATATCAACAACTTTCTACTTTCCCAATACGTTTGCGGTTGAAAATTATGATTTGAAGCATTGTAGATTTATTGAGGTCGTCAAAGGATTTCTTATGAAAGCTTTTTTCCAAAGATGTTTGGGATTGATCGATTGTTGTCTTTATAAATCCATTTAATTTCACCATGTCTTTCGCCAGTAGAACAAGTCTCGGTTTGTTACATTTCTTCTCTGCCAGTTTATTTACAGCAGACTTGCCAATGCCATAGTAAAATTCTTGTTTGTATAATTTGAACCAGTTTACTACTTTAGATTGGAGTTCTTCGTTTTCAATCTTGATAGATTTAGTTTGGAGTATGTTTGCACACTCCTGGGCAGAATTTCCAATGTGGGTCACGAGTGAAGGGGCCCTGTAACTAGTCTTGGATGGGTCAAACCCACCAACCACGTCTATCGCCTTCATAAAAACATCATATTTCCCTGGTTTAAATTCACTCCCCAATGTATCGATTTCTTTATCTATGTGTCTCGTGGCAACGAGGAGCTCGACCATCTGTCTCAATTTATTCCTAACCATGTTTGTCAAGTGTTGGCTAGTACGGTGTCTAATTCAAAGATAATTCCCGTATTCCACCAACAAAGGGTCCTCCATAATTATTTATCTTAGGTTGTCTTTATTTGACAACTTCATTTTTCAGGCAAAACTTCATTTTTCAACCAGGGGTCCATATAGCCTGTCTTTGACGTTAGTGAAAGTGACAATGATGTTGTTTGTATATTTTTCGGTGATTTTGAAACACCTGTGCACACCTTGAAGTGTTTATAGAGGCTTGCCTTCTTATAAAAATTCTTGCACTTAGGGCATGGGGAGTATCCTGCTTGTGGTCCTTGGCGGTCCCTTCTCTTGACAATTATTGATCCTATGTTCAATTCTGGAGAAGTGTTGAAGAAAAGGGTTCCCCGTCCTCTAATTTCATTTAGTATCTTTATCCGTTCTTGGCTTCCTTTTGGTTGTGCGCTTAACTGGATGACTTCCTCTTCATTTATGTGGCTTATTTGCAAATGACGGGCGAAGTTCAAAACTAGTTCCTTGCAGTTGATGCAAAGTTCGAGCAGCAACGGGCTTGTCTGGAAAAAAGATTTTATATTAAAATAAAAACAAAACCAATTCTGTGTTTCAATTCTGCTAAAATATTGTTAATGTTGTTTATTTTGTCAGGACCACAAAGCATAAAAATAAAATTGTTAAGAAATTAAAAATAATGTTAATAGGTGCCTGCCCAAAGCCACCGAGTTGCTTACCAATTAGTAATTTCATGTTTTATTGCAATAGAAAATAATTTGAAAAAATGATGGACCTCACCGATAAGTTTCCATTTCTTGGTGATGCCATGTTCATGTAAAATAATCCTTAGGTTAATGTATATCTTCATCTGTTTCCTTATTTAGGAATGTCCCGGTTATTGAATAGATTTATTATAAAGTCTCTGTTCAAAGTAATAAAAAATCACTGTTAGTTTTGTTTTTCTCGTAAAGATTAAATGAGGGTTTTAATGATGATATGAGACAAGTTATCTATCTTCATCTATTAAAAATTAATTTATTGTTGATGATGTCTTACATTGTTAAGTTTAAAAAAAAATGTTGTTTCATTTAAATTATTATAAAGTGAAAAGTGTGTTTTTCTCTCAACTAGCATTACAGCTACAGAGATAAGCAAGAACTACTATGTAAACATTTTACATATACATAAGTAGAGGCATTTTAAGAGATTCAGGACAAACGCAAATTCAGCGGTTTTTAATCAGTGGTTACGTAATAGTGACGTGTGATGACGTATGTGTGACGTCATACGGTGAGGAGGTGGAGTGTGTGAGGTGACGGGTGTGACGTCACGGTTGTGACGTCATGGGTGTGACGTGTGATGACGTCACGGGTGTGACGTGTGATGACGTCATACGGTGACGTCACGGGTGTGACGTGGTGGTGTGACGTTACTAATACGCTGTTGAACTTTTAGCGGAGCCCAGAGAGTATTGATTTTCCTGTTAATTTGTGTTTATGACCAAACGTTACCCCGGCTGTCGGGCCGATCACGCTAGTGCCGCTATAGTCCCTCGCTCTTTGCATTGCAGTGCTAGATACCAAATTTATTTACTTACAAAGGCCGGCACATAAAGATTACTGTATGTTCTTAAAAAAAATATATATTTAAGAGTATTTCTATTCACCCGGTAAAATCCATTAATTATTATCCGATTTATACAACCGGAGTTTTGCTTCAATAAATGACAGAAAACTTCTTAAATTCCCGGTCAAAACTACGGATTTTATTCCCCTTATACTTTTACACAACTAACACTCGACCACGATTATATTTGGCGGGAATATATAATAATTATTACACACCGGTCTCTTTATTCTATCATACACCTTAGTTTCACACTTTTTAAACAATATTATTAATTTTTAAACGTTTATTTCCGTGGCCTTTAGAAAGGCCGTTTCGTCTAAATCTTAATTTTTTGAACTGCGGGCTTCATTCGTGTAACCCTAATATATTGGGCTATAAATATATTGTTTATTCTGGTTTTAACAAATATTTTTACGCCTGAGCAGGTTCAAACAGGTTCAAGGTCAAATTTAATGTAGAAAAAAAAGGAACTTGGCTGTAGCGGACAAGCCTGCCAACCAACCAAGTTTAGGGGGCAGTTCCTCGTAGCTGGGCAGGCCAACCGACCGAGTGAACCAAGGTGTGGGGGACCGCAGAAAACGCTCTGCGCGAACCACCCGGGTATGTTTTGTGGGGGGTGTGATAGGAAATAGGTAAGGGACATAGTTTAAGTACACTAGAGTGTTAGTTTGCCAAAAAAAAATAAGAAAGAACCCACGCAAAGCCATGCAAAGAAAAGACAGTAAAGAAGGAAGCCGCCGACTAAGTGCAAACGAGGGAAGGGACCTAACGGTCCCGTGATCAAACTGATCCAGACGCCCAAGGATCTTCTCACAGCGAGTCCGAGTCTCCTCGCATAAGTCCGGAGTAGTCTGACCCAGGCACGGCGACATTCCTCGGGACGTAGGCGGCGCATGCCCCAGTGACTCGTCGGCGACCCTCGTAGACATCGAGCGGCGTAAGCGAGGTGACCTCAAGGGTATCACGCTTGGCGTAGACTCCGAGGCGGTGTACCACTCAGGGCTTGCGCTTCTCCCAAGACATCGCCGAATGCCCGGTGTCTCCGATGGTATCCGCCGAGTCCCGGTAGCTTGCGGGAGAGGTCGGAGTCGCTTCTTGGCTGGTCCCGTGACGGCTCGATGCAGAGTGATACAGTGGCCCGAGCAGGTCCCGGTTTTATCCCGACTCAGCGAGGAACGGATGTCTCTCATTGGCTCAGCGGCCGGGCCAATCAGAAGCGAGCTACAGTTAATGACTTCACCACGGGGCCATGCAGCGAGATTGTACTCGGCTAAAGATGGTGGTTAAGCCTCAGAAAAATCCAACCGAGCTGTAATATTGTCTTGTGTTAAAATTAATACACTTAACAAAACATTATAATTTGACTCGCAACTTCATTTAATAATAATAACGTTAGAAAATAGTTTAATCGTTTAAAATCGTCACTGTCAAACCATTTTAATTTACTGACCTAACTATTCACGTTGCTGAAACATTTCATTTTGCTCTGCTGAGTCCCTATCGTAAAGAAAACACCTTGAGAAATTTCGCCGGCGTGGTCTCAACACTAATGACGCGAGACGAGCTAATAATCTGGGTCATATCTGGTGCGTGCCGCGCGCAACCATATGCCGCCTAGTCATATGTTGGTTACTTCAGCAAAACGCTCCGCTGGGCCATTCATGTAATACACTTTCGTACACACGGCCATGTGATGCGTGTGTCGCCGCGCAACACTCACGGGGCAGACATTATCGTTGGCGGCTGAAAGGCGTCTCCCCTGGGCCAAAACGTTTGCTGAATGCCGGGCGACATCAAGTGGGGAACAAGTCGTGCCAGTTGACGGCGAGAACAGCCTCGTACCCAGTCAAAACATTTCAGTTTTGTCCGCTGAGTGAATACCGTACGGAGAACGCTATGAGAAATTTCAGCGGCTAGGTCTCAGCACTAATGACGGAAACCGAGCCTACATTCTGGGTCACACATCTGGGCGTGAGCCGTGCTATCACACGCGGGCTTCTCATTTTCGTTGACGCGACGAATGGCTCCGCGCTCCGCCATTCGTGTTCGCACACAGCACCGACTGCTCTTGTCTGATTATGACCGAGCGCAAAGCTACGTACTGGGCCAATTTTACCTTGCATGTCCCCTTGATAAGATGAAGGGGAAAATTGTATTTCTAAATAATAAATCAATTATATAACATTACTTATTTTAAAGCTGAAGACATCCTAAATTAGACATATTTGATATTTTTATTTGTATATTATTTCATGATTAGGCTACACGAAAAATGTTCCATCACTTTAGGATATGATTACTTACTTGTACAGAATAAAGAAAAAAATCAAATAAACACATGTCCTAAAAATGCTTAGTTAACCCCTTAGCCATCAATTTGTTAATTTTTATTCCGTAAGGAATTGTTACATTCAAGTCCATATTTTTTCAATCACGTTAATTTTGATCAATTTAATCTAGGGATTGTAGTTTTCTACAATAGGAACAAAAGTGGATCTTTTTGGTGTATAATTGTGTTTTAAAAACGATTAAACATAAAAGGAAACTTTTGCTTCGAATGATGAACAACGTTTTTTTTCGTTAATGAAGAATTAGACCTTAGAAGTACCCCGAGACCGTGACTAAACAATATATAAGGGAAGTTGACACGGATACGAGTCACGGATAAAAACAATATAAATACAGGACTCTATGCCAGGAAAAATCTTATTTCGTTATAATCATAAATTGAAATTTTAATTTTTTTTAGCATTCGTCGTATGGAGTTAACAATCAAAACCAACAAAAAACGAAAACAGCCGAATGGACAGTCAAAGAGTGAACATGTGATTTGGGATTGTAAGCCAGTTAGTAAATTATAAAATTGTACTATAATAAGAATAGTTTAAGATCGTACTTGATGTTGCTGATTATGAATATTGACACAAATAAAAGTTATGTAAAAGTATAAAACAACTATTCAGTTTGTAGAATTGCAATTAATTTAATTGCAAAATAAAACCATTAATAGATTTTATGGAATAAGCTTTTAATCAAATAGATAATTAGATTCCCCGTATTACAGATTCAACATGTGGTTCAACATACACCGTAGTGCAGAACCCGTAGGCCTACAATGAAACAGTCTGAAGGGCGAATGAGCGAAGCGAACGAGCTCGTTTTGGTCTTGAACAAACCTATTGGCACTTGTCATTTTAGCGCACTGTCTGTAACTGATATTACCATACAGAATTGCTTAAATGCATAGGCCTACCGAGAAAATGCTCGGCCCCAGATACTTAATCTTTGAAATATAAAACAACTAATCAATTTGTAGAATTGCATTTGAATAAAAAAAAACAAAACAAAAAAAAAACAAAAGCCTTAGTAAGAATGATGATAACAGCTGTTAATTTATTAATTAGAATCTACGTGTTCAACAAATATACACCAACTGGAGTGCAACAACATTGAATAAGTCTGAAAGGCGAGTGAGCGGAGCGAACGAGCTCGGTCCCAATATTCAATTATGCGGTATCCGGTAGTATTCGGTCCCAATATTCAAGTATGTGGTGTTTGTATCAGAAACGTTGACAACACCCTCGCGACGTGACCGAGTGGCCTCCTTCGTTATCTCTCGACATCTTAGCCGGTGTACAAACCATGCATGTATTGGTCTTCAGCGAATTCAGCCGTCGACTTCAGTTGTATCCGGCGAGCTAAGTATTCGCTAAATTGTATTCGCTGGGTTTAGAGCTGCTACATTTTAACAATTTTTTGAAAAATATGAATGCAAAGTGGTAATGAGTGACTAATCATTATAAATACAATAATTGTTTGTGCAAGACAACAACTAAGGTGCTAACGTGATAGATTAAGTGCTTAATTAAATAAAAAGATAGTTCAATCTAGCTATAGAAATTTGTTTTTTCGTCTTATTATTACTGTATCAGAAAAATTGGATATAATTTGTTTTAACAATTTAAGTCCGGTATATTCCATGTATACTAAAAAAAAATTAAAAACGTAATAATTTTAAAATATAAAAAAAGGTATTATGTTTGTTTGATACACATATATGCTTTTTGACTCACTTAAGCAATCATTGTAGTGACTTTCAGGATTAAAACTATATTGTTGGATACTCGATTCATATTAGTCTACAAGAGCTGGGCATAAATAGCTTGTGATTTGGAAGCTGTCAGGGCTTCACTCAAGTAATTTACTAATATAGGTTTTGTAGGTCAAGATAGCTCAAAAAATTTAAATTAGAATATTATATTCATAGCAGGAGAATTCAACATTAACAGGTGAATGAGCAAAGCGAGTAAGCGAATCCTGGAGACAAGTAGCTGAGTACTATACAACTAGTCGTAATCTGAACATCAGTTTTAAATTTTATTCCAATTAACATTTCGACAAACAGTCACAAAGTAAATTCTACCTACATTTCAATCCAAGCTAATTGGACTTTAAACAATATAGAACAACTTAACTATTAATTATAATGATATATTATTAAAGCGAAATCCAGCTACAGAGGAAAAGTCTAAAACATTGTACTTCATATAAAGTAAGTAGTAGATAATATTGGCAAAATAAATATATCTGAGTATTTTCTTTATTTTAAAAAACTTGGATTATGTTTGCTTTAATTCTTATGTAATATCTTAAAACGTATTTATTTACATGCTATAATTATATCAGGATAAGTACTTGTACTAAACAATTTAAGCGTGACAACATTATTCTTGAAAACCTAATGTTTTGAATAATTTCACGTTTTAAATAAATAATAATTTCAAATTATTAAAAAAACGGTATTTGCATTCAAAATTTTTCCTACCACTAGTATTTATGTTGAAATACCTATTCAAACCTAAGCAAAAAAAAATAAATAAATAAATAAAAAAATACAAATTTAGTTCATTTTGTTTGTTATGTTCGTCCCTACTCAGAACGCATAAAATAAATTGCATTTTTTAACCTTAAAAATAGTTCGTACAAATGGAACTACGTACTGAGGTTTATTTCCCGTAATCTAACATCCTAGAGATCGAATGTCATTGGAGAAATTGTCAATTTAGGTCCTATAACTTAGTTCTTTATTCCTGAATTATATTAATTAATTTCTAGACTTTATTAACTTGATACTGAAATAAAATATTGTCGAGATTAATTTGTAAAAATATAACATTTAAAACAAATTGTACAAACGTATTATAATTGTTACTAAATAATTCAATAAAATCTTTTTGTAAAATGAGGATCACCGAATAAATTTCACAGAGAGCATAAAATTGTACAGATATCGCAGAATATCTGGCCTCTGACATACTCCACTTCTGGATTGAAATTGGTAAACATATGGTACTAAAAACAGTCTGCGACAATCTGCAACTTCTTCGCTCTACTCCCATTATTTGAACTATAAACGGTTGTCACAGGCCAAGATATTCCGTGTTATCTGTATATAAAAACATGTTGCCCTTTTTCATAAACATCGGATAAATTTATGACTTCATTGAAATACCTTTTAGTCCTAAACTAACCCTGCATTCTAAGCCAATTTCATTTATTTTCGCACTGGAATATTTCTATAAATCGAGAGTTTAATTATTTAGTAAACTTCTTTTGCTAACCTCTGTTCATATTATTAATTTTAAGTTGGGTTCTATTGAATTAGTATTTACCACATCGAAAAATAAATAACCATAAATAATTAAAAATTTCAAATTATTTAAGTGTTTTTAAAGAAGCTGTATTCCTTAAAATAAAATTTGATAAAACTTTTGATACCAAAGGTATAAGACCAAAGGAATCATAAAAATTTTGCAAAAACTTTATATTTGTGTTAATATCTTTAGAGTAAGATTGGTTTGTATAAAGCAAAAGATATTAAATTTATTTTATGAAACAAACTATGACATTAACTCAAAATAAAACAATACGACGAACCGTTTTGAAGTCTTAATTTGTATCCGTAGGCCTATATTCATAAATGATACAAAAATCACACTACACCATTCACGCTCAACGGATGTTATAAGTTGATTCGCGCACTAACTGTAACTGGATTTGCAAGGCACAGTGAGACACTTCCCACAGATGGCCGCGGAAGAGATAAGGAATCAGAGAGGTAGCAAATTCTTGTAACACTGACACTCCTTCGTGTACTTATTTACCGCATCAAATGAATGAATGGGTTTTAGTAGAAAATTATTATCATGGATATTGACTATCACTATGTGCACTAAATGCAAGGAGAGTAAGACAGGAAATGACAATGTGATTAGCAAGGATCGTTAATAAAAAAATTATTAATATAATTAAATGTTAATTTACCTGCAAGTTTATCCATAAAACAAATTTATACCAAAGTAAATATTCGCTCAAATTTTAGCAGCTAAATCAGATATGCGTGTGAACAACATTACTAGTTTAGTATAATGATAGATGAATATCTTAATAAATGTACCTCTACTAAATAATAATAATAATAGTATGGCTTTTAGTGGAGGGACATCAGCAATTAACTGATAGTTCTCCTGGGTCTATTTCAGTATCTTATTATAAGACAACATTGGGTTTTTCATATTTGCAAAGTAGATCATTTTACATTAGATGAAAATTAAACGAAAAACTAAAATATGTTTATTACTTTTTTTTTTACTTATTTCCTGTTGAAAAGCTCAGTAGGCCGCTTTTCAATACCAACTGCCTTCTTTTTGAGGCTATAGATAAATTTGTTTAGGGGAAATCTGTTCACCTGATGAAACGGAGTAGTTTCAAGGTTGTGTTCATTTCCATTACGGGTGGATAAATGTTTTTATTTGAATTTAAATCTAGTTCCCATAAGAACAATATATTATCATAATCTGACGATTTTAAAATTCTTTAGACGTGTGTTCGGCCTTAACTATTAAATTTTATACTCTTTCACTGATAAATATCTCCGTGAAAAATATATATCCAAAATCATTTCACTATTTTTAACAACAATATAAATAAATAAATAAATATAGGCTATTTATGAAAAATAGCCTATATATTTTTAATCCAAGGCATGTATATTTTAAATCCAAGGCAACGTGTAAAATGTTGTCCCTTTAAAAACTACATCGTGACGGACCGAAATAACCAATAAAGTTACATGGGGTTTGGAGTTAGGGAAATCACTTAAACATTTAGTGCCAAAGCCAAGAGTTTGACCACACTTTGTGATATGGGAGGTTGGGATGAACCTGTAAACTAGGAGATTTCTTCCGCCGCCAACTACCGTAGCCTATACCTGGCTCGGGCTTCGCGCAGTTGATGCACATTTTTGGGAGACCCTTTTCGGTTTTCGCGCAGTTGATGCAAATCGAAGGAATTTTTCGCGCAGTTGATGTGCGACCGCCGAATGATCTTTTTGTCCCCGAGGCGGGAATTGAACCCGAGCCCGCTGGGGTAGGCCTACCTCTACTAAGGAACCCGTAGTTCATATGCAAAACATAGACATCCGGTCAGGACCAAGAAGGCTCCTTGCTGTTACTCCAGATAAATGTACTTACCGTGTAAACATTAGGATGGTTACATGTACCTTGGGTGGTATCCCAAACCACTCAGTTCCTCTCCCACTCCACGCAGTGATAAGGCGGGGATAGAGAATTTCGCCATGAGTGTCTGAGAAAATCACATATGGTTTTCAAGAGATAGATGGAGCCTGAGAGTATCAATTTTTAAATGAAGCTAAGACATTCCTACATACCTTTTTTAAATAGAGGGTAAACTTATTCTTAAACAGTTAATTTTCTTCATAACTGTATTAATTTTTATTTTTTCATAAAAACCCATCTTCTCTTTGTATCTACCTAATAGTTTAAATTAATGATGAATTTTTGTAATTTTCAAGTAAATACCTATAAGTTTTAGACATACATTGAAAGTTTTTTAAATTTTCAAGTGACCCACAACTTATAGAGTATAACTAGAATGTATAATCTATGAGTTAAGAATGGACAATTCAGTGGGGCATACCTTGGCAAAAATTCAGGTTTACTGTACCACATTTCATTATCACTGTTAGACATATTCACTAAGGTGAATTACCTGAAAATACATGATTTTTTTCTATATTTTTTCTAGAAGAAAGTAATCATATCCCATAGTCATTAATTTTGTCGACACTCTGTATATTTAAAAATAAAAATAGCAAGTATGTCAAATTCTGTTATACAATTTTTTCCGTGTCACCCAGCGACCAAGGAATACCATAGATTGGCAATGTGGCGCGCGGGTTGACGCCGTGCTGAGTCAAATTTGGTGGTAGGCCTAACGGCACGTGAGTTGCACAATACCGAGCGTCGAAGGCCCTGTAACAGTCACTTCGAGTGTAGCAAATGGTTCAGTAACACTTTGTCCCAGTAACATTTTGTCCTAACTCACAATTCTTGGAAAACTGTAACATCTTGTCCAGTGGTGGCTCCAGAGCCGATTTTCGGGTTGGGGGGGGGGGATATAAATTGCCGATCACTGGTGGCATTACATTATTTTTCTACATGAAAGGGATATGGGGATGATAGCCTACTTTGAACCAATTTGCTAAACCTAACTATATTTTATCTATGTCGTTGAAACCTAACTAAAAGAAGAGGAAAATTGTCAAGAATATTCCTAATTTCTCTGAATTTTTCAAAACTAACTGTCGCTGCCTTTATAAATATATGGAAATTCGCTAATATGTAAATTAAACTATAAAATCCAGTCTAACTATTTGCTAATTTCAAGGTTGAAGTGATTATGTAACTTCAACAATAAATAACTAGTTTTTAAAGTAATGTTCAAATGGGGAATTTTCTATCTTGTTTCTGTATTTGGAAAATCTGTTGGGTTGCAGACAAAAAGTAGGCCTACACATCACGCAAGTAACTGCTGTCAGTCTGAGTTATAATGTTGAGACTCTTGATTTTATTCGTGCTTCTCTGAAGCAGAATACCTAAACAGACCGATTTAAAAATAAAGTATTACAGTCTTTTTGTGTTTTATTAGAAAAAAGATTCAATAACAAATCAGATATAGCGGTTAATTTGTTAAATGCACTTAGTGGTAAAAAAAAATCCCGTGGGCCAACGTCGTCATGACTATCGAAAATTAACTCTGACTTTGAACTTCTTTCCCCTTTCAGAGGTTATTTTCATAAAAGCGGGAATTAAAATTCATTTTTTTCTATCTAATATACGACTAAGTTTTAATATTAGTCACACTTATTGTTTCCAAGTGGTCATAAAAATGTAACAGATAGAGCTTCACGATCAACCCCATAGTAAAATAAAATTAGGCCTACTCTATCAATTTCAAATGATCACAGCTCAAACTTAATTAATATTAAATACAAAATTAAAACTGTTTGAAATACTGATATTCATTACAACAAAACAATCTTAATAGCATATTGTTCCAAAAAGAAGACTTTGACTGTTCTCAACAATCAAGGCCAGATGATGACCTCCAAAATAATCGATAATACCACCAATAAATATACTGTCCTTCTCGTCGCTTTGTCGTGTCGTATGCAACGCGCAGCGCAAAATCCTACACTCGAGGAGTGTCTATGGCCATGTATTTTCCACGATCTTACCTGGTAGATTTTGTTTAAACTTTGCGTTCAAGAGTGTTTTGAACATAAAGAACACTCCTTTTAAGCATTGTTATTGAAACAGCTGTTAACTGTGAAAAGGTATAGTTGACTGTTGGTATTTACAATCTTAATATTGCTGATTAGCATGACTTAGGCTAAAACAAAATTAAATTAAAACCATCGAGCAAAATTCAGCCACAAATTTAACGTTTTATTTTTAAACTTTCTAAATATTTCCTAGCAAAAACTTCTTGGGGGGAGGGGGCCATGACCCGATTGCCCCCCCCCTGAAGCCACTGTCAACAATGTCAATCAGCTGATGGCATTCACAATACAGTACTCCATGTCACTGTCTTCTCGTCCCTCATCCCGTTGTCCGTGCGTTGTCTTCCGTGCGCGCACGCAAACTATGATTTTAAGCACCTCCAAAACTTTTTCAAAATATGATAATTTTGTTTTTAATCTCAATTAATACAAATTAAAGTTAAATACACCTAAACAATGCCAACTTTTCATAAAAATAGATAATTATAACTTATAATTTTTTAAGCAAAAAAAAAAATTACTGGCCGAAAATTCTTGAGGGGCATGCCCCCCCCCCTGAAGCCGCCACTGTTATTTCCCAATCGCTTTACAGCTGATTAAATCAGCTAATGAGGTAACATTTTGTCCCAACGAAAAATTGACAAGGGTTTAGGAACGCAGCTTAGGTAGTAAGAGCAGGTCCAGTCCGAGGGGCATGCGGCCGCATGGAGACCCTGCCTGGGAGGGGCGTTGATTAAAATTACGGTGTTATATAGTGTGGTGGAGCCCATCACCGTCCAAGGCCTACAGATTTCACCGTGCCCAGATCAGATTGCTCCGGACTTATTTATGGAGATTTGGAACAGAAATCGAATAATTCCCTGGGGGTCCTAATCATGGCTCTTTTAATTCATTTGGCACTTAGCAGCAGCCCTTCTTCACTATCCTTTTTTTCCCTTTAAGCATGCTCAATAGAAAGTAGTTTTCACGTAACAAGTCGTAAACAACTTCAGTCTTTGCGGCTGAAACTACCAGTATATTCTGTACAGTACGTTGGGTCGGACTTAAGCGCATGCGACTACAAGACATGATGGAAGATGTGCTAGAGGAAGAGTTTGTAGAGGTCGATGTGGAACAAATTGTTATGCCAGACGAAGATCCTCATGTTGACATGGAAGTTTTCAGCAACTTCGATGAAGCTAAAACATCATCTTTTTGCATCGGACATTGATGAATTCATTGATTTGACCGTTGCTTACCATGTCACAGAGTCCGAAGCTGACAGCTTTGAATATTTCCTTCCGATCGATGATGGCGAGGGAAACACGACCCCTGTTCTACCTGATGCTCCTGATGCAAGACGGAGACTATTTGACGGTTCCAGCGATGAGGATAATGACGATGGTGTCGCATTTTTATGCGATACTTAGACTTTTAGTCTACTTCAAAACGGCCTTTCTAAAGGTCACCATTACACTCAATCGTTTAAAGACTTGGCTGAGGTAACTTATATCGTATTTCATTTATTTTTATTTGGTATTCTAAGCATATGGGGAAGTGGTGAGGGAAATTTCAAGGTCATCCAAACGGAGTTTTAAAAAAAAAGTGAAAGAGTAGAAAGACTACTCTTGTGCTTCTTCAGCGATTTCATCGATGTGGAGAGCTTCGGTATGCCAAGTCGACCTGTACCGACATTCTGCTAAATAATGTTTGCAAAAGCCCGCGAAACAAGAGTTGCAATGTCTGCAGCTGGTTAGGTGTTTCAGTGGGAACTCAATGCATCGTTCAGGGCAACAAGTGTACATATACCCTCTGATCTGGTAAACATGAAATGTCTTCAATTCTGGTTTCGGCTTCTTCCAAGACTTGCACTTACACATGCACTGTGAATAAGCGTCACATTTACGACAAGCCAGTCCATCTACCACATCACTGTCTTTTGGCTATGACAAACATTTCTGTTCGCAACAGTAGCTGAGTTCACTCTCCATGTTGCTGCGGTGAAGGTGCACGATGAAGTGATGCCGTATAGTCAGTGAGAATGACGCTTAAATAAACTCAGGCAAGTGGAGGGGGAAATTTCAAGGTCGTTCAAATCGTGTTTTAAAAATGATGTCTAGTCGCCCTCGTCGTCTGTAGTACTTGGAGAGCTTTCCGACGAAGAATGAGAGTCGTCAGAATCCCGCGCGGGTGCTCCCCAGATGAAATACAAGTCTATTTTAAAGCGAAGGCCAGTATCTTGCACCATCAAGTCCCTTAATCTGTTACACACCAATTCCACCTTGTACAATGTGTCAATAATTAATACCCAATGTGTCGGCTGAATGTAATGTGTAGTCGAGTCAGCTTCGCAGATATTTATATCCTCCGGTGCTATTGGAGTGTACAGAGGTGTAAAATCTCCTGGATGAGGCTGGCTTGAAGTAGAAGGTTCTGTGCAGACCCCGGTCGCATCAAAATCCAAATCCATCTTACATTCGACGCCTGGATTATCGTTAAATACATATATTAATTTTTGATGCACCATCTCCACTTCTGCTGATTCTTGCAAATGAACGGTCCACCACATTGGAAATTCTTCGTCCTTAGTGGAGCTAACTTGAGAAAGAGTCCTGTCCGCCATGGTTGCTATGCAAGGAATGAGGTGAGCCGCAGACTGTTGTAACAGTATTGAGTAGTAGAGGGGTAGACCTAATCATCGTGGAGGGGGAAATTTCAAGGTCACCCAAATTGGGTTTTCAAAAAAGGAAAAGAAGGTCACACTCCATTAGCCTCGTTGCCGGTGTGTTCTTCCACGTCAGACTCAGCCGATGGGTAGATGGGTGACACCGCTGAATACTGCGGTGAGGACTGCGGTGAGTATTGCGGTGAGTGCTGGCCGTCGTCTTGCTGCATCCTAACGTCCGACCAGTCATACTCCAATGTCATTTGCAGTTTGATCCCAGGGTTTTCTCTGAGTATAGCTTTCATTCTTTCACATATGGCTTCTAAATAGTGAATACTGTCCACTGTTAGTCTCCAACCTGTACTTGAACCAACATCAGTGGTGGAGTCAGCTTGGCCGATGGTGTTGTCCGACATGGTTGCCTGCCAAATGAGAAATGATGCTCAATCTAAGAGTTATGGTGGTATATGAAACTGGTGGGGGAAGTGGAGTAGTGGGGAAAGTTTCAAGGTCATCCAAATGGAGTTTTAAAAAAGAAAACCTACAAAGTAACATTAAAACGTTCCAACTGATGGTGGGCATTTTCTTCCGTTACTTTACCGACACATGTAACTATGCCGTAAAGTATGAATAGTACAACCATAATCAAGCCAAACAACAAAAGATAGCCGTTCACTATCATAATATTTTCCGAGTGGATCTGTTTTCTTCTTATCTCAATTTGTTGCATCCTTTTCTCCAACTCGTGTACACACAAGTCACAGCAGGCGTGAGGACATCTTCCATGTGTCCCTTTAGCTTCTCCTTCAAACACAGGTGGTGTTGGTAGGCCCAGCATGGTTGATGTTGTAGGTTTGGCTGTTGAAGATGAAATGAGGTATTCAATTGTGGTGTGTCATGTATATCGACAGCCAAATGGAGGGGGAAGTTTCAAGGTCATCCAAATTGTGTTTTAAAAAATCCTATCTTGTTAATGAGCACATATGTCAGTAACAAGATAGGTGTCTTTTGTAATTTCACATCTTTAATATAATAAAGAAATAAACATATTCTACAATCGTAAGAACAAGGAAGACAACTGCTAGTCAGCTTAAGTAATCCAAGGTCTGGCTCGCCTCAGTCTTCATGGACACCGGTGATGAAGTCGCCGGAGAAGAGGAATGTTCAGGCTCTTCTTTTGGGTGTTGGAGATTCCGTATATTGCAAGCGTTCACTTGCACGTTAATACGGTAGCCTCGTGCCACCATCAGCTGCAACTCCTTGTACAAGTCGTTCAGCTCCTGCTGAGTCTTAATGGTTACCTCCTCATAACTAGCACAACTTACATTGAGAGACATCTTGATGTTGTACGGTTGACCGTCGGAGTTGAAATGAATCTGAGGCACAGCACTTGGGGTAATATGAAAAAGTGGTGGGGGTAGAAGTGGTGGGGTATAGAAGATGCAATTAAACCGTTCTAAACTTTTTCCATTGATACAACGGAATTGAACAAATAGCACAGGTGTCTTTGATGTTTTCAAACTTAAACACTGGTGCTACAAAACCAAACTGCCTTATACCTCCATCCAGTACGAATAGTTGAAGGTCTCCGACAGCTGCGTCACCACAGGGCCTACAAAACTTTTCTCCATCGTTGAATTTGTACCAAGAGTATTCTGAGTAGCCTCTATTTTGCCTCTTGTAGTCTTTGATATCCTGCTTTATCGTTATAGGGATATTATCTTGTAAACTAGTCTGGAATAAAGATGTGTCAGTTATAACTCGTTGTAAGCAAAGCTCGTACAAGGTGCTCATCGTTTGCTAGTTGGCAACAGACTGACCGTGTTCGCATCCAAGCATGTTTGAATTCTAGCGGTAGTGGGGGTAATTGTCAAATGCAAAGGTCACCCGCGAAGTAAAAAAAAGCAACATATCAATATGTGACAAACTTCACACATTGATATGTTGCATTTTTTTGTCTTTTTTATTCTTTTTTGTCTTTTATAGTTTATTTATTCATAAAACATTACAATAACATATTTACAACAGTAAAACTTAAATCTAACACTGCTGCTTGTCAGCGATGTGGATGGTCAACTCGGTGGAATTGCTCCCCGTGCAACCGTGGGAAAACCAGGTATAGACAGCCGGGTTGGATGGAGCGCAGATCCTCGTTCTGGAGGAGATGGACAAACCGTTTCGGCAGGTAGACCTGGAACTTCGGCTCATCCCCAGGAGTGAACGGTGCCTCGCTGAGACTGAAGTAGATGCAGTACCGCATTTACCAATAGGCCCAGGCCTAGGGCGCAAAATTTTAAGGGGTTAAAAAGGGAAAATTTGTTATTCATAAGCGTAATTATTTCCTTGTGAACTCCTGCAAAATAGGGCGACGCAACGCAAGGCTCGTGCAGACCGTTGCTTAGCTGCGGCGGCGGCGCAGCGGCCAAACGAAACAAATGGTAGGCCTACCACACGGACAGTAGGCCTACTCCACCCGTGTTATTTTATACATCATCCAAATAAAGTTTTGACAGTCCCAAAGTTATTATTTATTAAAATACCCCACTTACATACATTTTTCTTTCAATACAATAGTATTGTCAATATTCCACTTCAAGATTGAATTTTTGAAGAAGATTGAAGTAACAGTTACAGGTTATATGTCAACTACTGCGAAGTATAATATGACACTATCCATTTTAGAGGATTTGATTTATTTAAAATTTCAAAATATATATTTGTGTATACAGTATGTCATTAAACCCCGTCACTATGACTATGAATATTAGTATTCTACACATCAAAATAAAAAATGTAAAAAGTGTAGTACAATTTGTTTTGATTTCGGCTCTGTTGGCCTCTATCCGCCACTTTTTTTACACAAAATTTTTATATCCGTAAAGATCACTATATCAATTCAATATTTGGCATTAACTTTTACCACACCAATGTTCATTTTTAGGGGAAATATTTTTAAAATATATATTTTTTTTTTTAATGGTCACCACTAAAAGGATTATAGATATTTCAAACCCGGTAAAATTGAACAATATTTTACAGGAGACAAAAAATTTAACAACATAAATTATACAATTAATGATACAAAAATAAAGATTTAACAAAAGTAACGGAGCTATTCCGATTTTTCTGTATAAAACCTCGATTTTTATTTTTATTCATGCAAATTATGGTTATTTTATACAAAACTACAAAAAGCTAAGCCCGCACAACGGCTCCGGTGGCACGGTACAGATGGATGGGGGGATCGGCAATTTTAAATAGTTTTTAACATTGAAACTCATTAGAGTGCCCGAACTAGGGCGATACGATACGGCACGCAACAGACACTCCCGGACGATTCGCACCTGCCGCAGTTTTGCAAAAGATTCGGGAGAAGGAATCTCAGGATATTTCCGAGCTACTTTACCGACCGTGACGGCTGGTACCCTACGAGACGGGCGACACGTTATTTTCGTCGTTCTACCCAGCTTGCAATAGCAAATTGAGTTGTTAAGGATGCGCTCTACCCATCTGCCGCCCGCGGATGCAAGGGTTTAGAATCTCCGTGTTTGTCGCCCCAGTTGTAAACCAAAAAAAAATATTTTGGTGTCATTCTTTTCGTAATATAATTTTGTACTCCGCTATCGTCTTTAAATTTCGATATTAATTTAAATTACTGAGCAGTCTGAGATAGTCTGAGAATCCGAACACAAGACAACCATGGTACTCATTATGTTAAATTTATTCTCATTAGAAATTAAGCTGTGCATTGAAGAAAGTGCCTTAGCTCTGTCCTAAAACATAGGGAAAAGTGTAACCGAAAGGAGAGTCCGGGCTTTAGAAATGACATGGAAATTGGTGGCTTAACACGTTAGCACCTGGGAGCCGAGCATTTGCTCAAACTCAAACAGTAAAATTTTTATATTAATATCAGTTACATACAATGCGCTTCAATACCCAAAAGAAAAGACTTATTTCTTGTTCAACACGAGCTCGTTCGCTCCGCTCAGTCGCCTTTCATACTTATTCAATGTCGTTGCACTCCGATTGGTGTATATTTGTTGAACACGTGGACTCTAATTAATAAATTAACAGCTGTTATCATCATTCGTACTAAGGCTTTTTTTAATGTTTTTTTTTTTTATTCAAATGCAATTCCACAAATTGATTACAGTAGTTGTTTTATATTTCAATCATTAAGTATCTGGGGGCGGAGCATTTTCTCAGTATGCATTTAAAACAATTCTGTATGGTAATATCAGTTACAGACAGTGCGCTAAAATGACAAGTGCCAAAAGGTTTGTTCAAGACCAAAACGAGCTCGTTAAATAACAGTTTTGACATTTACTTTAACAAAAAAATATTTTGACATGTACAATAAACACCAAGTTTTCAGTGGTTTTAATATTTATTTTATTTTTTACATCCTATCCAAAGAACGTTGTCCGATGTAGGGACATGGTCTAGGAAACCCTTTCACCAAAATAATTTATATTACAGTATTTTTTTGTACTTAAATATATTGTGTTAAATATTTTTACTCCTAAAATTATTAAAAGTTTTACATTTAATAGAAGTCTCTAGTTATTCATTAGTGTTGAAAATTATGTAATTAACTATGTATGTACAAATTATGATAACTTTACAAGTTTAATACATTCACATATTTTTATAGGTACTAGACTAATTGCAGAAACAAGGAACTGTACTAAATATTTATTTGTATTAGGGAAAATATATTCGTCTAACATTAAAAAAGTTTTAAACATATTTATTACAAGTTCATAATTATAAATGGTCTATTCGAAGTAAAATAATGATTATGTGAAAAAAAACTATGGAATCTTTAGCAAATTTTCATATGTATATATGTTTTATAAAAAATTAAATTCAGAAAAAAGTTATTTGGAGTCGTGTTCACTCATAAAACCGTGTGTATGTGTTTTATTTATTAATTATTCAAATTGCTAAATGTAAAATACGATGAGGTGATTAAATAAAAGTATACAAACAGAGAATGGTTTCTGTAAACAAATGCAGTACTGTAAACATTTTACATCTGAACAAAGTAATGTCATTTGTTTTGTATTTGTAATAAGAGTTCTTATTTTTCGTAGCAGGCATACACAAATTTATGGAATAAGAATATGTAAATATTAAGTTAAAATTACAATTATAATTCATTGTGATTATTTATTATCATGTTAAATAATCTTTGAACTTGAATAAGAATTTTGTATTTTTTTTACATGGTTTGGTTATCGCTAAAATGGTTAATTTATTCCCTTTCTATTCATCTAGGAATTATGAGGGTAGTGAATATCTGTGTCGATATGATGATGCGTGTTGATGCTGTGACGGCCGCGGATCGCCGCCATGGGGCGGAAATGTCAGCTGTTATCGTCTCAACAGGTGATAAGCACGCGTGCGCTGCAAGTATCTTTGTCAAGGCCAACTGCACCTTGCACGCCTTGTGTGTAATCAGAGAACGAACGAACGAAACGGCCTGCCTGCAGCCCAAACCTAGAAACATAAAAAAATCGGCAAGCGAATCGTTTCACTTCCTCTAATTATAAAAATGAATTTTTAAAGGAAAAAAAGTTTTTTTAGTCCAAAACCTGTTTCTACATTTATGTGACAGACTTTGGAAAACTCATTTTTCCATTTTCTAGTACATATTAATACCAAAGATATGTTTATCAGAATAAATTAAAGTTATTTTAATCATCAAGCAAAAAACATTATATTGTTTTTATTATTCTGCACAAAATCAACCAGTTTTTTTGTTTTTTGTTTTCTCGATAGTTCCGAAACCGTTTTCTTTTTTGTCCTAGGACAAAAAAATATGCTGGAATATTTTTTAGGTCCTAGGACTGAAAAGGCAACTGTTTGGTTAGTAGGTATATTATTATTATTATTCATTTATTGATTTTGAGGTGCAGAAGTTTGAAGTTCAAACGTTATGAGGAACAGTGTTTGTAAATAACATAAATGTAAACACTGCATATTAATTACATTGTAAATATAACCTCAAAAATACAACTTCAGTTAACTTAGTTAGTAAGATAAAAAGTCTAATTCTTCATTAACGATAGATAACGTTGTTCATCACTCAGACCAAAAGTGTCTTATTTATGCTTAATCGTTTTAAAACACGATTACGCGCCAACAAAAGTGGGTCTTTTTGGTGTGCAATCGTGTATCAAAAACGGGCCGCAGCCGAGTTTTTAAAAACGATTATGCTTAAAAAAAGACACTTTTGCTCCGAGTGATGAACACCGTTTTTTATCATAATGCGAAATTAGACTTTTGATCGTTAAAAATATTAACTATAAAACTGTATTTTCGAGGTTATATTTACAAAGTAAGTAATATCCAGTGTTTACATTTCTGTTATTTACAAACAATGCTTTTCATAACGTTTGAATTTCCAAATTCTACTCCTCAACAGTAATAAATCAATAATAATATACTTAGCAAACAGCTGACTTTTCAATCCTAGGACTCAAAAAATTCTCCAGGTGATTTTTCAGTCCTAGGACAAAAAAGAATCGGTTTTGGTACTATTGAGAGAGCAAAAACCGGCTGATTTCGTGCAGAATGATAAAAAGCATTTTTTGGACATGTGTTTATTTGATTTTTTTTAATTCTGTACAAGCAAGTAATCATATCCCAAAGTCATAGAACATTTCTTTGTGTCATCCTGAATAATATATAAATAAAAATACCAAATATGTGTATAATTTAAGATGTCTTCAATTTTAAAATAAGTAATGTTATCGTGTGATGACGTATGTGTGACGTCATACGGTGACGTCACGGGTGTGTGACGTCACTCATACGTCATCGGACGACAGTGATATGTAGAAACAATATTTCTCTATATATATTTTTTTTTTATCATGTAAAGAAAGAATTATATTCACTGAAAGTTGAAGGCTTGAAAAAACTATATAGAAATATCTTTAAATGTTACATATATACACGAAAGATACGTCTATCAGAATGAATTGAAGTAATTTTAATTATCAATTGGAAAGTTATAGAGATGTTAAATATTATTTTCTCAATACCAAATTCGTTAAGTGTACCAATTATTCACGGAATTAAAAAATAGTAATATGTGTAGAAGGAAAATGGTGGCTAGCGGATTATTAAAGTATTTTTATAACATGTGTTTATACGATTTATTCCTTGTCACTGTCAAAGAATTATATTTTACTGGTCTAATAATTCCCGCCATTAGTGAACAAAACTTGACCGAAAAGTGTTAAACATCGCTTTCAAGCAACTTTATTCCCCCCTGGTACAACCTCTCTTACTCGACAATGTTTGGCGGAAAAAATTGAAAGATCTCGGTCAAACCATTTTATTTTACTGGCCTAACTGTTCCCGGCATCACTGAACAAAAGTTGGCGGAAAAGTTTTAAATACCGCCGTCAAGGAGCTTGAAATTATTCGCCTAATAACAAGCGCGTCTACTAGACAACGTTTGGCGGAAAAATTTGAAACATCTCGGTCAAAACATTTGAGTTGCTTCCGCTGTCTGCGTACCGTACAGAATACGCTTAGAAATTCCACCGGACAAGTTTCAGCGCTGTTGCCGGGAGGTGAAGGTATATCGTGCGTCATGTTCATCTGATGTGAGCCCCCGCACAACCCCCGCGCGTAATTAAATGTAGACGGCGGCGAGACATCTCCGCTCCGTCAACAGATTGTTGCATACCCGTGCACAGGTAGAGGGGACGTCTCGAGTTGTTAACGCCAGCGGTAAGCCCTCCGCTGGGTCAACCGATTGTCGCATTGCCGTGCACACCTAGAGGGGACGACTTGAGTATGTTTCATGACTGTAGGATATGATTACTGTACTTACTTGTACAAAAAAAATGATTAAATAATTTTCTAACGATATTGTTACGTGAAATCGCGAGTTAAATTATAATGTTTAGTTAAGTTAATTTATTTTCGTCTAAAAGTCTAGTTTTTTACTACGGGCTTCATCCGTGTGTCTGTTATATATATATATATATATATATATATATATTTTGGGCTGTAATTATAATGTTTCTTTGGACTATAATCGAGCAAACTATTTATATTACGTTTTGCGTCACTTAAAATATTGTTATTATTCTTGCTTTATCTCAGTAAATAATTATGTTTGTCTAATGTATGGAATTTATAAAAAGTGGGTTTTCCTTCAATAAATAAGTGTTTTCTTTACGATAGGGACTCAGCAGAGCAAAATGAAATGTTTAAACAACGTGAATATTTAGGTCAGTACATTAAAATGGTATGACAGTGACGACTTCAAACGATTAAACTATTTTCTAACGTTATTATTATTAAATGAAGTTGCGAGTCAAATTATAATGTTTTGTTAAGTTTATTAATTCTAACACAAGACAATATTACAGCTCGGTTGGATTTTTCTGAGGCATAACCACCATCTTTAGCCGAGTAGGTTTCCTCCGAAAAACGACTGGAGTTTTCTGTAATGCCGACATCATCGGGATCTTGGCTTGAGTCGAGTACAATCTCGCTGCATGGCCCCGTGGTGAAGTCATTAACTGTAGCTCGCTTCTGATTGGCCCGGCCGCTGAGCCAATGAGAGACATCCGTTCCTCGCTGAGTCGGGATAAAACCGGGACCTGCTCGGGTCACTGTATCACTCTGCATCGAGCCGTCACGGGACCAGCCAAGAAGCGACTCCGACCTCTCCCGCAAGCTACCGGGACTCGGCGGATACCATCGGAGACACCGGGCATTCGGCGATGTCTTGGGAGAAGCGCAAGCCCTGAGTGGTACACCGCCTCGGAGTCTACGCCAAGCGTGATACCCTTGAGGTCACCTCGCTTACGCCGCTCGATGTCTACGAGGGTCGCCGACGAGTCACTGGGGCATGCGCCGCCTACGTCCCGAGGAATGTCGCCGTGCCTGGGTCAGACTACTCCGGACTTATGCGAGGAGACTCGGACTCGCTGTGAGAAGATCCTTGGGCGTCTGGATCAGTTTGATCACGGGACCGTTAGGTCCCTTCCCTCGTTTGCACTTAGTCGGCGGCTTCCTTCTTTACTGTCTTTTCTTTGCATGGCTTTGCGTGGGTTCTTTCTTATTTTTTTTTGGCAAACTAACACTCTAGTGTACTTAAACTATGTCCCTTACCTATTTCCTATCACACCCCCCACAAAACATACCCGGGTGGTTCGCGCAGAGCGTTTTCTGCGGTCCCCCACACCTTGGTTCACTCGGTCGGTTGGCCTGCCCAGCTACGAGGAACTGCCCCCTAAACTTGGTTGGTTGGCAGGCTTGTCCGCTACAGCCAAGTTCCTTTTTTTTCTACATTAAATTTGACCTTGAACCTGTTTGAACCTGCTCAGGCGTAAAAATATTTGTTAAAACCAGAATAAACAATATATTTATAGCCCAATATATTAGGGTTACACGAATGAAGCCCGCAGTTCAAAAAATTAAGATTTAGACGAAACGGCCTTTCTAAAGGCCACGGAAATAAACGTTTAAAAATTAATAATATTGTTTAAAAAGTGTGAAACTAAGGTGTATGATAGAATAAAGAGACCGGTGTGTAATAATTATTATATATTCCCGCCAAATATAATCGTGGTCGAGTGTTAGTTGTGTGAAAGTATAAGGGGAATAAAATCCGTAGTTTTGACCGGGAATTTAAGAAGTTTTCTGTCATTTATTGAAGCAAAACTCCGGTTGTATAAATCGGATAATAATTAATGGATTTTACCGGGTGAATAGAAATACTCTTAAATATATATTTTTTTTAAGAACATACAGTAATCTTTATGTGCCGGCCTTTGTAAGTAAATAAATTTGGTATCTAGCACTGCAATGCAAAGAGCGAGGGACTATAGCGGCACTAGCGTGATCGGCCCGACAGCCGGGGTAACGTTTGGTCATAAACACAAATTAACAGGAAAATCAATACTCTCTGGGCTCCGCTAAAAGTTCAACAGCGTATTAGTAACGTCACACCACCACGTCACACCCGTGACGTCACCGTATGACGTCATCACACGTCACACCCGTGACGTCACAACCGTGACGTCACACCCGTCACCTCACACACTCCACCTCCTCACCGTATGACGTCACACATACGTCATCACACGTCACTATTACGTAACCACTGATTAAAAACCGCTGAATTTGCGTTTGTCCTGAATCTCTTAAAATGCCTCTACTTACATATAATATAATGGTACAAATATAAAAATAACAATATAAATAAATATAACAATAACAAACATATGAGCGCTCGAAGCGTTAGCTAAGCGCGGCCAAACATTTCAAGAGCGGCAATGACTATTTATGTTCGCTATACACACAGGATTTTTCCTACCATCATAATTGCAACCTGTTATTTTTTTTACTGTATTCAAAATGTCAATTATCTAATGATTTATATTTCTGTTGAAACACACTAACAAATATCAAACATAACCTCAAAATAAAAACAAAATCAATTACCTAACGACGACAATGACCATCAGCTGTTTTATGATTTATGTAACGGAAAGCGGAATTGAACTGTTATGCGTAATACTTACAGGCGTGGCAATGTAATTATTTCCATGCTGTGGTAGGAAAAGAAATTATTTATTCTTTTTGAAATAATAAGTAAATTTTCAAATTTTATCACAATCTGAAGTTACTTAAAATTAAATATAAATATTTTTGTCAATATTGCCTTGTTTTACCAATACATATTTACATATGATAATTCCTCAACACCAGATTTAATACCAAACTAGGCCTACTTTAATATTAACCTGAACACTTACCTTAACGTTATGAAATTACTTTACATATGTTATTATTTTATAGCACCTAATAATTTTATTTCATTCATATTGAATATTGGAAAACATTCTTGTGCAAAAACATATACAGTACTAGGCCAATTACCTTCAAAAATGTTCCCAAAAGCTGTCTGGTTGAGATCATTGGATATTTTACTGTTTAAACACTTACAGATTTCTCAAAACAAAAGATTTATTTTAATTGAACTTTACTTTCAAGTTATACACTCTAATTATGATTTGAGATCTTATTCCTTGTGCTAATTTTTTTAACTGCTTTAGGTTAAATTATTCTGCATTTGTCTTACATTTGCCAAATTTTCTAAACTTGTTTGAAATTTTTACATTTTCCGTTGAATGATAAACACAATTTTTTCCACAAAACTAATGTAATAAGCTATTTGGACGACCAATAAAAAGAAAATTTTAGAACGAATTATTTTTACTGTAGCAAACTACACAAATAAATAGTATGTTATAGAGTGTTACACATTATGTGGTTTAGCTCGATGTTCATTAAAACATATACTTCTTTTGGAATGATACCGCACCTGGTTCCATAAAGAAGTCAGCGAAATTATTTCTTACGTCGCTTCCTTTACCCCTGTTCCAAAGTTATAGTATATATGTGCATATATATTTATATATACTATATATATAATAATTTATAAGACATAAGATATGTTGTGGTCAAAGTTTTATCAACGAATAAAAGAAATAACAAGTATGGAGAGTAAAAAATGTATACTTAACTATACGTTAATAAAACCATTAATTTAAGGAAGATTCCTAAATTATGTAGATACTCAATAAAAAATATTCTAGATTAATATCGTTTACACAGACTGTAATTTTATGCAAAATAAGCCCTGTCCGTGAATTGGTAATGACATTGGGGGTTTCAAGTTATCACAGGGGGTAATGTTCAGAGAGTGAATAGTGATGACGGGGTATGAGTGTGAGGGGAGGTAAAAGTGAAAGGAAGAAGGAACCGGTGTGGCAGGTGCGGACTTTCATGGTGTCTTGGTGGCCGCTCCCGGGACTGGTGCGGACTTTCATTGTTTTTTTTTTTTTTTTTTTATAGCTACTAAGAACAGGTGCCGACTTCCGTGGTCCCGAATAATTTTACTTACCCAACATTCCTGCGGCAAGGCCACCATCAGCCCATTTTATTATCTTTTGGACCTCCCGAACTTTCATACAGCGGTTGAGGCTTTCTCCCCTAAGAAACTGTTTCGTAAATTCTTCGCATTTGGACATCTGAAAAAAAAGATAACTTATACAAGTTCATGTACAAAGTTTGTAAATGGATTGGTGTTTTTTTTAAGTATATGTAGTTGAGTAAGGAGAACTGGTGTTGTCTAAGTTTTTTGAAATAGTAATAAGAAAATAAATTGCCACAGTACACTCTCTCTCATTTACAGTAATGTTGTGGAGAAATGTGTAAATAGAGTAAATTGTATTACATTTTTTATGTGCAACTCAACAAATTTACTGTAAATTGAAATTATCAATGGATGGCGAAACTTGTTTATAATGGCACAATTTGTTTTTGCGAAAATATAATAGAGTACATTTGTAAAGGGGTGTACGGGTAGTCTGGGACACATGGCATAATGTTTTAATTTTTTTTTTTTTCATTAAACATACTTCCTTATTAGTAGGTAATTAAACGAAAATTATTATTTTAGTAAATAATGTTCTACTAACTGTTCCCAGTTTATAATATTAACTACATTTTAATATCATTTAATCATTTAAATAACCTTTCAACTTGTTCATAAATAAAAGAGTTTTGCTGCTCACAAGAAAATCCTTCAGCAATTAGTAATTCAGTACGATAGATTATTATTCTTTGTTAATCGAAAATACCTCTTTGTAGTATTCATAAAAATATTTCATTAATTAAATCATTTAAAAAAAGGGGGGAAACTTTGTCGACTCCCTCCGATTAAATATAATTGAAATAAGATAGAGGCTTGATTGACCATCTATTTGTGGTGTAATCGAACCTATAATTAATAAAATAAGATAGAGGTTCGATGGACCATCTATTTGAGGTGTAATCGAACGTAACTGTTGTTGATACGTTATGTTATAATTAAAGGGTAGATGTAGAATTTATTAGAAAGGGTAGAATTTATTTTCATCAAACCATAAGACAAACATTTATTTTACTTCATATTTAAGTGTAATGTTATATTTTAATATAAGCCACTTAACGAGCCATTTATATTTTAAGTTAAATTATGTTTTCACAAGGATTGATGGTCCATCGATTTTGTATGTTAATAAAGTTACTTTTACTCCAGGGTCAATGGATTTGTGGGGGGAAGCCCCGGGAATAATTTTGAAGTCCTATGGGGTGGGAGCATACTAAAGAACTTCGAAAAGTATATCAGACAGCGCCTCCAATAGGCAAAATACACCTGATCAGAGTTGAGCGGCCAACCAATGGTTAAAAGCGCCCCTAATCAATGGTAAATTGCGCCCCCAACCGCCGGTAAAAAGCGTCCTCGAACTATGGTAAATAACGCCCTTGTGCAGATGTCAAGAGCGCACTGACTGGAGAAAAATATAACCCCTGGTGAGTAAAAAAACACTCCTGATCAACGGTAAAAAGCGTGCCTGACCAGTGGTATTTGCGGTACATTTGTCTTATAAAAACGGTAAGTAGCCCCCTAATCGGAGTTATACTCATCCCCCAACCACTGGTAAAAAGCTCCCAAGATCGGTGGTAAATAGTGCCCCTGTTCAAAGGTCAAGAGCGGCCCGAATGGAAGTAAATACCGCCCCTGACCATCTGTAAATATTTACGTTTGCCTTTTAAACAACAGTAAATAGTGCCCCTAATTATATCAGAATTAAATTGCGCCTCCAATTGGCGGTAAACAGTGTCCCCTACTGACGGGAAAAAGCACCCATGATCGATTGAAAAATAGCGCCCTAAATAAGCGTAAATAGCCCTTTGATCAGTGAAAAAGGGCGCCCCCGACCGGCGGTAAACATCCCCCCCCCCCCCCCAATTGGCGGTAAACAGCGCCCCTGATCAGAGAGCCCTCGATTGGCGGCAGTAAATAGCGCCCCTATTGGGGGTAAAAATGGCGCTTCCAATAGGAAATAAATATCGCCCACAATCGGTAGTAAAGATAGTCAACAATAAGAGCACCCCCTTTGAAACTGATTTTTGTTCTTGATGTCCGAAATGGATACCGTAATAAAAATTTTCATTTGCATCATTGAATATAATTACATTTAAATCCATTTCCGATCTTTGCATTTTCATAATGGATGCAATTGTGCAAATTTTGTTTATTATAAATTATAATTAGTTTTTAATCCACGTGCTTAATTTGATAACAAACTGTTAATAAAAATGTTGTTTTGTTTTAAAAGTGGTTTTCTTTATAATATGTAATAAGGGTTATAAACGAAATGGCTCGAGTAGTTTGGTTGGGAGTGTTTGGGGGGGGGGGCGCCTACCGTCACTTTCGCGTAGGGCGCTAGAAAACCTAGGGCCGGCCCTGTCAATCCCGTGATACCAGAGTAATTTTCAATACTTGTGGGACGGAGCCCTAAAGAATTACAAGATATATGTATTTGAAAAACATTTTCTCAGTGAGTAATCTACCTATGAGCTAAGGGGAACGTCCATGTCAAATTTCAACCCCGGAGGCCCTAAAATGTTTAAAAATGTCAAAAAGCCATAGATAAAATTATAGAATTTAATATTCCCATAACATTAACATCAAATATTTATTCACTGTGAGGCGGAGAATTTTTGAGGGAGAATTTTTGAGGAACGTTGGTTTGGAGCAGGTAAAATCGTTCCAATAGCATTATTTAGCAATAAAAAAATTGTATATATTTTACTAAACCTCTTGTCGTGTGTAAATGATACAAAGGACTGACGAGAGACATAGGGATAGATTTGGATTCTTATAATAATAGCTGGCAAATTCGCTAAAAATTTTCAAGATTCTAAGCAATGTACATACCGTACAACAATCAAAGTTATTAATGTAATTAAAAATTGTTAATATGTTACTAATGTTATTAATACACAATGCTATTAATATGGATAGGGCTACATTACATATGATTTGGAATTAATACTCACTGCGCTTTGGTTAGTTGTCATTCCGATGTGGTCTGTAGATTGGGGCGATCTGAGCAGTCGCTGTTATCATATCACTCATATTCCTCGCGCAGCGCAGATTCATTTTCAACCAATGAGAAGTAGTCTTGTAGTGGCCAATGGGAGAGTTTCTTTGAGACGCAATTCATACGAAAGAGGGGTGATAGCAGAGGTATGCACCCCAGGGTTGTCAATGGGGGGGAAATTACCCCATTTGGTGGTAATTTTGGGCTCTGGTGGTAATTTTGAAGTTTTCAATTTTGAATTACCATAACCAATAGACAATGCATTTATATTTCTTTTTGTTATATAACTTTTTTATCCTAAGGGCTGCCCACATAAATGGCCTACAATGATATTAATTTTCCTAGCACTAATTATTCTATAAAACAATTGGTTTAAATTTATTGTATTTAATATTTTTTAACGTCATTACATTATGTTTTATTAATTAGGTAATTTTTTTGTTAATAAATGTCAATGAACACCTATTTATAACCCAATTCTAAAAATGTGAAGTCTTTTTCAGTGCTTTTAAACATTTTTTGTATTTCTGGGTAATTTGTGGTAATTTTTCTAGGAGCCGGTGGTAGTTTCTGTGAATTGGGTTGCCAACACTGGACCCACCCTCTTACCCCCCCCCCCCCCCGCCCGTGTCTTGCGTCATTTCATTGTGTCTTGTCCTTCTCCATCACCTGCTGCGCAATACCCCTCCCCCACACCACCCTCCTTGTCAGTCCGAATTGGTGTGAGGTGTAGTCGAAAACTAAGGCTGCTTTCACACTGGCGACAAAAACAGCTGACGCCGGCAGCAAGTGGTCGCGCGTTTTGAAAAAGCATTGAATCAAATGGGTACGTTCACATTGGCGATTATTGTCGCAAGTGGCGTGCCACTTGTAGCCAGGTGGCGTTTTTGACATGCAGCACAACTGGTGTTAATTTAAATAATCAAGTTGTTTTCAAATATATTCATTAGATGGCGTTATAGTCAGTTAAATGTTTCTTGTATCACCTGTTTTTGAAGACAGTATCATTAATGGTTAATTCATAAGCCTTTAAATGAAGATTGCCTAAATTATAAGTAGTCGAGTAATGCTGATGATTTTATGAACTAAAAATATTATTATACATGTATATAATAGTTAAATGATAATTTTGGAATAAAATTGAAAATCAGTGGTTGGCATTTCAAAAAAAAGAGCAATATTACGAATATTACATACAAATATGAGTTTTAATATTATCATAAATAAAGCATATATTTGTTAATTAATTTGGCGTTTGTAATAATTATGATTTAATGGAATAGGCAAAGGTAGAGTTCCCCGTTCCTACTGTTATGTGACCAATAGTAAATTTTGAAAAAAAAAAGACAGCGATGAATGTCTTTCAACTTGATCGATTTGCAAGATGGTCTTCTTGAGGAGCTCGAAGGATGTCTGCTCAGCTTCACCCTAAACAAACTTGGCACCCTTCTTCCAGAAAGCGTTGAGAGGGGCCGCCAACTCAGTGATTTTGGGGATGAAGTGCCGGTAAAAACCTACCATGCCTACAAACGTCAAACTTTGCGTGAAACTTTGCATCTTTAGGAGGAGGAAACTCCCTGGGGATGACCCAAAAAACGAAATCTCAGCTTGGGCAAAGCTGACTTTGTCCGGGTTGACGGTAAGGCCTGCCCTAAGCAATCTGTCCATGTCTTCCTCAAGATGAATTAGGTGGTCATCGAAACTCTCACTGTACACCAGAAGGTCGTCCAGGTAGTTGAAAAGAAATTTGAATTTGACATCTTGAAAAATTTAATCCAGAAGTCGGGTGAGAGTCTGAGCCCCCACAGCTAGGCCCATTGGAACTCTAATGAACTGATAAAGATTCCACGAAACACAGAAAGCAGTGGTCTAGACTCAGCCTTCAATATGGGATCTGATTATAAGCCTGGTTGAGATCGGAAACGGAGAAATATTTGGCCTTACCGAAAGAACGGAAAGAGAGGAGTGCAAATCATGAAGAGGTACAGAGTCAAATTCAATTTTTGAGTTCAAATTTCTGTAGTCAAGCACCATGCGATACCTGCCATTCGGCTTCGACACAAGGAAAGCTTGAGCGCCAAAGCTCGATCACCCCATTTTCGAGAAAGTCATTGATGATACCACGCAGGGTTTCCATCTTAGGTGGAGCCAGTTTATAAAGGTGGGGTCTTACCGGCCAGGTGTCCGTCAAACGAATTTTATATTCTAAGAGGTCGGTTATCACCAGTTTTGGCGTCAGCACGTCAGGAAAACGGTAGCAGAGCTTTCTGATGGCGTCCACCTCCACCTGAGTCAGATGCCTTAATGAACGGATCAGGTGTGGTCTCACTGTCTGCGTCAGGCTTGACCGCAGCAGCGAACCCAGCCACACTGTCAGAGGAAGGGATAGACACCAGCCAAGAAAACCTGAAGTATCACTGGCCTCTACCTGAATCCAAAATCAACCCAGTGCGCTGAATAAAGTCCGCTCCCAAGGTGACAGGAAAACACAGGTCCTTTGCAATCCAAAAGCTCCAAACCCAAGAGAAACCTTCAATTTTGAATTTGAAATGGGCTTGATGGATGATTGGCATAGGGGATTTAGACCCAGTCCAGTAGATAGATAAGTTGCGGTCGACTTGCTTTATGAGCCCAGAAGATGACAAGGTGTTGAAAAGCTCAAGGGAGATGAGCTTCACCTGGATATTCATATACTGACCCACCCAATTACTTTTAAAATTCTATTCTATCAAAGAGGAAGCATTATTTTTAATTCTGCAATCAATTATTCTGGACTCGCCGGCGGAGTTTTCTAAAGATTTTACTGTCAATATGATATTTGTGGACGAAACCACCAGTACGTAGATATTTCAAATCTTGAATACACTTAGGGCAGCAATATTATAATGAATATGCACACAGTTATCGTAGTGAAAGATACATAATTAACATAACGGCAGACAACCTCGAAATGTTAGTCCAATCGTTTTTTATATAAATCACTACATTATAGCTTTGTCATATAATCATTAAACACTAGCAATCGTCTATTTTGTTTGATTTATAAAAATATTTTTTTATTATATAAAACATTATATAAAGCCATTTTAATGTTTTGTAGGTCTTTGGATATTTCATAATTTACAATGTAAAATCATTTATGATTTTTACCAAAACATATGAACGATAACAACGCGACAGTGATAAGAAAAGCAACTAAATTATCTACACAACCGAACATAGAATCTTATTTCAATAATCCAAAATGCAGCTGGTGGCGTAAACAACGACAGCGACAATTGTAGCTGCCGCAAAAGTCGCCAGTGTGAAAGCAGCCTTGAGAAAGCCATTTGGAGAAAGCAAAGGGGAACACTAAAGTCCAGTAAAACCGTACGGTCTACCCGAGCCCGAATGCCGCCTAGCGGCCGCGGCCGTTGCGCGGAGCGATTTTTATGGATGCAGAGGTTTACGGGGATCGTGTTAAAAAACTAACCAATTGAAATAGAGATTGAAAATTAACTTTTTCTAGACGTAATCGGACTGATCTAGTCGGCTATCTTTTAAGAATTTTTAAAGAAAATTTATTATTTCAGCTATGACTCTCTAAAATAATCTGTTTTAGCGAATTTCCCTATAGGGAATACGCTATTACGGTAGTAGCCATGGTAAGACCTAAGCCCGGGACCATGTTACTTTTTCATTTTGAGGTCCCCAGAAGCCAAAAACACCGTTCGTTCATTTTCATATATATATGTATATATATATATCTATATATATATATACATATATATATATATATATGTGTGTGTGTGTCCGTGGTACTGATAACTTTTGAAGGGGACCTCCGATTTTGATGAAATTTGGTATGAAGGTGTAAGGTTAGGTCTATTTTCATGAGTTCGCGAACCAGCATGATCGAGCTATGGGAACGGGGTTTTATGGGGTTTCAAAGGGGTCAAAAATGGGTTTTTTGCATTTTTGGAGCATAATTTTCAAAATTCAACATTTTTAACTAAAACCATTTAAAAGAGCTTAAAAAACAAACAATTTAATATTTTGAATTTTTAACTTGGCTTAACAGGTTACGGAGAAAAGCCAAAAATAGGTTTTCCATGTTAATCTTATGGGAAATCAACAAAACCCTGTATCTCGCTTATTTATTGGAATAACTTGATAAAATTTGGTATGTACATTCACTTGGTAGGGTTCAACTGATATTTGCTTACAACACCCACATGGCGGCAAACCTACGTACTCACCCCTATGGGGTTTATGGGGAAAATGAAAAGAACACCATAACTTGATAATATTTGGTATGTTCATTCACTAGGTAGGATTTAACTGATATTTGCTTACAACAACCATATGGCGGCAAACCTACTTACTCACCCCCATGGGGTTTATGGGTAAAATTAAAAAGTGCCGAAAATTGATACAGTTTGACATTTGCCTAACGTAACTATTACATTTCCTAACAAAACTAACATTTTCTAACAAAATCCCAAGGCAGCCATCCTACATACCCATTCCTATGGTGTTAATGGAAAAAATACAATATCTCAAGATCGTTTGGAAATTCGCTGAGTACACAGGTCTGCTGCGACGGGGGTATTTCTTGATGCAAACGCTAGGGGAGATTCGACATTGTTGTTGAGGTTCAGGTAGACCAGAGCGTTAAATTTAAAATTTCGTGATTTTAGACAATTTTATTCCCGGTGTTATCATAACTCCGACCCTAAAACCTAATTGTTATAAAGTTAATGGATTTAAACATTGATTTAAACATTAAAATAAATTTAAAATTGTTATAAGGGTTTTTTTAATACTGTAAAATTACATTTTTGGCATTTGACGGGTTTTTGCACTAAACGATTCAATTACTAAGCAGGGTGCTTGCTAATAATGTTGAAATAAGCGTTTTTGTATCAAGTTTTAACGTATTAAAAACATTTTTGTATGAAAAAATAAGACGATACACAGTACAATATAATCTTAAGAACAAGAATCTGCAATAAGATTGGTAAAAAGTTTATAGATAACGATGCAAGTAGGGAGATGCGAAAGGTCTGCAATTTAAAAAACATCGTTATTAGACCACCGATCTATTTCGCACTGAAACCAAAAAAGCATTGAAGAAACAAAATTTAAAATCACCCGTGAAATATTTTCCAAAATGGGAGTTTCCGCGTATAGCGGCAGTTAACAGTCTCGCTCGACGATTTTGACGCCGAGGTAGAGCGCACCCTTAATGGGTCTCTCTCTCTCTCTCTCTCTCTCTCTCTCTCTCTCTCTCTCTCTCTCTCTCTCTCTCTCTCTCTCTCTCTCTCTCTCTCTCCCTATCATTCTTTCCCTCAGCCACTCATTCGCCACGCCGAAACATTTACAACCTTGAAGCGTCGTGACTGCGCTGTAACCTGTTGTCAAGCACCCTTTCCCACTGCGCAATAAGACGCACTTGGTCGATCGATAGAAATCCGATACTATCCCTTTGAAAAACAATGTCTACAGTATTGTACGTAGTCTGTGCAGTCTTCCCTGGCTGCCCGCCTCACAAGGCGCACATTACAAGGAAATTTGAAATTTGTAATATATTATCAACGGCGCATACATGATAACATTGGTATGTTATGTAATAATGTATAGGCAAGGATGTCATGCAAGAAGTGTAATAATAGGGACTGGATGTGATTCGTTAAAAGCTGTCATAACGATAATAAATGCCACCTTACCAGAAAAACCAATGTTTCATAAACAAATATTTTGAAAGGAATTGGGTCAAGATAAAAAGATTTTTGGGGCTTTACAATAAACAACAATGAAATATGTCGGTATTGTTTGATATTCAATAATAAGTTTGAGTTCATATTTTAATAAACATTATTAAATACTATTTCGTATAATAACATCGATGCTCGCGAGTACATTATTTATTTAATTGTAATGCTCAAAGATATACTTTTTGTTTACACTCTTCACTCGATGTACTTAACACTAGTTTTGTACTCTTTGGTGGTCGACTAGGAAAGCCATTGGCCATCAGATTTAATAGTTAATAGTTAATTTAATAGTTTCCAAAACCATGGAAAAGTTTGGCATTATTAAAGTAAAGGATAAAAAGCGTTTAAAATATGTTGTGGCACGGTATATAAAAAAATATTTCAAGGACGTTTCCTTGGAAGTAGAAAAATGTGCTACAAATAAAGACAATACAAACCTACCGTGTGTTATGGGTTCAGACCTATTTGATTGTAAAAAAACTGTAAACAGTGAACAATCAATGTTGAATGTCCATACCACAGAAAAAAATGTAAAGATTCGTTCCCTACATCTGAAATTGGATACGTTAGTACACACTCGTTTGACAGTGACATTGTGCAAACAGATTTTGAAAGTAATAAATGTCATGAAGACCAATGTGTCATATCGGATAACTTGGTTAGTAACATTATTATTAATGTTAAAAGTGACACTGACCTGTCAGATGCACATCATCTGCAACCTATCACTCAAAATGTTGGAGAAACAACATTTACACAAAAAGCGGACCCTAAAGTGATAAACAATGCAGAAGGAAGTGTAGTTGTGAAATTTGACGCAGATGTTAACTGTAAAACCATAAATAAAGGGAGAAAGTTTATATGTAACAATTACTTAAACAGTTTTTCAATACCATTGTCAATATGGAGTACAATGGTGGATGAAAAAAACAAATTAAAAACAAAAGTGTATCCAACAATAATATCAGAGTGCTTTTTTAATGTCAGCAAGGGATGTGTTGTACAAATGAAAGGAGTAAGATATCCAAAGGTATCTAATAGAAATAAAAAATTGGCTACCATTTACTGTTATTGTGGACACAATGATTTAACTACTTTTCGATTGGACTGCATTTTGGAAACGGAGGCTGATTCAGTACAAATTCGTATCCATACAAATGTAACGGAATGTATGCATAAAAAAAAAAGACAAGAGAATTAAGTGGAGTTGCTAGGGACCTAATAAAAGAGAAACTCGTACAAACAAGTGCATCCCTTGTAAGGTTAGAAAATGTACGTAAATGCGATGTTGATGGTGTCAACAAAAATAACTTGCATTGTGCTAAATCTTACAGTGTATTTAGACAGGCTAAAAGTGAAGCCCTTTCTGCTGAAGATTTGCATGAAAATTGCTTATTTGATTTGTTCATTATGAGGGATCAGCAAGAAGATCCCTCTGAAAGGTACATTCAACATGTTGCTCACCCTGTAGAAGTCATAATCTACAGTAAAGAGGTATTGAATGTAGCTACAAAAGCAAAGGCTAAATGTGTTGCTTCAAAAAAAGATTTTGTTTTACACTTGGATGCAACAGGTAAAGTTGTGCAGCCCATTGAGCAATGTAAGGGCAAAAGAATATTTTACTATTCACTTGTCTTTCAAATTGATGATAACATATTACCGTTATCAGAGTACATAACATGCAACCATAATGCTTTATCTATTGGCACATGGCTAATCAAGCTAAAAAACCTTCTTGTGGCTGAGAAAGAATGGCCTTTGTGCAACAGAGTTGTAACAGATTTCAGTTGGGCCATTATCGAAGCATTAATGGTTCAATGGAACAAGATGGACTTATTAACTTACTTGCTTACTTGTCACAACATCCTAAATGGAAAACAGTACCTAGTTCAACCAAAGGTAACAGTGCATAAATGCTGTTGTCATTTTGTTAAGATGTGTGTGAACAATTTACATTCAGCAACATCCGGAATGTCGAACAAAGATAGAAAAGGTATCAAAGAAATTGTTCTACAAGTCATATGTTTTATCATTAATAGTAAGTCATACAACAGAGCAAAAACAATATTACACTATCTGTTTGTCATTCTCTTAACACCAGTTAACAGTGCTGAAGTGGATCATGCGCTTGGCATGCTCAGCCTTGAGTGTAAGGCTACTGTTGATCTTAATGACTTTGGTGTACAAGGTGAAGATGAAGAAATGAACAGCAGTTCTGAACAGTGTACTGAAAACCGAAAGGTCAGCAGTAAATTACACATACCTATTATTATGAATTAACTTGGTTGAATTATGGTCAAGAATAAATCATTTATTTTCAAACAATAATATAAACAAAACTAAACATATGGACAGCTGATTAACATTGAACATACACTACAAATCTCCCCCTGAAAAAAAGAAAAAAAAAGTTACAAGTTTAATCTCACTGGTTGTTTGACAACTCTTCCACTTCTTGTTCTATTTTCACCATTGGCATTGAGTTGTTGTTGAGTTAATTCGTCCCTTATGGGTGTTGGTTGGTTTTGAGGCCTTCTATGTAGGATTATTTCAGAACTTGTTCTATCCTCCAGTTTCTGCTCTTCCTTAGTTGAGCTTGATGGTCTTTCCACAAGATCCCTTTTACCAAAATTCTTAATTTGGTCTACGTGTCTCCGGTGTAGTTTACCATCAACTTCAACAGAATAGTGTAAGTTCCCTAATTTTTCTATTATATTCCCCAACTTCCATTTGGCTTCATTATAAAACCTCACCAGAACTCGATCTCCCGGTTCAAAACTCCTCTTCAAGTATGTGACAACCGGATCGTATTTCGCCACTGGCCTAACTAAATCGAGTTTAGAACGTATATTTCGTCCTAAAAACAGGACAGCTGGAGGTTGACCACTTGTGCAATGCGGCGTTTTTCGGTAACTAACCAAGAAGTCCCTTACAGCTTTTTTTAAATCTTGGAAGCTATTCGCATCAGAATGTCCTAGCGTTGCCCTCAGCGAGTACTTGAGTGTTTGAACACACCTCTCTGCAGCGCCGTTTGTCGAAGGATGATTTTTTTTTTTTTTTTTTTTTTTTTTTTTTTTGAGGGAGAGGCGGAAAAATGCATTACGCACACAGGTGGCCAGCCTGTAGTGTGGGGCTCCCCTAAAAAACGGGTTTACCCACTAAAAAACCTCCTCTACTCTTTAGGAATCTAACCTGGAATTGTTTATCACATTACGTCAGGCTAGGCCTAAATTTGGCTTACGCCCGTCGGGCTCGCTCCTTATCCAGCCGCTCTATCAAGGGATCTGGGCCACTTCGCGGTCCAGATCGGTTTTCTTTTCCAGGAGGATGCCCCGGACGAACTGTGACAAACAATCCCAGTTGCCCTCATCCTCCAAAATCTTTTGGCAGACCGAGTCCACCGAAAATGCACCAAATATTTGTGTGGCCTCCAGGCGGGGCCCTTCCCAACGGGGACATCGGAAGAATGTGTGTTCCGCATCGTCGGGAACACCCGGGCAATAAATGCAGTCCGGTGAACCGGTCTTTCCCATCCGGTTCAGGTACGACCGAAAATAGCCGTGACCTGTCAAAAATTGGGTCAGGTAGTAGTCCACCTCCCCATGCCGCCGTTCCACCCATGGTTGGACCTGCTTGATAAGTCGCGCAGTCCATCGTCCTCGGGTGTCGTGCTCCCAGCTGTGTTGCCACTGCTGGAAGGTTCGGGAGCGCTCTTCTGTTCTTGCCGTGTCCTTGCCGATCTCGCCTTGTCTCTGATAAATCGCTTTCCTCTCCCCTGCCAAGAGCTTGACAGGGATGACTCCGGCGACCACCAGGACGGCAGGCTCGGACACTGTCCGGTAGGCGGAACACACCCTGAGCGCGGCTTGACGCTGAACCCGGGCGAGTCGCAGCCTGTAGCACTCCTTATCTAGAGCGCCTGCCCACACCTCTGCCCCGTAAAGGAGCACGGACTGGACCGCGGACATCAACAGACGTCTTCTGCTGGATCGGGGACCCCCGACATTGGCCATCAGCCTACTAAGGTGAGTAACTACCTTAGCGGCCTTGTCCGCCGTACGGAAGATCTGATCCCTCCAGCTTAACTTGGTGTCCACCATAACCCCAAGGTATTTGGCGGCACGAGTTGATGTGACCACCTCCCTTCCCACTCTAAACGGGACGACGGTGTCGATCCTCTTCTTCGTGAGAATCACGATCTCCGTCTTACTAAGAGCAAGCGAGAGACCGTGATCGGACATCCAGTTGTTGACAACCCGCATAACTCGGTTCAACTTTAGTTGGGCCAGCTCAACGTTGCGTGCAGCAATGAGAGCTGCGACGTCATCGGCGTACCCAACCAAAGTGGTTTCCTCAGGCATCTCGGACCTCAGGAGGCTGTCATAGGCAACGTTCCAGAGATCCGGGCCGAGTATTGAACCTTGTGCGGCACCAGAAGTGACTTCCATCGTCCGCGTTCCGTCCCTTGTGTCATAGATCAGGCTTCGAGAGCGTAGATAATCCTCGATGAGCCGCAACAGATATGCAGGAATACGAAAGGTGTTGCGAAGCGCATCCAACATATCGACCCACCTCGCCGAGTTGAAGGCATTCTTGACATCAAGCGTAACAAGAAGCACTACTCGGCGGGAGAAATGGTTGTGGCTCTCGGCTCTCTCCACAGCTCTCTGAACTTCGGTGACAGCGTCGATCGTTGACCGTCCCTTTCTGAAGCCGTACTGACGGGGGCATAAGTCCCCGGCAGCTTCCACGGCAGAAGTCAGGCGGGAACGGATCAGCTTCTCGAACAGCTTCCCAGCCGTGTCCAACATGCAGAGAGGCCTGTGGGACGACGGCAGTTCGGGATCACCTTTGCCCTTGCTGATCAGTACAAGCCTGGCTGTTTTCCAGGGAGCCGGAAACACCCCTTCTACCAAACAGGCATTGTACATTCTCAACAACAAGTCAGCGTTAATTGAAAATACTTTCTTTAAAGCCTCACTGGAAATCCCGTCCGGGCCAGGAGCCTTGTTGCTCTTCAGGGAGAGAACGGAGGTTTCCAGCTCCTCGAAAGTGAAGAGTGGAACGTCCTCTACCCGTCCGAAGTCAACCAGCGGTCGCTGTGGATGTTCAGGAAACAACGCAGCGACGATCCTCCCCATGGTGGCGCCCTCCATGATGGAAGGTGGAGAGCGGGCGCCGAGTTTCTGTGTTACAAGTTTGTAACCCAGGCCCCACGGGTCGGAGTCAACGTCGTCACGAAGTCTCCTCCAGCTATTCGCCTTGCTCCTGTTTATCGCCTGGCGGAGAGATTTTCTCGCAGCTTTATAGGCCTCCGACTTACGAACTCTGTCTGCGGGAATTCTCGCTCTTGTGGCGGCTCGTCTAGTTCTTAAACATGTTCTTCTGAGTTCCGCAATCTCTTCAGTCCACCAGTAAACGGGTTGTTTGTCGCGTCGGGGTTTCCTTCGCGGCATAGACTGGTCGCAGGCCGAGACGATCAGTTCCATCGTGGATGTTACTAGTGCCTCGGCCCCAGCCTCACCAGGATTCCCCTGTGCTCCCCGAGAGATGACTTCGGTGAACTTGACCACGTCCAGTTTGTTGGTGTTCCACCGGCGTGGCCCTTCCCGAAATGCGGAAACTCGACGATTTGCCTGATCATGCAGGTCAAAAACGATGTATTGGTGGTCGCTACCCGTGTAGTCCTCCACAACCCTCCAGCCTGAGATCCTCGGAAGGAGCGACTCAGACGCAAAGGTGACGTCGGGGATCGTGCCTCTCTGCCCGGGGCGCCGAAAAGTAGGTGTGTCGCCCTGGTTGAGGACGACAAGACCGGCCCTGGCGATGAAATCCAGGATGTATTTCCCCCGGGAGCTGGTAGAGGGCATTCCCCACTCGACGGCCCTGGCGTTGAAATCGCCACCAACGACGACATGCCCGGTGGTGCCAAGAACGCACTCCTCTAGGCTATCCATCTTGTCGCGGAAGTCCTGGACGGCCTCGTTGGGTGTGAGGTAGCAACTGAAGATAGTCACGTCCCTACACCGAACCCAGACGAATCCTCGGCCGTGCCCGTGACTCCGCACCAAAACATCTCGTGTATTACGTGCCCAAAATGCAGCAGTACCGAGGCTGTCCGAGATCCAAATGTTTGGGTCTCTGTCCCGATACTGTTCACTGATAAGGAGCGCGTCAGCACCAAGTTCTCGGGCGAGCTGATCTAGAAGGTTATCAGCTCCCCAGGATCTATGAAGGTTGGCCTGGAGGATGCGAATTACCGGCCGCTGCATTTTGCCTGTTCAAGTGCGGCTCTGAAGGCACCGCACTGACCAGACCCGGGTAAGTGACCGAGGGCACTGGAGCCTGAATCCTTGCAGAGGAAGCAGGAGGGGCTCGAGGAACATTCCTTACGTTTGTGGCCTTGGCTTCCACACTGGAAGCAGTTGGCACTCCTGTCGGGCCCTTTACAGTTTCGGGAGGAGTGGCCGAAACCGAGACAGCGGAAGCATCTCGAAACTACCACCCTCCGTTTGAGCCTGCAACTAACCCAACCAACTCTGAGGTGCTGAAGGCTAAGCAGCTTATTGGCGTGCTTTTCGCTCATCTCAGCAACAGCCATCCGGAGTTGACTTCGGTTAGGCTTTGTCAGCCATACCCTCACTCCATCGGCCGGTATCTCCGGGAGTGCCACCTGGATCGCACGGGTCACCTCATCTTCGGTGGAGAGGACATCAAGGTCCCGAATCTCGACCGAACACTTCGGTTCTAGGGCCTTGATGGAGCCTTTGTCCCCAAGTGCAGTCTTGAGGGAAGCGGCAAAACCGATCTTGTCACTCGACTTCCCCAGTTCGAGGAGGACATCCCCGTTCTGGGTTCGCCGAATAGACTTGATGACGGTGTCGGTCTCTTCCGGTTTGGCCTGCGATCTAATCTGACCCAGAACATCGGCAAAAGATCGCCCCCCTAAGGGCTTGATCAAGATTGCCTCCGTCCTGGGCTTCTTAGGCCTGGGTTGTTTAGGCTTTCTGACAGACTTGCCAGAGGCCTCCCCAACCGGGTTTGAGACTTGCGTCCGCTCCACCCTCGACGCACTTTTCGAAGCTGCCTCCGCTTGCTTCTGCCTCCTCCTTTCTTTCTTAGACAGGCGCGTCTTCCAGCCCCCCAAAGGTGTTGAGGCAGAGTTTGCTGCCAAGGCAGGATTAGCCGCCGGAGCAGGAACCTCTGCAGGAGTAGCCGCTGGAATCACGGCAGCGCCCGGGGCGGATTCAGTAGCCTGGACAGGAGATGTCTGCGATGCCGCAGTGACAAAAACCGGTCTCGGCACTGAGTCCACCTCAATAAGCTCAGGGCTTCCCGGCGAAGAACCGCTCTGCCTCTTCTTTCGCTTTCTGGCTTGAGTCTGGGACTCAGCCAGATGAGCTTGAGGTGAAGCAGAGATGACTCGGTTCGTGACATCGCGCTCCTGCTTCACTGCCTTTAGCCTGATTTTCCGGCATTCCTCGATTTCTTCTAGAGCATCTTCGAGTTTCGGGATCCCCTCTTTTATCGCCTTGTTTATGTTCTTTTGAATTAGGAGGACCTTGGCCATCTCCTTCAAAAGAACTTTCATCTTCTTCAGACATGAGTCTTCCTCCTCGTGGGCGTCGTCCTGCTGCTGCCAAAGCATTTGCAGCTCGAATGCCGCACGAAGAGGGCTCTTCCTGGGAGGGATTCCTTGCATCCTGGCTAGAGGTGTTACCGGCTCGGTCACGCCCATACCCAGATCAACCTCATCTTTCTCCTTTCCTGTTACGGCCGATGATCCAGCGACACCAGCAGCCTTGAACGGGGCCGGCGGAGGGGAGGTTTTAATTCCAACCGTCGGCGTCCCAGTCTTTGAGGTCGGAGACCTCTGCACAAGTGAGCTGCGCCTAAAAGCAGCCTGTTCGTTCTCCTTTCCAAGATTCGTGTTTTGCAGTTGACAATCCATACTGTTTTGTAACCAGCGCATCGTGCGGCAAGAGGCGGCCCTTCATCGGCCGGGAGCGGGTACACCCTCGGAGGTCTACCCCCCGTAGGAGATAAGACACCCCTACCCCGGGACTCCGGGGCCCGAACCTCCGTTTGCCCAGCACCGATACACAAAATGTGCCGGACGTGCTGGGGGTCGCACCGTGGCAATGCAGAGTCCGATCCCTGCATCCATGCCGCACTCCCTGACTAAGGTCCGAAGCGGCTGGCTTCTGACGACACACTGGAGGAGACCATCGGCAGTGCGAGGCACACATCAGTCCCTGCAACACAACAGGGACACTCCCAGGACCCCCCAGCATGCGCCGGTCGAAAGAAGGTGGAAAGACACCCTTGATTCGGGGTCGAAAACAAGAAGGTGAGCAAGGTTAGCTCAGGAAAGAATAAAGACGGTGAGCTAAGACCTGAAAGATGAGAAGAAAGGCCTTAGCTCGGGAAGAACTGTGAGGAGGGTCTCACAGCTTGGCTCAGGTACCTCGGGGTCGCCAAGAAACACCCGTACAGTGGAAAGCCCACTGCCCCTGAGGGTCGAAGGATGATAAGGCGATATTAACTTATGCTGAATCCCATTTTCCTTGCAAAACTGTCTAAATACATCACTTGTAAACTGTGTTCCGTTGTCTGACACAAGCACATGAGGTGCTCCAAATGATGTAAAAAATGATGTCAGACACTCAATTGTAACGTTGCTAGTGATCGATTTAACAACATTTACTTCCACCCAGTGACTGTATGCATCAGTAATGATGAGGAAATAATATCCCCTGAATGGGCCGGCATAATCTATATGAACTCTTTCCATTGGAGCAGAAGCTCTTTCCCACACATGTATGGTTTTCGAAGGATTCTTCGCTACACTTTGACAAGACTCACATGATCTAATCATCGTTTCAATATCAGCATCAATTCTTGGCCACCACACATAGCTTCTCGCCAATGCTTTTGTCTTTACGATTCCCTGATGACCTCTGTGTAATTCAGCTAGAACCCTTGAACGAAATTTTTTCGGTATAAAAACTCTTTGGCCCAAGAATAAACAACCATCGAACAAATGGAAATCTTCTAATTTATGTCCTAAACATTTAGATTGATCAATTGTTGTACCAGTCATCAACGCCAGTATTAGCTCTCTAGTTTCATTGTCCATTTCTTTCTTCAATTCTCTTGATGTTACCGGGTACACGGTTTCGATTTGATTAACCTCATAATCCATTGAACAATCATCGAGAAAATCATCTTCACTGCTCTGCAAAGGAAACCGAGAAAGACAATCTGCATTCCCATTATCTTCACTTTTTCTGAATTTTATATCATAAACAAAGTTTTGCAAAAACAAAGCATAGTGTTGCATCTTCATCGCTGAAAAAACAGGAAGATCCTTTTTGGGGTTAAATATTGAAGTAAGTGCCTTGTTATCTGTGATCAAGGTAAATTTTCTACCGTACAAGTACGTTACAAATTTTTTAACACCCCACACAATAGCCAATGCTTCTCGATCTATCTGTGAATATTTCCTTTCAACCTTGCTCAAACTTCGACTTGCAAAGCATATGGGCCTTTCATTACCATTGATTCGTGAGACAAAATTGCTGAAATTCCCCTTGGACCAGCATCAGTTGCTAAGACAAGCTTCTTTGTAGAATCAAATGAGCACAAAACTGTATCAGAAGCAATAATGTCTTTAATTTTATTGAATGATTTTTTACATTTCCAGTTGAAATCAAATGGAACATCCTTTTGTAACAAATCAAACAAAGGATATGCAACTTCGCTAAGATTACGACAAAACTTTCCATAAAAATTAACCAACCCCAAGAATGACTTTAACTCCGTAACATTTGTTGGTTCTGCAACATTAATGATTGCTTTTACTTTATCCTTACATTTATTAAGGCCATTTTCATCAATGTAATAACCACAATACTCTATTCCCTTTTGAAAAAATTTGCATTTCCCCACATTTAGTCTTACATTATTTACCATTAGTCTATAAAAAATCTTTTTCAAAACATCAAAATGATCTCTCTCAGAATCGGTTCCGACAGCTATGTCATCGAACATTATGACAATATTAGGGATTCCTACAAGAATCTTTTCGATCGTCTCTTGCCAGATCGCTGGAGCTGATGATATTCCGAAAGGAAGTTTGTTCATCTGATACAGGCCTTTGTGAGTGTTGATAGCCAATTTTTTCCTATCTTCTTCTCTCATTTCAATATGCGTAAATGCTTGAGAAATATCAAGTTTGGAATAAATCTTTCGGCTACCAATGCGCGAAACTACATCATCCACGGTTGGGATTGGATGTTGGTCCACACTCAATAGAGGGTTTAAGGTTACTTTATAATTACCACATAAACGAATTGAACCATTTTTCTTTATGATTGGGACTACCGGTGTAGCATAATGAGAATGAGAAATCTTGGTAATGATACCCTCTCTTTCTAAACGCTCTATTTCAGCAGAAACTAAGGGTTCAATTGCAAGTGGCACCTTAAATGGTTTCCTAAACACCGGTTCGTTAGACTTGAAATGTAATGAAGCTTGGAACTCGCTGGGAACTTTACCTACTCCCTCTTGGAATATTGGACTATATTTTTTTAAAAGATTCCCGAATTTTGACCTATCCATCTTAGCTTCTTGGACATTATTTACTCTATAGTCTGCCACTTTTTTCCGCAGCAGTTTAGTCCAATCAAGTTGTATTTCTCGTAACCAATCCCGACCAACAAGTGATTTCAAGTTACCCTCAACGACATACACATCCAAAGTACTGATTTTGTTACTAACAGCACTCTTCACATTAACATGAGCTTTACCACGAACACTTATTGGAGTCCCTGTGTAGGTTGATAACTTAATATTACTTGGAAGCAATTTGACTAAGGGAAATTTTTTTGAAAAAATTTCTTCGGACATCAGTGTCAACATTGACCCCGTATCAACCATAAACCTGCACATTTTCCCATTTAGCCACAATTTAGTATAAAGTGGCTTTTCCCTCACACATGCAGATGATGATGCATTCACTGAAAACTCATTGTCATCTAAATCAAAATCTGAATCATAGTCTACATTACGAACATTACGCTTTAACGTCTTGTGAGTTTTCTTGTTGGAGCTCGCATTTTTATTAGGCAAGCTAGATGTACCAGACTCTTTATTTTTACAAGCCCTAGAAATATGGCCCTTTTCACCACAATTCCTACAGACGGATTTTTTAAAATAACAAGCATTTGGCAAATGGTTATTCTTAGTACATCTGAAACAAGGAGAATTCTGGTGGACTTTAGTCTCCAATTTAAGCACGGGAACAGATTCCAAATTTTCACGTTGAGGAACTGGAACATTGTTGTTTTTTGAAAGTTCATCAGCTAATGACAAATTGCTGGTGAATTCTACAAGGGAATTAAAATCTTTTATCTCTTCCAAAGAAAAGATCTTTTGCCTGAATTCTTCTTTAAGGAGCCCGTTAATAAACTGTGTAATAAGAGCCTCTTTTAACCAACTCTCTGGAAATTTACAATACCTCGAAGCCCCCTTTAATCTTGCAGAAAAGTTCTGAATTGACTCAGTACTTTCCTGTATGCATTTAGAAAACTTTAGCCTTTCAGCATATTTATTTCGTTTCTTCTCAAAAAATGAACTTAAAATACCTTCCAGTTCCTCAAATGATTTATCCTCAGGTTTGTCAGGCTCACACAAATCTACTAATCTTTCATAAGTATTCAAACCTATTACATCTAGTAAAATCAGTACCTGCTTACTTGTAGGAACATCATAGAGTTTGAATTTATTTTTGAGCCTTTGAATGTAAACATTCCAGGACAAGTCACTGTTGTAAGGTTCCACATTAATCCTAATGGTGGAATTATTACTTTCACTGGAGACACTCATAATTTAAATCACCATTTAACTCGTCGCCATTTATTATGAATTAACTTGGTTGAATTATGGTCAAGAATAAATCATTTATTTTCAAACAATAATATAAACAAAACTAAACATATGGACAGCTGATTTACATTGAACATACACTACACCTATGTACAAGAAAAGCCCATTTTTTGAAGAAATAATTGCAATGGACGTTGAAGGTCTTTTTGTGAGGAATAAAATATTCAAATGCAAGGAAGATTTTAATAAATTAGAAGATGACTGTTCCGAAAAATCTGACATCTCGGATGATGACGACGTTTCTGGAAAAACAACAAAGTTAAAAATACAAATCCTCTTTTCTGTCCCAAAGTAGCTTCAGTTATTGTTAAGAGGTATGTTCCATACCTTCCTCTATGGTCTGGAGTGTTACTCCCTTCAAATGAAAATGAAATAATTGTCAAGTGTATGAGTAACGCACCAGTAGAAATCTGGTTTGGACAAGTAAAGAATGTTATACTTGAGGGAAAACCAAACTTAAGAGCTAATAGGTTTGTTAGAAAAATTAGAGGGGTTGTTCTTGCTCGTTGCAAAGAAATTTTACTAAATATACCGAAAGAAGGTTGTTGTGCTCGCAAAAGGAAACGATTGCAAAATAAAAGAAAGTTGATTTTAACAACAAAAAGAAAGAGACAAGGTACTGAAGAAAAAAAAGTAGAACCAACCAGGAATATACCAGGAGCAATTTTATTGTTAGACGATGATGTTGAAGCCATTGAGGAATGCTGGAATAAAACAACCAAACCAGCTCATAGTTATTTCCAGTCACAGTACATCCAGCAACATTTCAAGGAACCTTTCACAATGAGTGTTGGTGATGCTAAAAAAATCAGTAATTTGGTGATGGGTAACGGTTTAATATGTGACCCAAATTATTATCAACTGTTACCTAGCAAAATAGACTATAGTGTTTGTATGATTGAAAACCAAGATGGTTCTTCAAACAGGTTGAGCATTAGCGAAATGCAATCTTTGAAAGGCACTAATTGGATTGACTCATTTATTATTCTAGTAGTTAGGGACATGTTTCTGAAACAAGACAACCAAGGTTCCTCTCTCATGCTACTTGACAACCCTGCTACTAAAGCTCTAGTTTTGGGAAAACATGTAGATCCTAAAGACTGGATTGTAGAAAGCAAATTGCAATGTATAGATAGTGTTTTAAAAGTGTTCTTCCCATTGAATATTGAAAACATTCATTGGGTTTTGGGATATGCCAATGTGAATGACTGCACATTTTATATTCTTGACCCATTGGTAGGCTTTGTCAGTAATTGTCAGACAACATAAGATTTTCAACAATTTTGTGAAATTTTTTCAAAAACTTGCAAAGAAATCTGGGAAACCTATTATTAATTGGTCGTTTGGTAAATACAGATGCCCTTTGCAGAATGACAATTACAATTGCGGAGTGTTCATGTTGTACTACATTGAACAGTTAATTAATAGTGAACAAATAGAAATGAACTTTAATCCTAATGACTACAGAAATACTCTGTTTAGAAGATTGTTAGCTTCATCTGTAAACATGGTTAACACATGTCTAATGTGCGGGAAAGAGTATGATGCATATCCAAAAAGGGACAAAGACCGATCTGTGGAGTGTATTGCTTGTAACAGGTGGTATCACATTAGAGAAGAGTGTCTTCCATCCGATGTACCAGCCAATTATGAATTATTGACTAGTAAAGAATATAAATTTTTCTGCAATTTGTGTAGAATGTATTGTGATAGGTTTATCCAAAAGAGTGGTTAAATTACAATATACATACATTTATTGTCATTTTATTTGAAAATGCGCAATGGCTCATACCCTCACGCAGGGCCATATGGGTACATATAAACATAAAAAGTCCATAAATTTTATTGATAGTGTTTGGTAATATTAAATTGAATGGCAGTCTTACATTTAAAAGTGGGTGAATTACAAGGGGTTGAACACATTTGCCTTCCCACTATGAAACACTACAATTATAAATGTTTTTTTGAGACAAACATAGCAACAAACATAAAATAACTGCCCACTTAAACAAATAGGTATATATAAAGTCTACTCCCGGTGTATATGTAGTCTTGTCACATGTCACAACAGAGGGGTTCTGAATGAAATAAAGTATTAAAAGGGAATACTATTAATATCAAGTTAATTTACCCAATTTCTTTGTGTGGGAGGACAGGAGGGGTGTAGGGTAGAGTGGGAGCCCCATAAACTAATAAAGAATTTGAGATTTTGTATTTTCCCCATATACACCATAGGAATGAGAATGTCGGTTTATTGCCATGGGATGTTGTTTAAAAATGTTTGTTGTTTGGAAAAGTAATGGTTGGGTGGGGTAAAAATCTAATAGTATCAATATTCAACACTTTTTAATATTCCCCATAAACCCCATGGGGATAAGTATGTAGGTTTGCCGCCACATGGGTGTTGTAAGCAAATATCAGTTAAACCCTACCTAGTGAATGTACATACAAAACTTTACCAAGCTATGTCAATAAATAAGCTAGATACAGGGTTTTATTGATTTCCCATAACATAAACAAGGGAAACCTTTTTTTAGCTTTTTTCCGGATTATATTAAGCCAAGTTTAAATTCAAGAAAATAAATGGTTCGTTTCTTAATCTCCTTCAAATGGTTGTAGTTAAAATTGATGAGTCTAGAAAGTATGATCAAAAAGTCCAAACACATTTTTGTACCCAAAAAACACATTTTTGATAAAGTCCAAAAACACATTTTTGATCTTTTTGAAACCCCGTAAAACCCACAGTCAAAATAAATTAAACCTATGTAAGGGGTAAAAATTAAAATCCCAAGTTGTTGACCACAAACTAATATTCATAATGTATGGGAGGAAAGGAGGGGTGTAGGGGAGAGTGGGAGCCCCATGAACAAATAATACATAATAAGTATACAACACATCCTATGTGTATATTCTGGTTGGTAAAACTTGATACAAATGAGGTAGTCTAAATAAAAGAAACCTCCCTCAGTGTAAGGGGTGAAAATGAAAACCTCAAATTGTTGACCACAAACTAATATTCATAATGTATGAAAGGAAAGGAGGGGTGTAGGGGAGAGTGGGAGCCCCATGAACAAATAATACATAATAAGTATACATACATACTATGTGTATATTCTGGTTGATAAAACTAGATACAAATAAGGTAGTCTAAATAAAAGAAACCTCCCTCAGTGTAAGGGTTAAAAATGAAAACTTCAAGTTGTTGACCACAAACTAATATTCATAATGTATGAAAGGAAAGGAGGGGTGTAGGGGAGAGTGGGAGCCCCATGAACAAATAATACATAATAAGTATACAACACATACTATGTGTATATTCTGGTTGATAAAACTAGATACAAATAAGGTAGTCTAAATAAAAGAAACCTCCCTCAGTGTAAGGGTTAAAAATGAAAACTTCAAGTTGTTGACCACAAACTAATATTCATAATGTATGGGAGGACAGGAGGGGTGTAGGGGAGAGTGGGAGCCCCATGAACTGTAGACATAAAAAATAAGTAATTACAAATAAGTGAAATGAAAAATAAGTGGATTATAATTTTTTAAAGATTTTCCCATAAGAAAAACATTTGAAACTTTTTTAACTTCTGTCTGTAACCAGTTAAACAAAGTTAATGATTCAAGTTAATAATTTTTTTTAAAGCTAATTTTAATGTTTACAGTATAAATTGTCAAATATTAATTTTTAACGTAATAGACAAAAGTTCCAAACGTTCATTTTTGACCATTTTGTAACTTGTTAAACCCCTTTGTCATGGTCCAATCATGCTGTTTTTTGCTTACGTGCACCTCTGTACTATATTTTATCAAATTTGGAAGCTTCTTTCAAAAGATTAGACTGGAAATTTTTTCTAGGCTACATTTAGTGGGGGTTTCTTTCTATTAAGCACCCCATTCAGTGTTGTCTGAAACTCTTTTCAGTAAATTTTAATAATTAATACGCAAGCATGTTTCATTTCCTCCTTTTTTCTCATCTCGTGTGCATCGTAGGATAAATCCGCGCATACCGTTAGAAAGGTATAGTCCTGTAGATGAGCAGAATCACATTCTAATTCACATCGGACTCCAGGGCTGCGCCCCACAGGCTTTCAAAGTTCCAATGTTAATCTTATGGACGAAGGAGAATTGAATGAATCATTAGACAGCTGTTGTTTACACATTATTTTTAAACAACTGCTAGAAAATTCGGAAGAACAGATGTTTTAGTTCTAAAATGTTTTTAAGCTTCTTGGGTCCAGATCAACCAAATAAATTTTGATCGAATTTCGATCAGGAGGCGATCTCTAGTTTTAATAATTATGTAAATTGCCTTTGAATGTTTTCTCAGCCTTTCGTCTTTTTCCGTTTTGTTCTCGGTATCCACTTGGGAGTTCCAAACTACAAAGAAAGTTATGACAAGTGCGACCAAAGGCATGGAGGGAGACATCGAAGAGTTAAAGAAGAAAACATTAAAGAAAAAAACAACTCTTATTGGTGGTAATACAAAAATTCATTTATATGTTTTACATGTATTATAAATGATTGATACTATAAGACATACAAAAATTAAACAGCTTTTATTAATATTGACTCTTCAGACTCATTTCAAACCTAATTCCATCCTCTCTCTTACTATTAGAAGATACCTTTTGTAAAATTGTTAAATACTATCAAAATTCCATTAACTGCAATAGAAATATATTTCAAAGGCATTTTATATTCAACTAGGAGTTACCCGGTGCACATTGCTATGCCAAAATTAAATTGTTTACTGATATAAAGATATTTTAATAGTTTTTTTATACAACAAAAAAGTCAAAGGAAGTGTGTACTTTTATTAATTTTATTGTAAGGGCAAAGCTAAAAAGAATGTTTTTTTTATTTATAATTGTACAAATTTTTAGGTGTACCAACTCGTTAGCACGCAACGTTTAACTGGCTGTGGGTAAAAAAGGGTCCGGGTATACACATGGGTATGTCAGGGTAGCATACGAAGTGTATGTACCTACCATACCAATTTCATGTCATAAGCGACCGGCAATGTACATATATGGCCATACATAAAGTATGAATTTTCTTTCTACCAAAATGGGTTGGTAAAACACCTTATAAAGCCCTTAAAATGAGGGTCTGGGTATACACATGGGTATGTCAGGGTAGCATAGGGAGTGTATGTACCTACCATACCAATTTCATGTCATAAGCGACCGGCAATGTACATATATGGTCATACTTATACACATTTTCATTCCTGACATGGGTTGGTAAAACACGTTATAAAGCCCTTAAAATGAGGGTCCGGATACACATGGGTATGTCAGGGTAGCATACGAAGTGTATGTACCTACCATACCAATTTCATGTCATAAGCGACCGGAAATGTACATATATGGTCATACTTATACACATTTTCATTCCTGACATGGGTTGGTAAAACACGTTATAAAGCCCTTAAAATGAGGGTCCGGGTATACACATGGGTATGTCAGGGTAGCATACTAAGTGTATGTACCTACCATGCCAATGTCAAGTCAAAAGCGACCGGCAATGTACATATATGGCCATATATATACAAATTTTCATTCCTGACATGGGTTGGTAAAACACGTTATAAAGCACATAAAATGAGGGTCCGGGTATACACATGGGTATGTCAGGGTAGCATACTAAGTGTATGTACCTACCATACCAATTTCATGTCATAAGCGACCGGCAATGTACATATATGGCCATAGTTATACAAATTTTCATTCCTGACATGGGTTGGTAAAACACGTTATAAAGCCCTTAAAATGAGGGTCCGGGTATACACATGGGTATGTCAGGGTAGCATACGAAGTGTATGTACCTACCATACCGATTTCATGTCATAAGCGACCGGCAATGTACATATATGGCCATACTTATACAAATTTCCATTCCTGACATGGGTTGGTAAAACACGTTATAAAGCCCTTAAAATGTGGGTCCGGGTATACACATGGGTATGTAAGGGTAGCATACTAAGTGTATGTACCTACCATACCAATTTCATGTCATAAGCGACCGGCAATGTACATATATGGCCATAGTTATACAAATTTTCATTCCTGACATGGGTTGGTAAAACACGTTATAAAGCCCTTAAAATGTGGGTCCGGGTATACACATGGGTATGTAAGGGTAGCATACTAAGTGTATGTACCTACCATTCCAATTTCATGTCATAAGCGACCGGCAATGTACATATATGGTCATACTTATACACATTTTCATTCCTGACGTGGATGTAAAACACGTTATAAAGCTCTTAAAATGAGGGTCCGGGTATACACATGGGTATGTCAGGGTAGCATACGAAGTGTATGTACCTACCATACCGATTTCATGTCATAAGCGACCGGCAATGTACATATATGGCCATAGTTATACAAATTTCCATTCCTGACATAGGTTGGTAAAACACGTTATAAAGCCCTTAAAATGAGGGTCCGGGTATACACATGGGTATGTCAGGGTAGCATACGAAGTGTATGTACCTAGAATAGCGATTTCATGTCATAAGCGACCGGCAATGTACATATATGGCCATACTTATACAAATTTCCATTACTGACATGGGTTGGTAAAACACGTTATAAAGCCCTTAAAATGTGGGTCCGGGTATACACATGGGTATGTCAGGGTAGCATACTAAGTGTATGTACCTACCATACCAATTTAATGTCATGAGCGACCGGCAATGTACATATATGGCCATACATAAAGTATGAATTTTCTTTCTACCAACATGGGTTGGTAAAACACGTTATAAAGCCCTTAAAATGAGGGTCCGGGTATACACATGGGTATGTCAGGGTAGCATACGAAGTGTATGTACCTACCATACCAATTTCATGTCATAAGCGACCGGCAATGTACATATATGGTCATACTTATACACATTTTCATTCCTGACATGGGTTGGTAAAACACGTTATAAAGCCCTTAAAAATGAGGGTGCGGGTATACACATGGGTATGTCAGGGTAGCATACTAAGTGTATGTACCTACCATGCCAATGTCAAGTCAAAAGCGACCGGCAATGTACATATATGGCCATATATATACAAATTTTCATTCCTGACATGGGTTGGTAAAACACGTTATAAAGCACATAAAATGAGGGTCCGGGTATACACATGGGTATGTCAGGGTAGCATACTAAGTGTATGTACCTACCATACTAATTTCATGTCATAAGCGACCGGCAATGTACATATATGGCCATAGTTATACAAATTTTCATTCCTGACATGGGTTGGTAAAACACGTTATAAAGCCCTTAAAATGAGGGTCCGGGTATACACATGGGTATGTCTGGGTAGCATACGAAGTGTATGTACCTACCATACCGATTTCATGTCATAAGCGACCGGCAATGTACATATATGGCCATACTTATACAAATTTCCATTCCTGACATGGGTTGGTAAAACACGTTATAAAGCCCTTAAAATGAGGGTCCGGGTATACACATGGCTATGTCAGGGTAGCATAGGGAGTGTATGTACCTACCATACCAATTTCAAGTCAAAGGCGACCGGCAAGAGTTACGTATATGGCCATACATAAAGTAAGATTTTTAGTTCGTCATGGGTTGGTAAAACACAATTTGAAGCTCTTAAAATGACAGTCAGAGTTGGACTAAATTTTTCATTATCAGGCCACATTACATATGAATGATATACTTAATTTATAATCTCTTTTCAGTATTTGCATTTTTAAAAACATGTATTTTAATATATACATTGAAGTATATCTAAGGATGTATTTTATTTGTACTGTTGGTCACACTTTGTGTGACGTACAATTGACTTGTGTTTGGAATCAACATATCTGCACCAGGAGGTAATGCAATGTTGATATTTTGACACTAAGTATTGTTTTTAAGGTTTTTTTATGATTGATAATTGCTATAATTCATTTACTTTATCACATTGTATACAAATTCCAGTTGTTGTGATGGTTTCAAACAAAAAAAACTAGCGCAAGACTAATTTAGAGGTTATGTAGTGCTTTGAAAAGCACCTGAATTAGTTGAAAATTGAAAGCGTGGATCAAAAATGGCCAGTTTCACACCGATGTAGTTAGGGCGGTGTTGTTGGATTTCAAAACTCACTCATTACAAATGTCCGGCTAATTTACGGGAAACCTGAAAAAATGTAAATCGGGATAACGAAGCTTACTCGAAGAGCAGTCTTTGAACCAACATTTGTTTCCACTAAGTTTTTTTCGTTTTTTCATTTCGACTTGAAATATCCATACAGCTCAAGTGCCTAAAATTAGTTTAGATCATTATTAGTTTACGAAATAATATTTTTTACAATACATTATAATAAGAGGTTGTTGGGTTCAATGCACTAACATTCTAACATAGGCTAACTTACTATTTTACAAACATTTTTGATCAGGAAATTTAGTGTTATATAGACAAACTGTCGTTTTTGAATAGTTTTCTCCCAAAAAAATTGGCTCTACACGATTCATGTTGACAACAAATGTATACCGGACCGGCAGTCGTGGTCCGGCGCTCGGTAAGGTTACGTAATCCGCTTGAATTTTCAATCTCAAGTTCGCCCTAAATAACGCGAAACATTGTGCGGTTTCTCGAAACGTCGGGTAACAATATTGTGGCGTCAATGTTAACGTGTTTGTGTTTTGTGTCTAGTGTAAATTTAAAACAATTTTATTTTTCTGACAAGAGGATATCTGGCTGTATCTTAGCTCTTCTGACGGTCGCCATAAACCTGGAGGTTTATGGCGACAATAATTTTTATGGCCCAATAATTGAGATTAAATAAAAAATGTATATCAATAAACAAAATCTTTTTTTCCATTTTTGTTGTTTTGTGACAAATTAATTACATTTTGAATGAAAAACTTGTTTCAAATAGTTTTGTACATCAACGTAGCGTTATTCACCAATATGATATATAAATTATGAATAACGGAAGAAATAAAAACTCAACTTACCAAGAAATCTTCTCAAAAAATGAAAATTGGTAAACATAACCAAAATGTAAGCACAACAAAAACATAACCATCAATAAACATCAAAAGTCTCATGGCCAGGGTTAAAACGGGTGGCAGAACTGAATTTTCTATATATGTTCTGAATATGTTACTTGTACTTCGATGGACGTCGCACGAGATCGCACCACCGTCAATATGCTTCAAACACACCTATGCTATGAGAAGACTACTCACGTAGTGTACAAAGTCAATGGTTTTATTAATGATTTACTTAGTAGTTAACTACAATATTACTTATTTTATAATAAACACCAATTACTTATAATTTTGTTTCACTATAAAAATGTTGTTAATGTAGTGTTATACCTAAATGGAAGACCTAAATAAGGTCTACGAAGGCAAACAAAGGGGATATTTAATAACATTTTAAAGTTTGAAAGCATAAAGTGGATCGGATTTGTCAAACTAGTTGCTCCTGCTGCTAACTTAATTAATGAATTCATCTCAAACGCTAGTATATGTCCCAATGCTTCAACAGAAAAGTACTCTCAAAATGTACTCTGAAACCCCCCCCCCCCCCCCATACAAATGACATAAACAATATGGCGATCGTAATCTTTCTCAATTAAACTGGCCTCTGTAATCTAATCCTGCATACAAACTGGTCATGATTTGCATTACGATAACCGGAATAAAATGGGGGAAAGTATAATTACAACATATGTCCATTATAGATTTAATCAAAAGTACATAAGGGCTTTGAAAGTCAAAATTGTTAAAATGTTAAATGTTAATATCAAAATGTTTAATGTTAAATTTAAAATTCTTGTTTCCTAAATGTAGTACAGTAAAAATAAATTAAAAATTGAATGAACAAAAAGAATTATTAGCACAAGCATTGATTTTCATCATTTTAAGATTAGTGGAATACCACTTGTTTTCCAGATCTTTTACTTTATTCTTGATTTTTTCAGAGGAAAGGAATTGTCCACTTTAGCGAGAAAGATATTGTGCATTTCATGGAATTTATTATCAATAACATTTTTTGAATAAACTGTAAGCCAATTGACTGTTTTTAGATATTGCATAAAACATAATATTTTTTTTTAGATATAATTCTACAAAGTTTTGGTTGATTTGAGGTAATTTCCTGAAGATAATTTAGAGGAACTTTTACAGACAAACTAATGGCATTATGGTCACATTATGGTCAGATTCCGTGGTGAATATAACTTTAAAGAATAGGAACTGACTATCTATGTTAGTGAAAGCATTATCAATGCATGATCCTTCATTTACAGTTCCTGGCCTAGTAATTTCATCTGTTGTATAGTTTAATCCAAAGTTATTAAATAAGCTGCATAATTTATATGTTTCAATTGACGACTGATCTTGTATATTTACATTAAAATCACCACCAACTATTACTGAACATTTGAATTTCGATATATACTCAAGAGCTGCTTCTAGTTTGTTAAGAAATTGTTGGTATATATAAATATTTTTGTTATAGGGCCTGTAGATTGCCAATATAATTGTATTAAGATCATCTAGCCTCACACATGAAATTTCACAAATCATTTACTGTGAAAGTTTTTTAATTTTAACTATCTATGTCCAATTTATACAATTTCTTATGCAAATTTAAGTTCCTCCTCTTTCTTTTTCTTGCCTGCAGAAGGAAGATACAACATTAAAATTCAAATTTGTAACAGATCCACAACTTTTTGTTTTACCCAGTGCTCACTCAGGAAAAAAATTCTTACTTTCCATTTTTAATATAATTATTTAAAATATCCAATTTATTCCTCTTATATTCCATACAAGTACTTTTAGATAATTATTCCCTAAATTTGAATTAGTTTACCTTTTAGACTGTATAAAAGGTGTTACGTTCCTATTTGAGGTGACAAAGTTTTGAAGTTTAAATTATCTCTGTGATTTCCGTGATGATTTGTTTCTGCTGAGGCTATGAAATTTGTTAACTGTCCCTTTAATATGTCACACAGTATATTTTTCCCTGCTTGATTAAGTTGTAGATCATGAGTCGTGTAACGTGATCTTCTTAAACCATTTAACTTAATGTACTTTAGTTTTCTGTTTAATGAGAAATTAATTTCGTTTTTCATTACATTGTTAATGTTTTTTTATTAGTCCATTCATTTCATTTTTATCATATCTATAAGGAAGTTCTGCTTTCATCATAATATGTGTGTTGTTAATCCTCTGATTAATATCTTGAATTAAAGGATTATATTAAAATTATGATCATTATCTGCATCATTTTTGTCCCACAAATAATAATTAAATAGTCATTTACACTTAAATTCTGACAAACATTGTCGAGTTTTGTCATAATAAAATGTAGAGGAGCGCCAGGTAGAATAGTTGAAGAAATTTCATGATATGTGTCAATTTCCTGTCCAACAGTGTCTAAAATTCACAAGCATGGATATCTCCTACACTATGAATCTTTCTTGGATGTCTAGACTTCTTAGTTTTGTTATACATATTATTATTTTGTGTGATAGACCTATTAGTACTTAGTTGTAGATCGATCTTAGGTCTTTCAATGTGGATCTGGCCAACACATGTTTGATTCTCATAGGCATAGGATGCACTAAAACTCTTATTTTTATTAGGACTGTCATTTCTATTTTTCTGTATATTCTTTAGTTTCAATGTAATAAGCTTATTTGCAATTAAATTAATGTCAAAAGTTGAATTAAATTCATTCACATTTTCTTTTAGATTTAAATTGTTATTTAGAATATTTATTATTGTGCCCATAAAATTTATTATAATATACCCACAGTCAATAGAATTATCCTGCTGTATACGTGGAATTGTGTGTACTGGGGCAGATCTACGAACACCTCTGCATTTATCCAATTGGGTTGCTACTTTGACTGCACTGTCATAATTGAGGTTGTGGTAAGAATCTAGATGATAATAACAGTTGTCCTGGTTATGTAAACTAATAGACTCCAATGGCTTCCTTCACTATCGTCCATGCTATCATTTACGTGAAGTAACATGGTTTCAACATTATTGCTGTCCGTCAGTTTAATTACTTCACATGGATCATCAAAGTTTTTTATTGCATGACTAGTCATTGGATTTATGATTCTTGTATTACGTTGTTTGATGAAGAGAAATCATCAACAAATAATGATTGAGTTATACTACACTCCTATATTACACTCTGGCTTTTTATTTACACGTACTCCTCCTGAACTGCTGGAGTGATCCTAACGAAATTTTGCTCGGTCATAGTAACCATCTATGGGACGGTATGAATCTGAAATGGTCCAAATTGGACATAAGGATTCTGCCCTACGGCCCTTTAAAGTTACCATGTTATTTTAATAGGAGAAATATTTTATTTGGTTTGTTTACTGTGTAATGATTATACAGTTGTTATAAGGATCAAATTTAACTGCAGACTGTTACTTTCAGCTGTTTGTGAATACAGTAGTTTTATGTGAAATTGTTGTTTCGTTTATTTTAGTGGTTTGTTTACCTTTGTAAGTGAATGAAATGCCACGTTTACGGAGAGGAGGTGCAAATCTTGGACGACGCACCATCTAATATCTTGTTAACATATAATACCCCGTCGCAGCAAACCTGCGTACTCAAAATGTATTAAAGTATTACAGACTTGTGACGAGTAAGCGCAGCGAACAACCTAAATCTGGCGATGAGTGTGTGCAGCGAATGAGCTGACCCAAATGGCGAGTGAGGGCAGCGAACGAGCTCACTTGAATCACCTATAAAATATTTGCTATTTTATTGATTTAATAAATAGTCTCTCAGCTCAATATTGCAAGCAGACAACTGCATTGTATACCTAGTATATCTGTGTCTGATAATTATTCTCTTGGTAACTGATAATTTGAACCTTTTTATTTTCATCTTTAGTTCTTTTATTTGTATTTTTCCTGTGTAAGGTCTTGGGACACATAGGATGTTTAAGAGTAATTTGCTGGGAATACTCCTCTATACCGTCCTCTTCATAATTGTGTAACTCATCAAATCTATTTGAATTTTTTAATTCAAACGGATTCAAAGTAATGTTATGTTGTTTTGGTTCATTGATTTTTTTGCATTTCACTGTACTTTAAGAATCATCACGTACCTGATATACTTTGTTTTGCCTTGTAGGTGAAATCTCTCTAAAAACACCACATTCTGTTTGGATTTATCATGTAGTTCTTTCCCTTGGACCAGTTTGTAAATAATTAACAACATTTTTTCAACCTTATCTAATTTCTTCCTAATATACTGCAAGTCATTACATTTTGTCTCCACTTTTTCAAGACTTTCTCTCCATTTAGGTGTATCCAATTCATTCTTAATGTCTAATACTTCAACTACATGAAATTCTTTGGTACTCATAGTAGTGCCATTTTTTGCATTAAGTGCACATTTGTGTGAATGTTTCTTCAATCCGATTTCAGTGAAGTATTGTCCTTAATATTCACATATTTTATTTTTTGAGAAAGTTGAGTTAATATTTCTAGGATAAATACTGGATAGATATTAGATAAATACTGACACTATTCTATGTATACTCCTGTATCATAATGAATAAAGAACTTTGAATCTGAGTCTGAATCTAGTCATTTTGATGGTTATACTTCTAAACGAAATTATAGGTTATCTTGTTAGAGGTTTGGTAATATGCTTATAGTAGATTAGATAGAACTCATTTAAATTTTAAATTACAATATTTTACGAGTACCTTATGTAGTGCAGTTATATCACAAAATCACTAAGTGTAAATATTATTTCGGTCTAAAATCTAAAAATTATTTAGTTAAATTGTTCTGTTTGCACTCAACAACAGTCAGATGTTCCTTTAAATTTAAATTTAATAAAACAAATTTAAAGAAAAATTTATGACGCCCCTTTCAGAGGTATCGCCGCCGCCTGCCCGACCTGCGCCGCCTGTTTGGCTGCGGTGTCCCTTATAGGGCTGAGTTGATGGTCAGTTAATTCCACAGCGGATTATCGTCGACCCACAGAGAGCAGGATCTAGCTACAAAAATAAGTCTGTCTGGTAATCAGTTGCCCGATTTTGCTCATACACGGTTACTCGTTCCTTTAGACCCAATAACTTAGTAATTCCTCTAATGCAATGTGCCATGTCATTTCAAGTGTTCGTATATAATTTTTGACAGCTTCTGCCCCAAACCCGGCCTTAGTCATCAATAAATTAAAGTAAGTGATGTGGCTTTTGATATCCATCAGATAGTCAATCCACTCCATACCCTGTGGGTCGGCTAGGTGTGCGTTTTTGTTCGTATGAGCGAAGTGTGTACCTTCCGATGCGTACCAAGCTGTTTTTCAAACTGTGTTTCTCGTCTTTTCAGACGTCAAGTTGCTCCATTTTTTTTACAGGAGGCAGACAAAAAAATTACTCTCTGTAAAAATACCGGTCCCGTTGAGGTTGGCAGCCTTTAAAGCTTCCTTCGTGAATGTAGAGGCCTTCCTGAATGTGGGCGTCACCTGATCTTCCTTCAAGTGAAACTTGGTTTTTCCTCACTAAGTTTCTTTTTTGATTTCAATGTCTTTCTTGGTGATGTTTTTTTATATGCCTTTTCCGGCCCCATGTTCAGTTGACACATAGGGCCTAACAGTACTTAATTTAAATGTAACATATTTTACGAAGTTTTGGCATTTTTCAAACATTCGGTAATGTCACCCACTGCTAAAATATTTGAAATGTTTTCGGATAAATTCTGCTTTCTTCCCTTTGTTGGTGTTGCAGGTGGTTCAACTTAATAGGACTGAAACTAAGCTTTCAGTTTTTTTCTTTTTTTTCTTTTTCAGATTCAAACTTTTTCGTCTTTTTTTCTTTGGCATGAATAGAGGTTTTCTTAAATAAGTCGCATGTTCAGATATTTTTCCCCGAATATTTTCAGTAATTTTTCGTTTTCTCACCTTGTTCTTTTTAATCGTTGTTGTAGTGGGCTGATTGTCATTATTTTCTGTCCCATAATCGTGTTCAGTGTGTGTTTCGCTATCGATGGCATTCTTTGAACTCACTTTCTTCTTCTTTTTACTTGTCGTTGTGGTGAAATATTCATCAGCGACGTTATGATTCTTGACTGCGATTTCCTGCAATGATGATTCCATGGAGGACCGGTTTCTCTTTTTCCATTTTTTTCTTATTTCCGATGTCATCCTGGGTTGCTGGATGCCCTGCCATGTCAAGCTGAACATAATAATAGCACATAGTTTAAAATTAATATTAATTTTCTTTACTTTATGTATTGAATTAGCTACACCCTTTAAAATTTTCAAGGTTATAAACGGATACGTAATAAATCCTGTGCATGTTCTTACTGTTTGTAATTTAATGAATTTACCAAAGACGCATTCTGCTTTAAATGCTAAAAGCTTAAATAATCTACATTTTTTATATCCTATAGGGAAATTCTATAAAAATTTCAAAGTATATAGAGGTCTTTAAAAATGTGTAAAATTAAGAAATGACACACATATTTGGGTTCAAATTTAAACATTTAAGCTGGCCAACTTTCTGGATTAGCCCAAATTTATATTTTCTAAAATGCTTGTTTCCCGCTTCTTTTGTTTCCTCTGACAATCGTCCGATTGGAAGTAATACTGATGAAATAATTTCGGCATAATTTATCAACATTTTAAGAGCAGTTGTTGGCAAAGGATATCAAGCGTACAGTTCTACGTAAAATTTGGCGGTATCAAGAGCGAAGCTGGAAAACTTGTCAACATTAATCTTATGACCGCTTTGACCGCTTTCCAAAATTACCTTTTAGCGGTACAGTAACCTTTTATAAAGGCCTGTTTTTCCGCTTATTTATCGATGTCACTAAAGAATTTTATGAGTTTCCATATTTTTCTTAGCCTTGTTTGGGAAAATCCACTAGTAAACCAAGCTCTTCTAAAAAAAAAAATTGTTTTAAATTTCCAGTTTTCTGCCTTGAACAATCGGTGCGTTTGGGCTATTCCTTTTGATTTGCCTTTTTTACTGGCAGTTTGTAAGCTAAGTAGAGCAAACTTTCAAAAACCGAATCATGTCCCACATTATACTATTTTAGCTGACAAAACTAAATGCACGCGAGAGGTTGGACAAGACAGAAACGGTTGTCGAATGGGTGAATCCATAATGTTTTCGGCCGTTTCAAGAGCTTAAAAAACTACAATATGGGGATTTTTAATGGCATATTTTAAACAGTTTTTTTTCTTTTTAGAAAAGTGGAATGTGGTGCAGGTGGCCAGGGACGGTCGCAGCTGCACACGCAATGGGTGGTCTGGGGGCTTCACCTCTGTGGGTGGTCTCGGGGGGGGGGGGGTCAGCAACTTGGGTGGTCTGGGGGGGCGGGTCAGCAACTTGGGTGATCTGGGGGGGGGGGGTTGCCGCGGATCCGCGGCACCTGGACGCCTGAGCCCTTTATCCCCCTACTTGCTCTGTCTCCTTTCATTCAAAGTACAGTTAATTTCCTCATGAATCCTAAACATACGATACGTGTAATCATGAGGAATTTGAGTAACCGTCCTTATACCAAAACGTTTTCAAAAATACTGGTTCCTGCGTGGCGCTGAGCTTGCTCTCTGTTAATTAATCCGCCATATGTTCGCAAAACAGCCTTAGTTTCTGGAAAAATTGTACGCCCTCGATAACTACCTTTTTGGGTACACTTGTCACATCTGTAATAACCCATGTAACCTTAGACCTTTTTTATAAAGGCTCATGCTGGTGCATCACAAATGAAGGCAGAAAATTCAATTCTGTACTCCTTGCCTTTAAAATTAAAAAGCCATTTTCTATCAAACGGTATCCTTCATTGACAAAGTCTTCAAGAAAAACATTAACATTGCACTCTGGCTTCTTCAGACCAAGATAGTCACGAATTATGAACGGAGCCGTATCAGGATATTGAGAGATACAAGCTAAAATTGGCCTGAACTGGCTATTGGAGTTCTTTGCCAGGGGTATGTAAACCATCAACATTGATTTGTAGGCTGAGGGTACTGGGAAATTCTATGAATTCATTGTTTCTTTTAAGTAAATTTAGAATATCAGTAACACCACTTTCAATTCCAAAATAGAAATATAGGCCTGGTGGTACAGATTTTAAAATGTATTTTCTGGGAGTGTGCAATAAAGTTCTGCCATCTTTTGGTAGGTGAGAAAAACATTTGTGATTTCTTAATATACATAGCAAACTATTGATATGAGTGTGTCCTATCTGTCATCAATAGTAGGCCCGTGCTGAAAAACGGCATCGTTTAATGTCTCATTGGAGGAACTAGGCCTATTTTCTGTTAAATGCTCAGAGCTTCTTTGACTTAATATAATAGGTAAGTTATCAACTGTTCCAAAAGGTAATTTTTCTGGAACATTTTCACACATGGCTTCATCAATAACATCATCACAATCATCTTCTTTAGCAACAGGTGACACTTGGCTTAGAAGGACAGCAATATTTCGATTTTTATGCCGTTTACTGTGGTGTGTGATCGATTCCTTTTTAGTTTGTGGTAATTCTTCTTGCTTGGGGTCTGTTTGTGAAATCAGTTTATTTTTTTAGACGTCTTTAAAGATGCTAGAATGATGGAGAAGAAGGTAGAGTTCACTTCCGACATTAATTCTGAGTTAGAAAAAAGCCCAGATCAAGAAAAATACCAAAAAAAAAAAATACATGGGAACTTCAGAAGATCCCCCGAAGAAAAAAGCCCACAAAACCTTTTCAATAAAAAAAGATAATAGTATCGTCATCTGAGAACGAGAGTGACATACCAAGCCCCACAAAACCTGTAAAACCCGCTTATAAACCAAACCGTTGCCTCTTTATCAAATCTTCCCTACATATGAATCCAGAACCCCAACACCTAATCCATCACAATCAGACTTGTTCTTTAGCACCACCCCGGGTTCCTCCCAGTAGACAGAGAAGCATCTCCACTCCTGAGCCTACCACTCAAATTGATAGTAAAATCAAAGTAAACTATAGATCATGATTTATTAATTAGTATAATGAATCTTAAATGCTTCATAATTCTGTTTGAGTGCGGCAAAACATGTGTAGTGCTAGAAGTTGATAAGTGAGCTAGGAGATATTAAAAATAAAGTTTTTTGTTATTTTGTCTAAAATTTGCATAAATAATTTCATAAAAGTCACTGCAGCCAAGAGTTAATTGATGGTTACTGGGTCGGGTTGTTTGATAACGGCAATAGTAGCTGGTTGTTTTTTGGTTGGTTGTAAGGTGATGAATAGATATACTCGTGGAACTTTCTGGTGTAGGGGGGAAAGTTCTGCCCATGAAGCGAAATAGGTACGTTGTCGAGAATTTTAAACATTTCATGTCATATTGCCCACTGATGCTGTTCTCCAACAAACTAACGCAATTTATGAGTTATCACATAGTTCTGAACTGTAAAAGGGGAGACAAAAAACGGACGGCATAAGTAGTGATCGAAAACGGGATTGAGGCCAATACTATTGAATTAAACTACATGGAAACAAGACATACATTCATGTCAGCAAAATCTCTAGTTATCTCCAAGTAAGTAAGCAATTGAAAGAAAAAGGTAAAGTGTACGATTTTGTGGATTTTTCAAATGCGGTCCGAAGTTCAAACTGAGGTAAGGTTGATGTGGCTGAACTTACCAACCCTTCAGAATTTTTGTAAATTTTAACAACAGTTCCTCAACATACATTATTAATAATTCAGATTGCCGTCCTTATTTAAACGGATCCATTAGTAAAAAATTTATTCGGGGATCATTTGACCTAAAATACCAACTTTTCCATAAATCTTAATATTAAATCACAATATTTTATATTTCTCATGTTTTTTTTTTCTTTTTTATGAAATACATTAAGATAAAACAAGACAATTTCTAATATGTGATTTCTATACTGCTTGGTGTAAGTCAATAAAAATGTAACGAAATATTTAAGAAACTTGTGTCGTTAGGCTATGTGTCCACTGTCGACAAAATGTTGCGACACTGTTTTGTTGCCAACGAGGCATTTTTGTGTTCACTACGGCAACAGAAGAGAGACAAAACGTCTCGTCGCTGAGTAGTGTGTCCACAGGGACGCAAAAATGTTGCCGGGGCGGGGAATGCTCACTGTCACTTCCATCATGGACGTGGTGGAAGTTGCTGCTATTTGTGCATTGTTGGTGAGACGGAAACGTCGCCGAAAACATAAATATTGGGTTCACCCAATTTATAGTGAGCGTTTAACATTAGGAAAGTTTTACACCAGTTTTGAACGGTGCCGAAATTTCCCGGATAAGTTCTTTTCCTACTACAGGATGAGTATTAACTCATTTGATGAACTGTTAGCACTTGTGGGACCTTCCATTGCTCACCCAGATACCAGCTTCAGAAGAAGTGTACCGGAAGCAGAAAGGCTTGCTGTAACCCTCAGGTGAGAAACTGAACTGCCCATGATTACAGTTCATGTAATGTTTTTTTAATGATTCATGTTTTTAATTGATATATACAGGGTATTTCGAAATACCACCCCCATGTTAACTTTTGAACGCTTTTTAAACACTGAACGCTTTTGACTTTTGAAACACTTTGTATTGTATATTTACCAATAAAACAGATAATACAAAAATGTTTATAATATCATTCTTTTAGTGAAAATACGTTTTTTTACTATAATAAGAATATTTTGTCATTGTGAACATTTGTACAAAAACATACCATTGTTTGTGATTTTATTGTTGGATTTAAAAAAATAATTTTAAGAAATATATGATAATAAGTTGTAAATAAGTGGTAATGCTGGGAAAATAATGTATGTAAATAAAACTCAGTGTTACGCAGAAGAAACAGTTTATTTCTAAGTAAATTTTAATATAACAGTACCTTCAGAAAATTCTCAATAACAATATCAATAATTCTTAATATGATTGAAAAGAAATGACAAAAACGCAGCGTAACTGAAGCACTGCAGTATAATATAGTTTTTATTGTTTAGTCCATAAACAAAACAACATAAGAACAACACAGAACTACTTCCATGTTACTTAACACTGCCTAATTCCAAAATTTCAGACTCGGGTGAGTACACGTTGTAATCGTACGTAGTTTGTGATTCATTTGAGTTACTGTGAGAGGACTCCAACTGAGCACGAGAATAAGTTTGATTTGCTGGTCTTGCATAATGAGGTCTCTGTTGTCCCATCATAAACTGAACGTTACTGAAAGTATTTGATGACGGTGACGGTCCAGTATATACAGAAGAAGCAGATTGTTGTGGCCTTATGTCTATAACGGGTGGTTCCATAAAATGCGCGGGATTTTGCTGAGACATAGTTTGAAGTGAACCAGTTGCAGGAGCATTTGTGTATCTCCGAAGAACCTGCAGGATATCGATCCTAGCATCTAGTTTTTGACTCTCAGTAATTCGCTTTAGAAACGGTACCAATGACATTGCGAATGTTACATCTTCATCTTTTCCTTCTTGTTGTTTATTAGATAAAATGGACAGCATATCACTTTCAAAAGTGTTACTTCCTGACTTTTTAGCAGACCCTCTAGGGTTAACTACTTGCCTTTTTGTCCTGATGTTGACGCTATGCTGTTCCTGTGAATCATGTCTGTCATGCTGATCTTCAACGTCATCTGGATTTTCGTCTGCATCAGCAACTTCTCCCTCTGTCAAATTCGAAGCTGTAGGTTTCGGTTGAGTGTGTGGCAGTAGAAATAGAAGTCTATCAAAATAAATATACTTCCTTCTCTTGGAAGCGGGTGCCCCGGACTGAACAGTTTTTTGTTGCCGGAGTTCTCTTGAAAAACTCGATCGCAAGCTTTTCCATTTGCTTTGGACCTCCTTCCCTAAAACAAAGCAACCCAGTTTTAGATTATTTAAATTAATCGGGGAAATACCGTTTCCCTAATAAAGCAAGATGTTTTAGGCGGAAAAGTTTGTAAAAACCAACAAAACGTGTCTAAAATGCATTTCAGTCTCCAAGTACTTTCAAAATTCCCGCACAGTGAAGCTGTTGGCAAACCATAATTTCTGTTTTCCTCTATGAACAACAGAGAAAAACATAATTTATAATTTGTTTTCTCTTTTCCAGGTATCTATCGACGGGAATGACTATGAACGCAGTTTCACACGAGTATTGTCTTGGTGTTAAAACAGTGCAGACTATTGTACAGTCTACGTGCGTGGCACTATGGGAAGTCCTTTTACCTGTGTACATGAATCCAAACAAGACCAATAATGATTGGCTGGATATAGCTGAGAAATTTCATAAGAGGACAAACTTTCCAAACGCAATTGGTGCGCTTGACGGAAAACACATAAGGATCATCCAACCAAGTGGAACAGGAAGTACCTACTTTAATTTTAAGAAGTTTTTTTCTTTGGTTTTGTTGGCATGGGTGGACTCAGACTACAGTTTTGTGTATGTTGATATCGGTGGTTATGGGACATCAGGTGATTCTACTATTTTCAACTACTCAGCTATGGGACAGAATTTGAAGAACAACACTTTGAACATTCCTGCATCAAGAAAACTGCCAAACGATGACGAAGGACAAACAATGCCGTTTGTTGTACTTGCGGATAGCGCTTTTGGGCTAACAACAAACATCATGCGTCCTTACCCAAAAAAGAAACCAAATCAGCTTCAAAGAATATTCAACTACAGGCATACAAGAGGACGTAGGGTTGTTGAATGTGCATTTGGAATTTTGGCGTCCAAATGGCGCATATTTTACAGACCCCTGAATACAAGTGTACCAGTTTCTGAAATGATTGTCAAAGCATGTTGTGTGTTACACAATTTTGTTCGAGTCAAAGACGGCATCAACTTTGACGACACAATGTATGAGTGCCCCTTGGAGTCTACGGAACCATGCAGAGTACGTGGTGCCCCATCAGCACTAACCATCAGACACTACTTTGCCAGGTACTTTACTTCCCCTCAAGGTGCGATTCCATGGCAATACGAAAAGATTTGACTCGGGCAGCATGATAAGCAAACAAGACTTTCCAGTGTTGTGTCACCGGTACTTTGTCCATGAGTGAATCAGTAACAAGAGTGTGACTAACCTGAATAAGTTGAATGTGTATGTAAATTTAAATAGATGGATTTTTACAAGTACACAGTTTTGTTTAATTTTGCTGCCAAAACTTTTTTCAATACGCTACAAATTTATAATTCACAATAGAGCTGAATAACTTAAAATTATACAGTATTTAAATGTTTAAGGAATTCAGGGAAAGCCGATAAATTAAGTTGTTTCATAATAAAGAGCAGATACAAATGTTAAGTATATTTAATATAGGTAGCTTTATATATGGCTGGGTATGTTGCAAAAGGCTCCATTTCTATGTAATTCTATGATTGGTTTTTGACTTAAATTAAAATAAATAAGTGAACAAAATTTTGTGTGTACAGTTTATATGAAAACCATGAACTCAATTATTTTATTGAAAATTGTTTACATCTGTTTTTACAAACACATGTGTTATGATAAATCAAATATATTATACAATGTTGTGGCTAAATTGTTTTGTTTGTTTTCAACTTATTTTGGTATTGTCCATTAACCGGCCGCCTTGAAGTACCGGCATGGACTTCAACATAGTCAATCCATGGGGAGAGGGCACAATTTCACCACTGGGCGCACAAATGTGGTAGAGGATGTTTGTACTTTTGCTACACGGACGACTCCGTCGCGTCCGGGGAAAACTTCCACTACCCGTGCCAAAGGCCACTGAAGAGGACTTGTTGTTGGCATGTTTACCAGGACCAAATCTCCAATTTTCAAATTTTTGTTAGAGGATGTCCACTTTGATCTTTGCTGCAATGTGTGTATATATTCTTTAGTCCATCTTCTCCAGATTCTTTGAAAGAACTGTTGAGATAACTGCCAGTGTTTTATTCGATTGTTGGGAATATTAGTAAGGTCCTCTTCTGGTATAGATACTAATGGGGCACCAATCAAGAAATGCCCAGGCGTTAGAGCTGTAATATCAGAAGGGTCATGTGATAATGGCGTCAGAGGTCTGGAGTTCAACATGGCCTCTATTCGTACGGTTAATGTTATGAATTCAGGTAGTGTCAAAATAGTTTCGCCCATTACTCTGTTTAAATGGTGTTTGGCGCTTTTTATAGCATTTTCCCACAAACCACCGTGGTGTGGGGCTGCAGGCGGATTGAAATGGAAATTAATTCCATGAGAAGCAGCGAAGTGATTAATTTCTGCACTGGATGAATCATTGTAAATGGTTGATTTAACAATGTTGCGAAGCAAAGTGTTTGCTCCAATGAAGTTTGTACCGCAATCGGAGTAGATATCCGAGCAGAGTCCTCGTCGGGAAGTGAATCTTGTGAGAGCGGCAATGAATGCATTTGTTGTAAGGTCGGTAACGACTTCTATATGTACTGCTTTAGTTACCATGCACACAAAGATGCATATGTACACCTTAACTTGTTTGAGATATCGCAAGTTTAATATCTTGACATTGTATGGACCACTATAATCTATTCCAGTTGATGTGAATGGTCGGGCAGGTGTCACACGACATGAAGGCAGTTCGCCCATTAATGGCGTGATGTGTTTTGGGCGATGTCGAAAACATGTAATGCATTTATAAATGCGAGAACGAATGACATTTCTGGCACAAAGTATCCACAATTGACGTGAAATCAAAGATTGCACCATTTGCGGACCTGCATGAAGATACTGTATGTGATAATGGTCTATTAATATATCAACAACATGATGTCGTTTAGGTAATAGTATGGGATGTTGTGTATCGTAAGACAATGATGTCTGGCTAAGCCTTCCTCCTACACGGATTAAGTTGTTACTGTCCAAAAAAGGGTTGAGCCGTTGAATTCGTTTTGAGCAAGACTCTTCACTTGATAACAAACTCAATTCGTCCGTTAAAGCCTTGCGTTGAACTAGTGAAAATATTTTCAAGCGGGCTCCTTTAAGTTCTTCACTTTTTAAAGTTCCACTACGGCGAGGCTGATGTTGGCAGTTATAAATAAATCGTAACACGTAAGCCATAGTACGTTGTAACTTATTCCAAGATGAAAGTTTAGTTAGAACTGGAAGCTCTTCCAATTGATTTACTACTAGAACAGGCAGTGGATTTGATTTTATTTCATGGGATGAATCAAGTTCTATGGGAGTAAAGTTTGTGACAGGCCAATCACTAGCAGGTGATAACAGCCATGACGGACCGTTCCACCAAAGGGAATGGTTTATCAAGTGTGATACAAGCAATCCCCGAGACGCACAATCAGCGGGATTTTGTTCGCTTGAAATGTGTTTCCAGCACTCAGGGGGCACAAGCTCTTGTGTTTGGGAAACACGATTGGCAATATAAGTTTTCAAACGATATGGTGGAGTTCGTAGCCATGTCAGAGTGATAGTAGAATCACTCCAAAGATGAATGTTATTTAATGAAACATAGGTGGGAAATAGAGAAATGCAATGGACCACTAGCTGTGCAAGCAAGTGTGCTGCGCATAGTTCCAGACGTGGAATTGTAACTCGCTTCAAAGGTGCAACTCTGGTTTTGGCTAATACAAGTTTGACATCTGTAGAACCGTCAGCTCTTTTACTTCTGAAGTAGATCACTGCAGCATAGCCACTTTCTGACGCATCGCAAAAACCATGTAATTCTACCTTTGATGAAGAGTTGAGATCAAGTGAGCGATGAATGGAAATCTTTGACAGACATTTAGTGTCTGTTAATATCCTGGTCCACTGTGATTGGATATCTGCAGGCAACGGTGCATCCCATGCTAACCCCTTTGTCCATATTAGTTGCATTAAACACTTGGTGAGCATTACAAAAGGTGCTATGAAACCACATGGATCGTAAATTTTTGCGATTGTGCTTAGTACAGTTCGCTTCGTGTGAAAATTAGAGGTTTGGGTTAAGGTGAACGAATATGAAAATGAGTCTGTAGTCGGTGACCATTTTAGTCCAAGGACTGTGAAATGGGGGTCTGATGAGTTGGGTAAAAATGTAGGTGATTCGAGATGGTCTTCAGGTATGTCACACAATAGCTGAGGTGAATTAGATACCCATTTACGCAACTCAAAACAGCCACACTTTAATAATGAAGTGAGTTGAGTTTTCAAGTCAATGGCTTCTTCAACCGTGTCAGCTCCAGTAATTATGTCATCGACATAGGTGTGATGGCGTATTGCATGCGCAGCCTTAGGAAACTTGTGACCCTCATCATCGGCTAACTGGTGTAGTGTGCGAATTGCTAGAAAAGGAGAGCTGTTCATACCATAGGTGACAGTATTAAGACGATATGTTTCAATGGGTTTAGTTGTATTATCTCTCCATAAAATTAACTGAAAGTTACGGTCATCGGGATGGATATTAATCTGTCGGTACATTTGTCGAATGTCACAACAAAAAACCACATTATGACGACGGAAATGGATTAGTAAATCAGAAATATTTGTCTGAAGCTTTTGACCAGTCAAGAGCATGTCATTTAATGAAAATCCAGAACTGGTCTTACAGCTAGCATCAAATACTGTGCGTAATTTTGTTGTGGAACTTGATTCCTTCAACACACCATGATGTGGTAAGAAGTAGTGTGCATCAGGTAACTCAACGTCGTTGCATTTAGTCATATGACCAACGGATAAATAATCCTCCATGAATTCGTGATAAAGTGTTGAAAATCGCTCATTGGTGGCAAATTTACGTTCAATAGTCCGTAATCTTAGTTCGGCGGCCCTGCGAGACATACCTAACATTTTATCTGAATGTTTGAATGGTAACCGTACAGTGTAACGCCCTGTGCTGTCACGGCTATGGGTCTCTACGAAGTGTTGTTCACATTGAATGTCATCTTGAGATTGGACTGAACAATTGGGAAGTTCTTCTTGGGTCCAAAACCGTTGGATAGAATTGTGGATATCGTTATCATCAGAGGAAAGAAAATACACATTGAGTGTGGTAGTTTGGGTAGAGTTGGGTGATGATGACTGTAGAGAGCATGGAATGGTGCCCATGACAATGCACCCGAGAGGAGTATCAATGATGTGTGGCATGTTAGGACCTAAGGATGTCTGCTTTCCAGTGAAAATATAGGGAAATAAAGCAGCTCCCAAGATAACATCGACCTTATTTGGTTTATGATAGGTAGGATCAGCGAGGTTAAATTGTTGAGTGTATTGAACAATATCTAAAGGAACAGGCATGCGAGGAAGATCCATAGTGAGTTTGTTTAAAATGACCATAGCATGATCTTTAATGATTTGTTGACCTGCCAATGTTTCCAATGATGCGAATATTTGGCCTTTACTACGAGTCATTCGTTGGTTAATGCCCGAAATTTGAATGTCACAATGATGACGTCGTGCATTTAAAACATTGACAGCATGTTCTGATATTAATGTGCACATACTGCCGGAATCAAGTAATGCTCGAAACGAGTGAGTTACGCCCTCTGATGTACGTATCTTAATCATTGTAGTTCCTAGTAACACCGTCTGATTCTTTTCTGAGTGTGTAGACTGATCGTGAGAACTGATTGAGGGATTGTCATTGTCCTGATCGTTGGTTGCAACATTAGTAGCAGTAGGGTTAGAACTTAAATTAGTAGATGATGGTTGTAAAGTATCATTCGATTTGATTGAATCGAAATGTAACAAAGTATTGTGCCGTTTGTGACACTTTTTGCAAGTAGAGTTAGACTTACACGCTTTTAAATCGTGCATACCAAGACATGAGATGCAATGACGTTTTGCTTTTATCAATTGAAAGCGTTCTTGGGGAGTTTTTGATAAAAAGACAGTACAAGTAAAAGTTTTGTGGTTTGGCTGATTACATGCTGCGCAGTAATAATTTAACTTTACAGGAGTTTTCATAGGTTGGGGCAACGGCATTGGTGAGTTTCTTTTATGTACTGGTTTTGCATTAGGTGTGGACTTAGAGCTAGTGTTACCAGTACTGTAATGCGCTTCTGTCAGATGAGTATGATGAGAAAAAGTGGCATCTTCATGCTGCGTGCATTCGTTGCTAAGAAAATTCAAAATTTCTTTAACTGTTGGTAAAGTATGATTTACTGCTATGGACGAATTACGTGACATTTCCAGACGCTTACGCAACTTCACGTCCATTTTCCGGAGTAGGACTGCAACAAGCAAGGGATTAGGCTCTGGCATGTTGCATTGAATAGCTTGTAACGCCTGCGAGTTTTCATTATAGGTGTTTACAAACTGTCGAATCCCAGGCATATGAGCATGTGAGATTTCTGGGAGATCGAGAATGGCGTTAAGATGTAAAAGCTGTAACCGCCTATCATTTTGGTATCGGTCACGCAGTAACCCATATGCAATTAAGTAGTTCTCGTCCGATATGTTTAAGTTTCTAATCAAACTCAGGGGTTCATCTGACAGAACGCTTAATAAGTATTGAAACTTGATGACATTGGACAGTGATTTATTCAAGTGAATTGTTGTGTCAAACAAGTTAATGAAAGTTGTCCAATTTGACAAGTCGCCACTGAATTTTTTCAGTTCAAATTTTGGCAGACGGACAGTGGAATGATCATTAGGTGACATACCTGCTGTTTCGTGTGTTGTACCTGTACCGTTGTCGGTAGAGTGAGATTGAGGATCAACGGTAGGTTCAAGCAGATCGATGGTAGATGCGATGTCGATGTATAGATCTCCTAGTTCATTCTTATCCGCCGCGAGAATTTCGTCAGTGAGCGCGTCATCTTCTCCGTGTGAAATGGCCCTCTGGAAGACTTGGTCGTAGTCAGTCCATATCTTTTCGATTTCGGTCTTGTATGACTTGAGGCGTTTCCTCTGTATGGCGCTGATGTTTTCTGCCTGTGAGTTCATTTCATTAACAGCGGTGTTGATGGTCGTAAATCTTGATTTAATTATCTTCGATAGTCTGGTATATGTTTCTGGTTTGAAATCTGTTTTTGGAGCCATTTTTAGTTATATGCGGTTTTATTGGTTTCAGTAAGGTAAAAGCCCCAAATCTCGACATCGCTTCTAACACCGACAGTTCCGCACTAAATGCTTCATAATAAGCCGTATACGTAATCAATTCAGAAGGCTTTGACACCAATGCCTTCCGAATTTCGTCTGCTCCAAAGACGTATACAAGTTTTTAGTTTCCCTCCATTTTCAACGTTGTAGTGGAAGAAGAACGACGCCGGTGTATCACACTGCCTCGTACAGGTAAGATTCTTAGACATTATTGTAAGTGCATCTTGATCTTGCATAGTGTATAACAAAATGTAATTCTTGTGATGTTAACTGATATAGTTGTTTGGCTGTTTTAAAAGTGTTTAATGACTGTTTTTCATTATGCAAATACAACTCTTACCATCCCGAAATATTTTTAGGCTATGTCGAACATAGATACGTAATTTGCCGCCGTTTTCCTTGAGTCGACATGGAAAGTCGAACTTGAAAACAAACGTTCACTGCGTGAGTCTAAGTTCGACAGGCACGTTATTTTTTAAATAAATGAGGAAAGCATTCATTTTAAAATACTTGCAAACTATTTTTTAGTTCTTAATTAAAACAAACCGGCAATTTCAATGGGCCCAAAGCGTGTATCACATTAAATAAAATGGTTTGGCCAATTTAAGTTTAATTTGGCGTTACTAACTGATGTCGGGAGAGTTTCTTAGTACAATGCCTAAGGGGTAGCCTATGTTGGGATTGCTATACTTTACCAATTTTAAGTTTAAACAAGCCATACTGATGAATATTCGATTTTAAATTCATGTTTAAACTGCTTGAAACTCTTTTTCAACCCTCTGATCATTAAGTTTTCATTTTAAAATGATGTCGAACATAGATACGTAATTTGCCGCCGTTTGCCTTGAGTCGACATGGAAAGTCGAACTTGAAAACAAACGGTCACTGCATGAGTTTAGGTTCGACAGGCACGTTATTTTTTAAATAAATAAGGAAATCATTAATTTTAAAATAATTGCAAACTATTTTTTAGTTCTTAAATAAAACAAACCGGCAATTTCAATGGGCCCAAAGTGTGTATCACATTAAATAAAATGGTTTGGCTAATTTAAGTTTAATTTGGCGTTACTAACTGATGTCGGGAGAGTTTCTTAGTACAATGTCTAAGGGGTAGCCTATGTTGGGATTGCTACACTTTACCAATTTTGAGTTTAAACAAGCCATACTGATGAATATTCGATTTTAAATTCATGTTTAAACTGCTTGAAACTCTTTTTCAACCCTCTGATCATTAAGTTTTCATTTTAAAACGATGTCGAACATGGACGCTTAATTTGCCGCGGTGCTTTTAATTCCGACTCATACATTTTGATATTGAATCTATAGTGAATAACAAATTAATTTTAATTTTTAAACAACTTAAATTTGCTTTAAATTTAAGAAAAGTACTTAAAATTATATCATCTCTAATAAACAAGTGAAAACATAAAAATAAAGTTTAAGTTTAACAGTACGGTACTATAATTCTTAGTAAGTTACTGCTAAACTTAAACTTTTTCGAGTACATTGTCAATAAAAAGGTGTTATTATTTTTTGTTTGTTTTCAGGATGCCTTCGAATTCAAAAACAACTCCCCCCCAGAAGAAAAAGATAAGAAATTATACAGATGAAGATATGCTCAACGCCATCCAAGCAGCAAGAGATGGGCAGCCGGTTGCTGCTGCTGCACGAGCTTATGGTGTCCCGCGTGTCACACTCATGGACAAATTGGCCGGCAGGACCCCTGAAATTTGTGTCATGGGCCGCAAGACAGTATTGAATGCAGAAGAAGAACAGATTTTGGTTAATTGGATTCTCGCTTCACGAAAATCAGGCTTTCCGATCAGCAAAGATCAACTACTATTAAGTGTGGGGCAACTTATGAAAGACCTTAAACGGGAGAACCCGTTCACTAACAACGTCCCTGGTCGACGATGGTTTGAGTTGTTCCTAGAGAGACACCCTGAAATTTCTGAGCGAGAGTCGCAAAACCTCACTACTTCAAGGGCAAACATCTCCAAAGAACAACTTGTTGGGTGGTTCATCGAAGTAAAAGATCACTTCCAACAAAAAGGCATGGAAGCCATCTTTAAAGATGAGAACCGCATATTCAACTGCGATGAATCGGCATTTTTTTTAGCTCCAAACCGCGGCAAGGTGCTGGCTAAGAGGGGGGACAAAACAGTGTACAATTTAGCTGCAAATAATGAAAGGGAATGTCTGACAGCACTTGTCATGTGTAATGCCGCTGGTACGCAGGGCCCTCCAATGGCCATATATCCCTACGAAAGGATCCCATCCTCTGTAGTAATGGAATTACCAGAGGGATGGGGCATAGGCAAGTCAGAAAGCGGTTGGATGACCGCCGAGCTGTTCTTCGAGTACGTGGCAAATGTTTTTGAGCCATGGCTCACAAAACAAAACATTGCCAGACCAATCGTGCTCTTCCTCGACGGCCACAATTCCCATCTCACATACCACCTCAGCGAGTTCTGCAAGGAAAAGGGAATAGAGCTTGTAGCTCTATTTCCAAATGCTACTCATATTCTGCAGCCGATGGATGTGTCCGTCTTTCATCCCGTGAAACTTGCCTGGAGGAAAGCTGTTGCTAAATGGCGCATCGAGCACAATGGACAGAAGCTCAAACGCGAAAAGTTTGCACCTCTATTGAAGACTGTTTTGGATGAAGCAATCACTCCACAAATAGTCAAAAACGGCTTTAAGACATGTGGATTGCTCAAACTAAATCCTGATGATGTCAATTTTGACAAGCTCCTAACAAAGAAACCTACAAGTGAAGAGGTGACTACGATTCAGATGCAACGAGAGCTGCGGAATCACCTTCTTTTTTTGGAAAAAAGAATAGGGCCCGAGAAAATGGCCGTCTTCAAAAATGGAGGCCCTATCGCTGAGAAAGACCAATCACTCTTCGAGCTATGGTGTGGGGTCAGCAGAGACTGCAATGTCAACACTCTTGCTAAGGAGAAGAAGAAAGAAGATGAAGATCAACTAACGCCCTCCAGTGCCAATGAGCAAGTGCCTACCGGCGAAGACATCCGGTCTTCCACAGAAAATCTTTGTGAGGTGCCATGTTCTGACGAGGAACCGGAACCAGCTTCCTTCAGTGAAAAAGAACTGGAATCCTTCCATGAAGAACTGGCAACGACTCCCAAAGAGGGGCCTCCTGATGTTCAACCAGGACCATCCAGCGAAGAGTATGTGCAGCTTCCCCCCCATGAAGACCAAATTGATCTAAACTTGAGTGGCGGAATTATAGATCAACTATTAGGAGATGTGGACATGAGTGGGATAGACTGCCTCGAACTCGATTTGCCCGTCACAACTGACCTGCCAGGGAGTGATGCAGTGATTGTTGTCAACAATGAAGCAGGGACGAAAGAAAGTAGACCTACTCCATCAAATATCCCATCGCCGTTCAAACAATCTTTGTTCTGGCCCGAAGATGTCAAACAAAAAAACAAGAAGAAGAAAGAAAAAATACCATCTGTGGTGACGTCGGAGAAATGGAAAGAATACTATCTTAAAAAAGAAGAGGCGAAGAAAAAACAAGAAGAAGAGAAAGCACAGAGAAAGAGAGTGCGAGAGGAGAAGTTGAAAGCTAGGTTAGAAAAAGCAGATGGACAGAAGAAAAAGAAACCCAAAAACGAACAAGACATTGGAAGCTGTGAAAGTGATGAGGGCGAAATAACTGTAAGGGAAAAAACGAAGAAACATTTGATATAGAGAATCCAAGTGGTATGATCAAACCAGCAGTTAGTGATTTTAAATATGGGCAGTGGGTTGTTGTTCCGTATCAGGCCACTTCAGGTGGGGACCAATATTTTGTGGGGCAGATCCTGAGCATAGACGAAGTGTCGGCAAAAGTAAAGTTTTTAAAGAAAAAAAATAAAAAGTTTGTGTGGCCGGACGTCGAGGACATTGATCCTTTTGTGCCTCTGGAAGAAATCCGACATATACTTAAAGAACCTAACTTTGACAGATACGGTTATTATACGTTTCCTAAATAGAACAATTGCCAAGTCATAGAACTCATCTGTAGTTACTGATATGTTAATTTTTTTGTTTATTTTAATTTTTACTTATTAATTTGTCTAGCATAAATGTGTAACCTTACCTAGTTTTAAATGCGAGAAATCCCGCATGTAATTAAAGGACCTAACTATGACTGATTTAGATACTATAATATAGTACAATTGCAAAGTAGGACACTTGCGAAGTCATAGAACTCATTTAATGTATTTGATTTATTCTTTATTGTACTCAGTTATATATTTTATTATGTTTTAAACTTATACTTAAAGAACCTAACTTTGACAGATACGGTTATTATACGTTTCCTAAATAGAACAATTGCCAAGTCATAGAACTCATCTGTAGTTACTGATATGTTAATTTTTTTGTTTATTTTAATTTTTACTTATTAATTCGTCTAGCATAAATGTGTAACCTTACCTAGTTTTAAATGCGAGAAATCCCTCATGTAATTAAAGGACCTAACTATGACTGATTTAGATACTATAATATAGTACAATTGCAAAGTAGGACACTTGCGAAGTCATAGAACTCATTTAATGTATTTGATTTATTCTTTATTGTACTCAGTTATATATTTTATAATGTTTTATAATGTTTTATAATATATGTTTTATAATGTTTTATATTGTTTTATATGTTTCCCAACAGCCAATCTCTTGCTCTCTTCCTTAGTTGAAAAGGAACACCTACGTTTTTGAGGTTAGGTTAGGTAAAAATGGTGAATTCTCTTGTCATAGCCACTTATCATTCAAAATATATATTTCAGCAAATAAATATTTTAAAATTAGTGTAATTTATTCTTAAATTTACCATAATAAGCATCATTGACATCGGGTGTCGGTTCTAGATACATCAGCCGTCGGACTTAAAAACAAAGGTGTAGAACTTAGGTACAAGAGGGTAATAATGCAACACAATGATAAATATTAATTTATTATGTAATAAACACTGTTTTACTTTGTCCTAAGACATTGTTTGACTCCCAAGACCATGCAGAATCCTAGGAAATAAAACATAGAACTAAATATAAAGGTTACTAGCTGTTGTGTAGCTTTAAAAGTAAGAACAAGGCTTAAGGTGTTGACCTTTGGGGCTTTTACCTTAGATGAGGTAATGATGGTGATAATGATTATGGACTTCTAAATGAATTGACGTTCCATAGCGATGATTCCATTATAATCCGGCTTTCGGAGAACCAAAAATGTTGCAAAAGGCTCCATTTCTATGTAATTCTATGATTGGTTTTTGACTTAAATTAAAATAAATAAGTGAACAAAATTTTGTGTGTACAGTTTATATGAAAACCATGAACTCAATTATTTTATTGAAAATTGTTTACATCTGTTTTTACAAACACATGTGTTATGATAAATCAAATATATTATACAATGTTGTGGCTAAATTGTTTTGTTTGTTTTCAACTTATTTTGGTATTGTCCAGGGTATTATACTCACGTTGTTCGGCCGCCAAATAAATTGGTCGCCATTCTCCAAAAACCATAAAATTTGTTATGAGAACCCTCAAATGTTATGACGGTTTTGGATTTTTCATAATATTTTAAGACTTTAAAACATTGACTAATCTTAGGAGACCCGCAGCTCCTAAACAACTTACATAGAACGAAAATATTTATAATGTAAAAGTCCTAAAATTGCATTTCCCACCTGTTTATCAATAAATATACAAGTTTTATGATTTTATATTTCTTTATATTCCAATAAATATACGAATTTAAAACCCAAAATCTATGACTTGATATTACTTACCAGCTTCCGATTTCTGTCCAATCCACGAACACACCTTTACACACTTCTACCCACAACCTTTTCTTCAAATTACTGTCCATGTAGTTTACATTGTTCTTGTCGTACAACGCTGATCTAGTTTCAATTTCATCAATTATTCTCTCTACTAACTCGTCCGTTAAAAGAGACATGATCGTTTAACTGACAGCAAGCTTACAAACACCCCTCAAGACGAACTGGACAAGTGCGATACTGGAACACTCCACCCTGGCGGTGGTGTAGGCAACTAAACAGTCGCTAGTGAACACAGCGCCATTTGAATGCACGAGCTACACCTGTGTTACCGGACAAAATTGTCGCCGAAATGTTGTGGCCGTCTACAGCCCTCGACGACAGCCCGGCAACAGTTGACAACAGTTTTGTCGCTGTCGCTGTAGTGAACACACTTCTATACAAACCCACTGGTCACATCTCGGCGACGGAAAAGTGTCGCAACATTTTGTCGACAGTGGACACATAGCCTTAACGCCTTAAAACAGGCAGGTATTTTGACAAAACTTGTCCGTCACTAAAAAACCAGATCTACTTGAGAAAGTGGACAATAATGTATTAGAAGAGACCCAAAAAGGTGCATGTCCTTAACTTACATTTTTTAATGGATTAGGCCTAACTCTACCCCTGAAGTAAGATACTTTTTAGGCAACTTAGATTAACTGTTAAACTTTAACTTGTGTTCTTGTGTGCTAAAAACATAAATGGTTTTTATTAGGTTTTTGCAAGATTCTGATATGACTTTTTCTCGTTGTTATATTTCCCAACAACCTGTCATTTTACAGAAATTGTTAAAAGGGGTGAACGGGCTTCTCTAAGAACGCCATGCAGTCGTTCGCCAGCTCCCATTATGTGCCTTTATTTCTAGTTCAATAAAAGTATGAGGTGATTTAAATAAAAGATGAAGAACTTGCCTTGATTTAATTTATTTTTATTATTTATTAAGCTCTAATGGTTGAAATTTGATCCAACTTCGTTCAACTTTGAACCATTACATCTTTGTTCAACATTGGACCATTACAGCTCAAAATGGATTCCAAATATATCGAATTAAAGGAGCGATTAAAATAGCCCTCGTCTTTATATTTTATTCAAAACCTCTCTCACTTTTGTCGAACTAGAAATAAAGACACAAAATTGGATCAGGTGAAGCTCTGCACGATGAATTTTGACCAGTGAGACCTCTGAATGGTTGTGCAAATAGGAACCGTATTCAGATAGTTCTCGTAACAATATAATAGTTGCTCTATCCCTTAAACCCTTCCACATATATAAGTAATCTTTCCCAGTTTCACCCACTTTCCACTTTTTATTTTTGTAATAATCTAAAGTTTTCATTTATTTTGTTAAAATTAACAGTCTACCTAGGCCTATTATAGTAACTAGCGCTTCTCGAGTACATTGCTCATTTTGATGGAGCACTCTTGAGGAAAGGAGTGGGGGAATGTGTCGACAGTGTGACCAACTCAGAAAATGCAACGTGTTTGTATTCAAATTGTCTCTGTCGTCTGCTTGTCAGCAGTTAGTGGTGTGAAATGGATTATCATTGTAAACTTCTGTGGCATATCGTATTGATGTTGATGTTTGTGTTTATATTTTACTGGAATTCATGAAATACCAAGGTAGATAATTTAAAAATTTGTCATTGGAAAATCATAAACATAACGGAGCACAATGAGTTGTAAGAGCAATAAGTTAAGTTTACACTGTTAGGCCTATATTCAACACGGATTGTAAAAACAAAATAATTTTAATATTTTTGTTTTAAAACTAAGCCATTTTCATAAATACAAATTGTTTTAATAGCGATTTATTTATTGTAACAAATTGAATATTTAATTTTCTCTCAATAAATATACTATCAATTATATATAATTCGATTTAAATATAACAAGTTGTTATTCTAAAATATTAATAAATACAATTTTAAAAACTGGAGTGTTAAGTGCTGATAACATTTAAGTAATAAATTTATGATTCACGAGACGATTAATGATTTTTTTATTAATAAACTAAATGACACTGAAAATAAACACATCATTAGGTCTACTCTGCCCTCGGTATCATTCGTTTATCACCGACTGTCCTCGAAAGCACCATAATCGGCATTGCTTGAAAGATCGGCATCTGCATCACTACATGGTTGGCAACACTGTCAACTTTCCCCCCCACTCCTTTACTCAAGAGTTCTCCATCAAAATGAGCTATGTACTCGAGAATCGCTAGTATTATAGTATAGTACTGATCTATTTAACTATAAAAGATTTTTTTAATTTCAAAATTATAATAAAGAAACATGAGGAAACTTGTAGGTTGCATTAAGGTTTATTGTATTTGTTATGGAAATGCAGCCACTAAATCATTTAAAAACAATTTTTTTTTAAATTATTAATTGCTTCGAACCTGTATACAAAATAACAGCGTTTTCATAATATTATATAGAATCAGTAACTGCAGTTACTGGATTTTAACTCAAAAATAACAGTCTACTATACTTACAATGCTAAGGGGAAAAACAGTAAGTGCAATTACTGCTTTTAGGCTTAAAATATCTCTCCTCATATGATTAAAGGTACAAAGGTAAAAATTTGTAAATGCAGATACTGCACTTTGGCTTGAGAAAACATAAAACATAAGGGGTAGCTGAAAATAAAAATGTTTTAGACTCATTTTATGTCTTCTAAACCACCAGTTTTGAGCTCAGAATTGTTATACGTATTGGGTGTTTTGGATTGTAGAAAAAAATTGTATCTATCTATAACTGCAATAAACACATTCTAAAATTGTGATCCTAAAATATCAGACCGTTATTTTAGGTCTGATACCTAAAATAACGGTTATATAAAAATTGATACATCTCAGAATCTGTTGGCTAGAACTCCATGATCAAAGTGATATTTTGTAGGGTTTTTAGTCTTCCAAAAAGTTAGGTAAAATTAGATTTTTATCTATTTAGAAAAAAAGTTATAAAAAAAAATAGAAAAAATATTTTTTTAAAGAAATTTATTTTTTTTAATTTATTTTTAGTTGTGTCACAGGGAAAAAATGTCAACCTTTAACTACAAGTACTTTATGAGATATATCAATTTTAGTGTTGAAAAACACTGAAAAACCAAACTTGCGGGAATCGCGCATTGAAAGTAAGCATGTATTTTGTCGCTATGGATACTTGTTTCATGTAAATGTAACTACAGTAATAAGTCTAAACCATAACTTATTTTTTATGTTATTATATATAATAGGACTTACCAACAAGATATTAGGCGGCTGTTGCTGGATTTTGATGCATAATAACATAAATTACAACACACACAAAAAGTATTTGATTTTATTGAAAAACTGATAAAAAATTACTAGCCTACTGTACAACACTAAAGTCAATGTCCTAAAAGCTTCCAGCACCATAAGTTAGTCCTTCTTTCTGCTTTTTTCTTTCTTCCTCCAGCATTTGAGCCTGTCTGAGTTTTTTCCTATACTCCGTAAATTTTAAATGTTTACGGACTTTGCAAGCCGTAGTCGCTTTCTGTCAAATCGTTTGGCTACTTTCAATGGTGAACAGCCAGGACTTGAGATCTGAAAGCTGCTTACTGATTTGTTTACACCAGTATTGTACTGGTAAATAGCTTCACTTACACATATCTCAAGTCTTTGCCTCGTTGGGTAGGTTACTTTAGCGTAGGGCATTTTGACCAAATTACGCCATGCAGTGACTCATTTGCATTTTGTGTCTTTCCTGACACACACACCTTTCCAACAGAGCATCTGAGGCCAGTCTTTGGTACAAAGGCATGATCTTTGCAACTTCATGCTCGGTTATAGGAGTTTTGATCCTATCCCGGTGTGGCTCGGGGGTTTCGCCATTTGCGACAGCTCGGTTGTAAAAACACCAAGAATCTTTCTTTTTAGGGCAAGTTTTGTGTTGAGGATGCTCATCAGTAGATTTGCAATGGAAAAGAGTGGCAAATATGGCTTTTTTCATCTTATTTACATCCCCCAGATTCTTTTTGATATCATTTCTGTAGTAAACTGTCAGCTTATCGATGGTAGATCCTTTTAGTTTTCCCTCCGAGGGGCTCGCCTGTCCCCGTGTTGTCTGTGAAAATTTTTCTCAGCCCTGTACCTAATCTCTTGGCAACATGATTTAGATATTCCACCTTTTCAATGGTTTTGCCATCATAAAGATTCATTTCACTCAGGTGAAGAAAATTTTTCGAGTCACCGTCGGACACTACGGTTGTGTATTGGAAACCATGTTATGAATTCCAAGTTGCCATGAATTCCAGTAAAATATAAACACAAACATCAACATCAATACGATATGCCACAGAAGTTTACAATGATAATCCATTTCACACCACTAACTGCTGACAAGCAGACGACAGAGACAATTTGAATACAAACACGTTGCTTTTCTGAGTTGGTCACACTGTCGACACATTCCCCCACTCCTTTCCTCAAGAGTGCTCATGTTGAGTGCCATTTATGTTTTTAGCACACAAGATCACAAGTTAAAGTTTAACAGTTAATGTAAGTTGCCTAAAAAGTATCTTACTTCAGGGATAGAGATAGGCCTAATCCATTAAAAATTGTTAGTTAAGGACCTGCACCTTTTTGGGTCTCTTCTAATACATTATTGTCCACTTTCTCAAGTAGATCTGGTTTTTTAGTGACGGACAGGTTTTGTCAAAATACCTGCTTGTTTTAAGGCGTTAACGACACAAGTTTCTTAACTGTTTCGTTACATTTTTATTGACTTACACCAAACAGTATAGTAATCACATATTAGAAATTGTCTTGTTCTATCTTAATGTATTTCATAAAAAAGAAAAAAAACGTGAGAAATATAAAATATTGTGATTTAATATTAAGATTTATGGAAAAGTTGGTATTTTAGGTCAAATGATCCCCGAATAATTTTTTTACTAATGGATCCGTTTAAATAAGGACGGCAATCTGAATTATTAATAATGTATGTTGAGGAACTGTTGTTAAAATTTACAAAAATTCTGAAGGGTTGGTAAGTTTAGCCACATCAACCTTACCTCAGTTTGAACTTCGGACCGCATTTGAAAAATCCACAAAATCGTACACTTTACCTTTTTCTTTCAATTGCTTACTTACTTGGAGATAAGTAGAGATTTTGCTGACATGAATGTATGTCTTGTTTCCATGTAGTTCAATTCAATAGTATTGGCTTCAATCCCTTTTTCGAGCACTACTCATGCCGTCCGTTTTTTGTCTCCCCTTTTACAGTTCAGAACTAAGTGATAACTCCTAAATTGCGTTAGTTTGGCTGAAGAACAGTATCAGTGGGCAATATGACATGAAATGTTTAAAATTCTCGACAACGTACCTATTTCGCTTCATGGGCAGAACTTTCCCCCCTACACCAGAAAGTTCCACGAGTATATCTATTCATCACCTTACAACCAACCAAAAAACAACCAGCCACTATTGCCGTTATCAAACAACCCGACCCAGTAACCATCAATTAACTCTTGGCTGCAGTGACTTTTATGAAATTATTTATGCAAATTTTAGACAAAAGAACAAAAAACTTTATTTTTAATATCTCCTAGCTCACTTATCAACTTCTAGCACTACACATGTTTTGCCGTACTCAAACAGAATTATGAAGCATTTAAGATTCATTATACTAATTAATAAATCATAATCTGTAGTTTACTTTGATTTTACTATCAATTTGAGTGGTAGGCTCAGGAGTGGAGATGCTTCTCTGTCTACTGGGAGGAACCCGGGGTGGTGCTAAAGAACAAGTCTGATTGTGATGGATTAGGTGTTGGGGTTCTGGATTTATACGTAGGGAAGATTTGATAAAGAGGCAACGGTTTGGTTTATAAGCGGGTTTTACAGGTTTTGTGGGGCTTGGTATGTCACTCTCGTTCTCAGATGACGATACTATTATCTTTTTTATGGTAAAGGTTTTGTGGGCTTTTTTCTTGGGGGGATCTTCTGAAGTTCCCATTTTTTTTTGTCTTTTTCTTGATCTGGGCTTTTTTTCTAACTCAGAGTTAATGCCGTCGGAAGTGAACTCTGCCTTCTTCTCCATCATTCTAGCATCTTTAAAGACGTCTAAAAAATAAACTGATTTCACAAACAGACCCCAAGCAAGAAGAATTGCCACAAACTAAAAATGAATCGATCAAACACCACAGTAAACGGCATAAAAATCGAAATATTGCTGTCCTTCTCCGCAGAGATGAACCCGTAGGCTTGCAAGTGTTACCTGTTGCTAAAGAAGATGATTGTGATGATGTTATTGATGAAGCCATGTGTGAAAATGTTCCAGAAATATTACCTTTTGGAACAGTTGATAACTTACCTATTATATTAAGTCAAGGAAGCTCTGAGCATTTAACAGAAAATAGGCCTAGTTCCTCCAATGAGACATTAAACGATGCCGTTTTTCAGCACGGGCCTACTATTGATGACAGATAGGACACACTCATATCAATAGTTTGCTAGGTATATTAAGAAATCACAAATGTTTTTCTCACCTACCAAAAGATGGCAGAACTTTATTGCACACTCCCAGAAAATACAGTTTAAAATCTGTACTACCAGGCCTATATTTCTATTTTGGAATTGACAGTGGTGTTACTGATATTCTAAATTTACTTTACAGAAACAATGAATTCATAGAATTTCCCAGTACCCTCAGCCTACAAATCAATGTTGATGGTTTACATACTTCTGGTAAAGAACTCCAATAGCCAGTTCAGGCCAATTTTAGCTTGTATCTCTCAATATCCTGATAGAACTACGTTCATAAATCGTGACTATCTTGGTCTGAAGAAGCCAGAGTGCAATGTTAATGTTTTTCTTGAAGACTTTGTCAATGAAGGATACGTTTGATAGAAAATGGCTTTTTAATTTTAAAGGCAAGGAGTACAGAATTGAATTTTCTGCCTTCATTTGTGATGCACCAGCATGAGTCTTTATTAAAAAGGTCTAAGGTTACATGGGTTATTACAGATGTGACAAGTGTACCCAAAAAAGTAGTTATCGAGGGCGTAAAATTTTTCCAGAAACTAAGGCTGTTTTGCGAACATATGGCGGATGTATTAACAGACGTCCTTGTGGACAGACGAATCATGCCCCTCAGCTTGGATTCCAGAACACCACTGTATAATCTTGCAAGAATGTTACCTACAGTTATGGGTCGCCATCCTCTTGGTTCTATAAGATCTTTGCCATCCTTAGGGATCATGAACGCCAGGCCACTGGATAGTATTTCTTTGCCAGCAAGAGGTTGAAGAGCCCCGCCAACAAGCCACAGATTCCTGGAGTTCTGAAGATGTTTTCCTTTCGCAGGCCATCAGGCCCCGGGGCATCCTTCGGTTTGAGTTTCTTCTATTTCTGACGTCCGAAGCGGTGATTGGATTGAGGTTGCCCCTCAAACCAGTCGATTGGAAATCCATGTCAAAGCGACCCGTGTCACCCCAAAGCTCAGAATAAACCCTCTTGATGGAAACCTTCGGTGGAACCGCCTCAGGCGTGTCATTGAGCAGTCCTCTTAGTTGGTTCTTCCTAACCAGCTCAGCAAGACGCTTAGGACACCCCCTGAACAGCTCCTGGGTGTCGGCATAACGCTTCCTTTTTCGATTGGTTTTGTTGTTGTTCCTTCTGGTTTCTCGTCTTCTGCTAAGATTTTCGTTAGATGCTGCCGGATTCTTCAAGGAGGCGACTAGCCGATCCAGGAACCCCTCGATCCATTCGTTGGTGATCTCTTCGTCCGCAGACCATCTTGCCTTCAGTTCGAGTGCTAACGGATGTGAAACTTGAGACTCCAGCCAATCTTCTTTTAATCTGTCCTCCCAGGCAACCAAGTCGTCATCGTAGGCTCTCAACTCGTCTTCCCCGCCAGGGGAGGGTGGAGAAAGCGGAGGAATTTCCATGGCCCCTTCTTCATCATCATCCTCAACTAGTGGTGGCAATCCGCCCCCCAGGTTCTGGGGACGATCGACTGGTATCGCCCCCCCCCCCCCCTGACGGAGAAGAGCCACTTTGTCCCTTATCTGTTTCTTAGTTTTGCCCGGGAGCAGAGGTATCAAAATCTCAGTGTAGTTTCTTGCAATTGATCCTGGGTCCCCAAGGAAGTAATCCGTCGGCACTCTCACTTCTTCGGCGGACCAAGCTCCTTGACGTCCCGTTCTCCTACCTTCGATTTGTAGAATCCTCTCCTGAACTCGGATCTGGGGGTGCCTGTGGCGCTTGTGCTGTGATAGTCCAACCTCGGAGGTGAACCCGTCGCCGCAGACCTCGCACGCGAATGGCCTGTCGGTCTGGTCCACTCCTTTACACTTGGGGTAATGACAGAGAGCAGCATGCTGGCCGCCGAAGCTCTTCGCGCATTTGCTGCATCTGAAAGCTATTGGGGTGTCCGAATGAGTCGCTTTGTGATGGGTCTGAAGATCCCCCGGTTTCTGGAACCAGGCTCTGCAGATCTGACAAGCGCCAGGTTCCCAGGGCAAGACGTATGAAACCACCTCAACCAAGCCTGCAACCTCCACCTCGACACCAGGATTAGCAGCCATAGTCGGTTCTTCGTACCCTGTCTTGGACCGCCCTTACGTAGGCCGTACAGTCCCTGCTAGTTGTGGTATGCCCTGTGCCGTCCTTTCCAAGCTTCTTACAAGCAGCACAAGGGTGAGCCACACCATCATTTCTGTTTGGACAGTCTTTAGTTTCATGTTCTTGACAACAATGCCCACACATGGCCTTCTCCATACAGTACTTGCCGACATGGCCGTAACCCTGGCATCGGAAGCATCTTGATGCGTCCGCATAGTCTTTGACTCTGCAAGAGCTCCAATCGATGTAAACACGGCCCGACCGGCACAACCAATTCCTAACCACAGAAGAGCATTCGACAACCCAGTGTGATCCCGAGTTGTCGTTCTTCTTGATCGTCTTTAATTTCTTTAGACCTGCGTCGACGGCAACCCTATCAGGACGACCATCAGAGTTCTGTCCAAAAATGCAATTGATGACTGCCTTGTCGTCAAGGTCGTCAGGCACATCATAGATCATAACCTTGGGCAAGTTCGATTTCGGCCTTCCTGGCAATAAGCCTTGGCTTCTGAGCCCAGCATGGTTCAGTAATTTGGATGCGTCTTGGTCATTTTCGGTGACCAAGAGGACTGCCTAATCTCTCTGACGGCTGATGTGTATGTTTTCAACAGCTGGTCTTACGGCTTGTCTCACCAAGCCCCTGGTAGCCTTGGAGTCCATGATAGGGTTTCCTGCGTTGTTCTTTTCCGGGTAGACGACTACCATGTTGCTCCTAGGAGCCGGTTGCCTGTCCTGGGCGGCTGGGATGGAGATCCTCGCCACGGCCTTCAATTTGTCGGCGAACGACAAACCTGGAGTTGGAGGGACAATAGCCTTGATCTCTTCCCTGCTCAAGGTTCTGAAATCGTCTCTTGAATCGACAACACCCCTTAAATACGCATCCCGCTCCCGAATTCTGCTGCTGCAGGACCTCAGATCATCAATGATAGCCTCCAGAGCTGACCTAGCCGATTTAGAAGACTTCGCAGTGTGAAGGGAGTACCAACCAGCCAATGCTCCTATAGTAACTTCCAACTTTTCTATACCACCTTTTGGCAACGACAAATCTTCAGGGCTTAGATCCATCCTTTTCCTCTTCTCCCGCTGTTCGTTAGGCCTCTGGATTGTAAACTCTAATGTCTGAGGAGGTGCCGGTTGGGCCGTGTGGTCCGGAGAAGCCAAGTTCACTGGCGCGTAAGTATCTTCCGAGTGGACAGAATCAGTGTCACGATACATCGCTGCTTACGGAATTCCCAGAAGCCTGCAGATGCTGATCAATGAGCGAAGTCTTGTACTGACCTAGCGCACCATACACAGTATTCCGTAATATTGAAAGATCCAGGTCATGTCCAACTTTCAACCCCAACCTGGCAGCGACTTCCAAGAAATCCGACCTGTCCTTGAGCGAGTTTGCGTCAATGTCCTCAATTGGAACCTGGGTAAACTTACCCATGGTTCAGTGCACGAGCAAACAGTATTGATACAGTCCGCACAAGAAATTTGCAAAAAAGAAACAAGAAGAAATATGAGAATGTTCTAACTATTAAAAAAAAAAAAAAAAAAAAAAAAAAAAAAACTATATGCAAACATGACAAATATTACAGTTCATCATAATACAAGATTTCAATCAGAAAACACGATAAGTAAACACAAAAATGACAAAAAACAGTTTTCAGTGTTCCAAGAGTGTCCAAAGCCCACTACTGCTTTTTTCGAAAAAAATTCAAAAAGTCCAAAAATCAGTTCTAAGGGCTCAAAAACACTTAGCTAACGTACTAAACACGAAGAAAACTCTCTGCAAACAATTCTGAGAAAAATTGATTTTTCCGTCTCAGAACCGGCATAATGACACTACTTGTCTCTTATTTTTCCAATAAAATCAATAACTTTGCACAGAATTGTCCGATTAAGGCAAATGATACACAAAATCAATAACGTTAAGGGCTATACATTAAAAATAATCCAAAAAACATCGGGCCCCAGGGGCAGCAAGGGGGCCCAAAATTCCCAAAAAAAGTTCCAAAAATTGGCCTAAGGGCTTCAATTTTGGGGTTAGACCCCCAAAACTATGTATCGCTGCACTCGGGGGAACCAGCCAAACACATTGGTGTGCCACACTTGTGGGTTTTCAGAAATTTGAAAACCACGTGTGCAACTTCCGGTTTTGGAAATTTCACAAAAACGTGGCCCAGCCAAAAACCCTTGGATCAAAGTTCATCGAACTAAGCCTAATTTTTCTACTAAAATTTATCTATCTTAGGACACCCAATTTGGAATCGAAATGTGTTCCCATCCGGACCTATGAAGGGCTCTTTTTTTAGAAATTCAAAAATTGCCCCCCCCCCTTCAAATTTGGCCCAGGCTCCTTTGAGTGGGGTCTCTAATTTATGAAAAAATCAAAACATAAAGTTTTCCAATGGGTCCAAAGTTATGGTCCAAAAACGGTTTTTCAAAAGTGGGTCATCGGCCCAAAATCTTAAAACACTCACCAAAATTCGAAATTTGGTCCCACCGTCACCACACTTCACAGACACATGAAGGTCACTTAGACACACAGTCCACAACCGTTGAAACGGGGAAAATCCCCCCCCCCAAAAAAAAACCACTCGAAACAGCGAAAAACTACGGAGCACAACTGCCACGCGTCCGCACCGAGTCACCCTTAAGAGAGTCATTCATGGAACCATGGGTTCCACTGGTTGATGAGCCATCATAGTTCTGTTGCAGTTTACACTGTGAGATACAAGCCAGTTTTGGTAGTCGTTAGTGTTCTCCCCTAATTTTCTCTTCATCTTGTTGAGCACTGTTGACAATGTTTCGAAAGGAGCTCAAAATCTATAACGAGACCTGTCACTACGTCTACAATACAACCCACGCCATTTTTAGATGTGAACCCTCTTTTCTGCCAGCTACCATTATCGCTTACAGTAATATCAAAGGTGCCAGCATAATCTAGTGGTCGGTTTTCCAGAGTTGAGTATGCTTTGCGAACTTCAATTCTTGCATTTTGCAAAGATTCATTGGCTGTTTGGGTATAAGTGGTGTGCAGCTGCTCTATATGCCTATCATAAGCCTTACAACCAATTTATTTCATGTTAAGATGCATAGAAAAAGTCTCCAATCCTCTGTGACCTTTGCCTAAAGAGGTGAAGGCTTGCACAACCCTACGGTACACGTCGTACGGCGCTCTCGAAGAGTTAGCCACTGATTTCCCCGCTAGGCGCGAGGTATCAAAACATTTATCAGCTAGACATGATGTGCAATGTACAATAAAACTGTTTGCATATCCTTTAGTAACTGCCATTTTTACTTCTAAGCTTTTACTGAAACACTCAGTACAAGGGAACTGACATATGAATGATGTAAACAGCGCTACATCAACCATCATGTATTGAGGTGCCATGTCATTTGCTTGAATTTGTTCATTATAACTACTGTAAAGACTAAACCCTGTAAGAGGCTCCTTTTTACTTACAGGCTCGTTTTCACATGCATTTTCAGTACAAGGCTGAGGATTGTTTACTTGCTGACAACTAGGCCAGGCCTATGGTCCAAAACACTTTCATTTGTAGTCCTAGAATCAGAAGATTCACACTGTTCCTTGCTGGGTCGTTTACCACGGTTTATTTTGTTTTTTGCAGCGATGTTCTTCTTAGTGTTCTTTATTCTGCCCATATTAATTGTAAAATAACGGGATTCACAAAATAATCACAACAAACAGTTCACAAACAAAGCAGAAGTCACAACTACAAACTGAAACTAAGGTTATGATGAAAACAACAACATTGGTTGTCTTTTCATAGCAGACAGTCAAAGAGATGTTGTCATTGAAAAGCCAGTATATAAGGTGCCTTTCATATATAACATAATGTATAAAAAGTAAAAGATAAACGTACAAAGACATGAAAGAGCGAGCGTCATCATGACTAGGCTATTTGATACTAGAGCGGCGGCATGAAGAACCTAGTATATTTTTTTTCATGTATAAAACCATTTATACCTTGTTATATATGGTTTTTTTTTTTCTGAAAGAGGACATATCATAGAACAATAATATTTAAAAAAAGGAAAATTGAAAAAAATTAAAATTTCGTCATTTTCAGTAGGGAATCCCCTTACACTTCTATATAACGAACGGATCGGTTTTTTTGCTAGTGATAAGGCTCCAGCATTTTCTAGTTAGATAAAAGAGAGTCATATGCTTGTCTGTTCATGTACGCTGACGCTGATGTTGACTCATGACTTGATTTGGTCGTAAACATTCTTTTAATAAGATTATATATAACACTTCTTGTAAGCTGGCCCTGGTTGATGGTTTTAAGTTTTGGAATATTTTTAAGTGAAGCATTGTTGAAATAGCCATTATTCTGAGCAACAGGAGCCTCAAAATATTTAGATCCAGGTTTATTAGGCTCTCGAAAAATGTTATGCTTCTTCTAAGCTTATCAGCGTAAACAACAGTAGTTTAGAATATTTCCCACATAGCAAAAAAAAAAAAAAAATTACAGCAACTTTTTTGTAAATTTGCAATAGCAAACAAAAACATTTGCCACAAAGTTGCTATGGCAATCCTGAAAATTTGTTTATGATTTGTTGCAACTTTCCTAGTTTCCCTAAATCAAATGTGTTGCAAGATTGCAAAGGATAGCTGCTGCAAAATTGTGTGTTAAGTTTGCAAAAAAGTTGTCATAGATATTTCTGACAAAGTTGTATGTGATGTTTTCAACAAATTCTCTACAAAGCTGTCATGAGTATTTTATATAATTTTTTTCAAAATCATTTGCCACAAAGTTGCTATGACAAAGTAGAAAATTTGTTTATGCTTTGTTGCAACTTACCTAGTTTCCCTATATCAAATGTGTTAAAATATTGCTATGATTGCAATCTTTTACATTGTTAGTACGTGTTTTACAATGTTAGTACGTGCCTAATGTGTAATGTATGAAATATAGTATAGCGTAACGTAACTACTAGTAATTTAGTCATGAGTCCTAAAGTCTGTATGAGTGGCTGCCCTGATGCAACGTCATCAAAGAGAGCTGACTTCCGCCGGCGCTGGACTGTCATCTCGCCAATGTCATTGTCCGAAGTAAGTTGTCGGTTCTTTTATGCCTTACATATAAATGTAATAGGATAGTTGATGCAAAGTTGTGTTTGAAGTTTGCAGCAAAGTTGTCGTAGATATTTGTGGCAAACTTGACATGTATATCTGCCACAAAGTTGCTATGACAAAGTAGAAAATTTGTTTATGGTTTATTGCAACTTTCCTAGTTTCCCTATATCAAATGTGTTGCAAGATTACTAAGGATAGTTACTGCAAACCTGTGTGTGAATTTAGCAACAAAGTTGTTAAAGGTAATTGCGACAAATTTGTCATGTATGTTTGCCACAAAATTGCTATAACAATCAAGGAAATTTGTTTATGGTATGTTGCAACTTTCCTAGTTTCCCTAAATCAAATGTGTTGCAAGATTGCAAAGGATAGTTGCAGTGAAATTGTGTGTGAAGTTTGCAAAAAAGTTGTTTTTATAATTTAATCAAAAACATTTGCAACAAAGTTGCTATGGCAATCTTGAAAATAAATAACTTTCCTAGTTCCCCTACATCTAATTTGTTGCAAGGTTTCTGAGGATAGTTTCTGCAAAGCTCTATTTGATGTTTTCAACAAATTTGACTTACAAATTTTGTACAAAGTTATCATGGATATTTGCTACAATGCTGTCTTGAATATTTACAATAATTTTTTTAAAGCATTTGCCACAAAGTTGCTTTGAAAATCTAGAAAATTTGTTTATGATTTGTTGCAATTTTTCTAGTTTCTCTATATGGTATAAAACAGAATGGTTAAAAAGAGAATTCCAACAGCTTACAATATAATACACAGTATAATATATAATGAATTATATTTTCAATATCAAAATACATATGAAAAATCATAAAAATTACGTACAGCATCTTAAAAATTGTAAATGTTTAGGTTTAATGAACATAAATGTTACAAAAATATTGTTAAATAAGTACAATGTAATGTTAATAAAAACTATGTAAATGTATTTTGCAAATAAATGAAAATGTATAGTAATTAACATAAATATTATCTAATGAGTACACAAAATAATGTTAATCAATATAATATTTGACATTAACTGTAAATGTAAAGGCCTAGCAAAGAATAAAAATGTTACAGAACAAACACAAATGTTACTAAATACGTAAAACGTAATGTCAATAAAATACATTCAAATAATTTATAAATGTAACGAATATAAAAATTCAATAAAAAAATACCTCATGACAAATGGCAAGAAAGTACGTACGTACAGCATCTTTAAAATTGTAAATATATAGGTCTAACATTTATATTCATTTATAACATTTATATGAACATTTATATTCATAAATGAATATAAATGTTACAAAATGTACAAAAATACTGTTAAATAGCTACAATGTAGTGATAATAAAAAAATGTAAATGTATTTTGCAAATTAAAGAAAATGTATCGTAATTAACACAAATATTGTCATATGAGTACACAAAATAATGTCAATCAAAGTAATCTATGAAATTAACTGTAAATCTAACAGTCTAACAAAAATGAATAAAAGTGTTACGGAACAAACACAAATATTACCAAATACGTAAAATGTAATGTCGATAAAATACACTGTAATAATGTATTGAAACGAATATAAATGTTATAGAATGAAAAAAAACTATTGTTATGTAAGTACAATGTAATGTTCACAAAAATGCATTGTTAATGGTTGTTTCCAAATGAATATACATGTTGCGAAATGTACACAAATAATTTCAAATAAGTACAAAAAAAGCCAATTAATATACATTTTAAATCTATAGTGAAAAATAATATTAATGTTACGGAAAAACACAAATGCCAAATAAGTTCAATGTGATACTTATTACATTACTAATTTAATTTTTTCTAAGATGAGAAATATCTGCATGACTTTAAATAAGTTTGTAATGGATAATCCGTCCCTTTTCTCCTCTGTGTATCCTTTCTTTCCGGTAAAGGAGAATAGCTGTGCTACTTCATCTGCTAGAGGCCTTTCATAATATTAATGAACATTGTTTTGAAATGGTTTTAAAACACAACAAACCTTAGGTAAACCTTAATAAAAATTCCTTACAGCCTACCACAGGGTTCTTATTGTAAATATAGTATAAATTGCATAAGCCTAACATCAGTCAATAGTGTTATATCTGTATACATGGTGTCTTCTGAACCTTACACTAAAAATTCCCGTGCAATACCAATTAATTTATTTGATTGGTAATGGCAAATTTTATCATTCTGACTGGACACAAATAAACAACCTGATATTTTAAACTAAATTTGTTTGAACTAAGTTAGTACAAAATTAATTTTGGATAAAATTTAAGTTAGAAAATGTTGGAAAGATAATGTATTGTTTTGATTGAATTTCTTTACATGTACAATAGTTTTGCAATATTTATTTATATGACTTCACGGCGTAGTCACCAATGAAAAGGAACCAACCATGCTCTTCTGTCACATCCAATAAAAAGACAGGGGCACAACGCCCCAAGCAATATATTTTCTCTATAGTCAATTTGAATATTTTAAATTTCGTACCGTTTTTGCCCAAATATTGGGTAAGGGGTGCTGCAAATGTTTTCCAACAATACTATTACATTATAATTCTATGAATAAAGGAAGAAAGATATGCTTAACATTTTTATTATTGTTTTGCTAAGTTTCCCTAATAGTTTTTCTTATAGACTGGTAAAATACAAGTTTGTTATGAAGTCAGTAAGTTTCTGCTCCAAGGTTACAAAATCATTATGATTTGTTATAGGAAAAAGACTCAACAATGGCTTATCGTCATCAACATCTGTAGTATGACCATTAGAGGGTATCTTGTTCATAATGTCATTCAACTTTTCATCGATGTCAATAATTTTTCTATAATATCATCCATATATGCTGCTGCCAGTTGTCTATGGACCCATAGCACAGGAATACGGAATAATTTCCTGATAGAACAGATTGAAGTTGAACAGAAGTAGGAGTTTCCTTCAAAGTGCGAGCATCTGATGGAAAATTTTGAAAACAACCGTGTGACTTTAAAATAATTCATTCCGACACCTTTATAATATTTGAGTTTAAATATAACCGAGTGATTTAAAAATTTCCAGAGCAAACGTAGGACAAGAAGGACACAGAATAAAGCTTAAAATTATCGAATTCATCAGTTGTCAGGAATTATCGAATTCAAGCAATAAGATTTGTCAGAAAAGTTTAACAACAGCAATTTTTGTTATCAAATAAAAAAAAATTAGGCCTACAAAGATTTTAAATCTAAAAAGTTCAAATTTATTTATTTATTTATAAGTAAAATCTAAAAATTGAAAAGAAAATTTCATTTTAAAATAAAACTTTTTAATTCTTACACATTTATGATTTTTTAGTTTTAACCGGGTGATTTAAAAATTTCCAGATCAAAGGTAGGAAAAAAGTACACAGGATAAAGCTAAAAATGAACGTGGCTAATTTCTTTAACATGTACCCCCCACTTCTAACAGGTACAGAGGTGAAATGTTGACTCTACTAATCGGTGGGCCGACTAACTTATACCCGTATCCATGCCTAGGCTTTGGAAAAATTGTGGACAGGGTCATAAGGCATGATTAAGTGTGAACAACTTCTGGCTCACCGCCCTCTCAAAAACAGGTTACCCAATGAGGTCCCTTATGGTTAAAAGGCCTTAACTAGGGGCCCCTTTGTTTCACTTGCTCAAATTTATCGTAGGTCATAATTCACTGTCTCAAACCGTTATGCTGAGATAGCCCACCACCACTTCTTATTAAAACTAAAACAAATGACATTCATTCAACTTCCCCTTTCGTTTGAGCCAGAAGTCAGTACTTATTTCTCTAGAGAATTTAAGTACCATAATAATCATTCATCACCATTCGTGCTATCATACGATTTACGTCAAAGTTAGGAGAGCACAAGAAATAATTTTACTATACATGATTTCTAATTATGAATGTATTTAAAATTATTTATTATTTCTCAAATCATAATTCTTTTGTTATTTAAGTTGTTATTATTTGTTATTTTGATTAAATAAGTTTAATATTATTAATTATTTCTAAAATGATAATTCTTTCGTTATTTAAGTTAAGTTCAATACCAAGTGTAGTTTCAAATAAGAAGTGAAAATATTCTATATAATTGTTTGAGTAAAATTATTTCTTATGATTATATCTCCACCATATAGTCCATAAAACTTGTTATTTCCCATATGGTCTTGTATCTTTGATTCTATTTGCTTACGGACGCAAACGAACACGTACCTCACAAGCAAAGCCCATACCCTACATACTTGATAAATTTTCCAATTAGGCTAGCGGATTAGCGGCAATCTACGATTCAATTCATCTTCAATTCAGTACAGGCAATAAACATTAGATTGCTATGTAAGGAACGGTTTGTATTAAAAATTGACGAAACTTTCACCTGCCATAATTGTTTCAAATTATTAGTGAATAAAATAGTATTAATTTTAGAGCCTTTAATATGCAAGTTAAAATATATTTAAATGTATTTTATTCATGTTTAAATAAATACACATAAAATATATATTATGGTCTTAGTAAACGAGAAAAATTAGTTTCCAGGATTTCAAGGCCAGTATAGATACCCCGATACACAGTTATCAATTTTTTCTATGACAAATATGGTGGTAATTTAAGGATGTCTTAAATACCAAAGGTTAGCCTACTAATCATGTACATCACTACCGCATATATTTCTGAACAGGGTCTACTAACTCTTACAATATTAATTCAATAATTGATATTACTTGCTTGTTACATGGGTAATCATTAATTAATAGATTTATCATTAGTAGAACTTCTTCCCTCTGCCCTGAAAAAATAATAAAGTAAAATAAGTAATTTCTTATATAAATATTAATTACAGTTTCTTTGCAAATTTATTTTTCAAACCACAAAGGAAAAAAAATATGTATATATATTAATTTTTTTTATAACTTGAGACAATTACAATCAACATCGAGTACTGTAACCTTTACAACCATCTAAATAGCCAATGAGAAAGACATTAAAAGGACATTTTTTTTTATTAATTGATTTACAAAGCCGGGATTATTTTTGTTCTATCTTAAAAACATGTAGTGAAGAAAATATTTATTGACAGCCATAAGCACCCCGGATCGTGGAGTCGAGTGAATGATATTATTTACAAATTTTACTACACTTCCAGTTCTATTGTCACTCTGATCTTTCAATGTTGCAGTAAGTCAACATGTGGACAAATAACCCCGTAACGGCAGACCTGCATTCTCACCAAATTAAGTTACCATTTCTCAGTAAAATTTGGTATTTTATCATTTCCCCATAACAAATATATACTGTATATATATACAGGGTGAGTTTCTTGAAGTGATCCAATAGCTAACTTTTTTATTCTATATCTGACAGTATACTTCTTAAGGGGGACCCCCTTTACTTTTTTATTTTGCTCTCAGGTATGTATATCAATTTTCAAAATTTCCCGCCATTTTTCCAATATGGCGGCCAACTTAAAAATTTCTTATGGGACACCCTACATTTTATGGTGTTATTGAAATTTTCATGTGATTTTAAGACTTTTTTATTCTTTGTAATTTTTCTCTAAACCTAACGGTTAGGGAGCTAGAGTTAAGAGCTGGAATTAATAAGTGATTATAATATGTATTTAATGATTGAAAAAGGTACATACATGGTATTTCACAATGTATAAATAGATATTGTAAAGCAAATAACAATTATCTGTCATAATACAATAAAACAAATTCATATAAATTTATGCATATATATTAAAAATTTCATTAAAATTTTATGTTTTTTATTAAATTGAACAAAAGCTAAAAATTAGACAAAAAATGGTAAAAATATTGCATAATTGTACTGAAAAACTATAAAATTTATTTGATTTTTGATTGGCTCCTTAACCCTAGATTCATAACCTATCTTTTGTTGTAACACTATTCATAACCATTCGTCTGTGAGACTACTTAGTAAAAAAAAATTTTAAAAAAATCTTTTTTTCAATTTTTTTTCAATGATACAGTAATAATTGATAAAATCAAGGTTTAACTTTCTAAAACTAAAAGTTTTTAATGGATTTAATCACTTTTGACACAGCATGTAAACAATTTTGAAAAAAACTATCATCTGTGAGACTGCTTTGGAGAAAAATAAAAATGCAAATATTGTTCAAAAGACTTTTTTAATTATATAATAATAATTTATGAATGCAAGGTACAACTTACAATAACTATGGGAGTTTGAGGCCTTAGTCTTTTGTGGCACAGTCTGTACACATCTTTGCCTGGTGTTCAAGACAGTAGTGTTTCCGGCAGTTGAAGCATGAGAACCTGGTCATTCTTTTTTTTTTTTTTTGACGGACAGAATGCACATATTTTTCTCCCGGCTTGTACTTGAGGTTCTGGATCATTACTTATTGCTTCTGCTCCAAGTATCTCTCCAATTTTGGTTTTCAGATTCTTTTGCAGTGTTGGTTGTTCAATCCTTCTCTGAAGGTGTGGTTTTATTAGCTCCTCACACACCTGCTTAGCGAACTCTCTTCGACTGATGGGCTTTTGCTTTTCCTTTACTTTAGTGTGGACGTAAATCACGTAGGCATTTACTAAAGTACTGTTGATAAAAAACAACACTGACTTTTTCAAGTACTACTTTGAAAAAAAAACAACACTGACACTATTCATAACCATTCGTCTCTCAGGCGACACGGCGAAAAAAATCTGATATAACCCCAAAACTAACGATGTGCACTCGCCAAACGCCTGCGCGGCACAAACAGTGGATCGAGAGGGAAGATGGCGGGAGAGAGCAACCCTCCCCTACCACCCCTTCCTACTGAACCACGCATTCCTGGAATTCGACGTAGTCTGACAGACGAATGGTTATGAATCTAGGGTTAAGTGAGCTAGGAACCCCATCTTACTATCTACTTATATATATATATATATATATATATATATATATATATATATATATATATATATATATATATATATATATACATAGCTCCAGAGGATATTAAATGAAAGAATGGCCGTCAAAATGATTGTCCCGGTGTTAGGTCTTAATATTACTACTACCGTAACAGCGTTTTCCTTATATATGGTTCCCTAAAAAGTTATAGAAATGCTTACCTTCGAGTCAGTCTTGTTTTTGCTTGGCTGAGCCACATTGTTATGTGTTTTTTGGATTTTTCTTCATTAAAATTTTCTTTAAGTCCTTTACGGAGAGCCGCTAAAACAAAAAATGTTGCTTCAAACAGTGTCATCAATAATGTCTATTAAGGCTCCGGTCTACCTGAGCCCGAACAACAATACTGAATGCCACCTCGCGGCCGTAGCACTAGGCGAGCGGCAGAGGTTTACGGAGATCGTGTTTTAAAATTAACCAATTAAGATAGAGATTGACTCTTAACTTTTTGTAAAAGTAGAAAAAAGGATCTCGTCGGCTATCTTTTTAGATTTTTTAAATACAATTTCTAATTTCAGTTATAACTGTCTAAAATCATCTGTTTTTGAGTTTTATAAATGCAGAGGTTTACGCGGATCGTGTTTTAAAATTAACCAATTAAGATAGAGATTGGCTCTTAACTTTTTGTAAAAGTAGAAAAAAGGATCTCGTCGGCTATCTTTTTAGAATTTTTAAATACAATTTCTAATTTCAGTTATAACTGTCTAAAATCATCTGTTTTTGAGTTTTAAAAATGCAGAGGTTTACGCGGATCGTGTTTTAAAATTAACCAAGGATCTCTTTGGCTATCTTTTTAGAATTTTTAAATACAATTTCTAATTTCAGCTATAACTGTCTAAAAACATGTGTTTTTCTCGATTTTTGACTGAAGTTTTCTATTAATTTTGATGAACTAATTACAAAAGTGTAACAGAGGAAAATTTGTACCGTTATCCTTCTTTAATATGACACCTTATTTATAGCTCTAGGCTGCATTTGGCAGAAGATAACACGATTCTAAAAAACCCTTGTATTTGGGTTCGCGCCAGGGGTAGACCGGAGCCTTAATGTAACACACATCTCAGGAGCATAAAGAATGTGCTTGCATATTTTTAAGATGTAGTATGAATTCCTTAATAATTGAAATAGGATCTTGACAATATTAGTTCACAAACTAAAACAACAACAAAGCATGCTAAAAATGACATTGACAATCAATCTTCAAAATTGTTAAAATCTAAAAATTAGATAAAATCTTCAAAAGTCCCTTATGTAAATAATAGAGAAATAAATGTTTTAACTTACATTGTATAGTTTTAAATAAGTTCGTATTGGAAAATCCGTTTTTTTCTTCTTTGTATCCTTTCTTTCCGGTAAAGGAGAATAGCTGTGCTACTTCATCTGCCAAAGTCCTCCCCATAATGTTAATGGACATGGTTTTACAATCCGATCCGCCCACTGTCATCAACAACTTTACCTAGAACATAATCATTTGGAGATTACTTTAAACTAAAAAAATTTCATAAAGTTGTAATGTAAAGGGAAATATCTGGCGTATATACAAGGTGTTGGTGAACTCTCTGTCCAAAAATTGAAGATTTTTTTTTGCCTCAGGGGATCCCGAAAAAAAAGTATTAGGATCCCGGCTTAGACCATGGGTATTTGTACATATTTGCCCGTTTCAACAACAGAGCACTAAAAAGTATCATTGTTCTGGGCTAAGGTGTTACCGTGACTAATACCGTTATGGTGTATTTCGTATTTCTAATAGGGAAACTTGATAAAAAATAATTATTCACCTTATTATGTTCATCTTCCTAGATCATCAAATACGGTATATATAAAAAATAGGAGTAAACATTCACAAAAAATTTGTGTTACAATGTTGTTACAATTGTGTTCACAATGTTGCTACTGAATCAGAAGAGTGTGGCTCTAAATGGTTTTCATGATTCTTATCATCTGACAGCGCCTCATTACAATCAGAACCATGTGATGAAAGATCTGTATTAATTTCCTCAATAGATTCTACATTTTATGACATTTTCTTCAAGCGCCTTCTTTTACCTTGAGGTGTCAATTTATGGAAAGGCTTACGGGAAGACATTCTTGTAAGTTATGCTGTACGGAAATTAAAAAATGTACTTATTATTGCAAGGTTAAATAAAAGTAAATTGTATGTAGGCTTACAAGATGAACTAATGAAGTTAACAAGTAACAAACTAATGTGACGGACAATTACATTGTATAGCCCACTCCTTTATAATTATAAAAACAAAGATACCCCCGTCGCAGCAGACCTGCGCGCTAAGCGAATTTCCAGTAGAGTTGGTAAATCTGTTAAATGGCCTTAATTTGCATTACTTATAATATGAAATCAATGTTTTTATGGATAAAAACCGCAACAACTCCGTTATTTCTTGTCAAATCCTTACAAACTTGGTACCATATGGTTAGATAATTTAATTTGTCAACGTTTTTGTGTTGTGATAAAATTTACCGATTTTGAGATATTTGAGATTGAAAATTTGAAATGGCCGCCATTTATAAAATCTAGGCACAGTAGAAAAAAAATAATTTTTTTTCTGAAATTGTTTATTAGTATGATAGGCTAAACATTTACACCAAACATCAACTAAATACAACCATACGTTTCGGAAATAAAAATTATTATATGGAAAAAATGGCGGCTGTTTGAGTAACTAATGTCTTCCAGACAATTTAAATATGATAGGCCTATTTAGATATTTTTCTAACAAAGGAACAATGCCCTAAAATATTGGGAGGGAGTTTCGAAACACCTTGTATTTTTATATATATGAATTTGAATGAACGGCGTTTTTGGCTTCTACGGATCTTAAAACAAAAAGGTATCATGGTACCAGGCTTAGGTCTTACTGTGACTACTACCTTAATAGCGTAAAAAAAAGGTTGGATGCAGATGACTGACCAGATGTAGGCTTTACTTACTGTACTATAAATATAGCTCTGCCCGCGGTCTGGGGTTTTGTCGCAACGCGTGCTCGACGCTGATTGGCTACCGAATCTACCCGAAGGCAACAGAACGTTCACGAACGAGGTTATTGATTGGATATTCTGGTTAAAACCAGTTTCAGAAGTTGTCCTTGAGAAACAAGCCTGTATCGACACGTTAGTTTTTTATGCGTCTGGCTGTCAAAATGAAATATGAGGCTTCTCTAAGTCAGATCTCAACAAAATGGCATTAAATTTGAGCTTTTTTTATTTAAAACCCGATCTTTCTGATTCTTTCACTAAAGTCGAGGAATTATATATGGTTTACTCTGGTGTAGTTTTGATTTCAATCGGATTATAGTTTTTCAGATATTTAGCTTTTACTACTTGCAATTTGTCAATCACGATTTATTACTTATTACCGACGATTACTAAAGCATTTATTTATTTTTATTGTTTATTTATTCATTATTTATCATTACCGACCCATGACAATTATTTTATTTATTATTATTAATCACGGACCCATTACAGCTCATGGTAAATGGGATAGTCATCGATTTGATTAAATTAATAAAGACTGAAAACTTTACAACTCCGGATTAGTAAGTTCTAATATTCTTACTAAGTTAATAACACTGACTTAATCTATTATTGTCACCTTTACAGGTTCAAAACACACAATCCACTCACTTTTTGACAACTTTCACCACCGTGTGAAATATGATGTCGACCGCTGTGCAATCATCCACACTGTGGGTAGCCTTTCCCAGAAGCCGATCAAGAGTGGTGGCACACATCGCCCGCAGATCTTGGAAAGGTGGGCAAAGGACTCCTGCGCCCGCCCGTAGTCAGCAGCTGGATGTAGAGGGGCTCCCGCAGTTCACTCACCTCCGCCTGTATGAAATAAGACACTAATGTAAAATGTAGTCCTTTACCACTTGACAAGTTATGCCCAACCATGATATTTGCCTCTATTGAAACGATCGTCAATAAAGACCTTAACGGAGTTACAAAACACACAGAATGAATACGAACACACTAGCTCAATGTAACATAATTAATTACACACAACATACCCCAACACGATCGATCCTCCGCATCAAGTTCGTCCGCCCCGTCTGAAGCTGTGAGTGGTCCATGGCCTCATCCACAGACTCTGCCACCCGACGTCCAACAGTGCCCGGACCACGCCGCACGCCGAAGCCCTTCTCCAACAAAGCTTTGTAAACAGCTTTGACTGACACCTCTTGATAAATCGCTCTTGGAAATCGAGCTAAAGACATAAAAGAATTATAAAAAATAGCAAATATATTTTAAATAATGCACAAAACACAATATATAGGGAAACACACAGTAATAAACCCATTGACATTAATGTAACTTTTAATATTCATTTTAAAATTACCATAAAAATGATAAATTCTAATACATTACGACAAATTACAATACCCAAAACAGAATATGATTAACCCTATCGCAACCCCTCTCTGTCAATTAGCCATCGCCCCAACTGTTAACCGTAGCACAAAACGTGATATACACAATTCTATTACTAATTCATAAATGATGACTGATAAGTAGATAATACTTACGAAACACAAATAACTACAGTCTTACCACCCCTGTATTCGAAGGTCGCATAATCAGGTACGTCTCCCAGTACAGAACGGTAATCGGCGTTGAGGATAAACCGCCCTTCATAGAGCATACGACAGACAGTTTTTTTGCCCTCTTGTTATAGTGGTTCCTGTCTACGGTACTCCACTTCCCCCCCAACACCAAACAATCCAATAGGCAACTAACGAAGTAACAGGATATGCGGAGAGAGGACAAGTCGTAATGTTGTTGCCGCTGGAATCCAACTTGGACATGCTTTTGATGGTCGACGCGTCTCAATAGAAGGGCCCACTCACTGTAAAGCACCGAGAGTAGGTACTCGATAGCCATGTCAACATGCGTGAACACATCTGAAAGACATATAATTAAACCATATTAGTTATTTAGAGGAAATCTAGTTAAGAATTTGCAAATGTTTTATTACCTGGCGGCATTATAGATTTTAATTTTTAAACACCTTTGTTTATAAATTATTAATAATTTATTAATAAATTAATAATTTATTATAAATTAATAAATTAAAATTGAACTCGAGTTATAAATTCGAAATCTATCTTCTTCTGAGGGTTTAGTGTAACGCATAAAATGCTTCAACCACTCTAGGAATAAATCAGTGTTCATATAACCTGTTTCGGTTACCAAACATAAGGTCCCTGGGGGAGCATCTTTGAACAGGAGATGATTCTTTCTCTTTCGAGGAAGAATTAATGCTGGTGGAACAAAAATTCCAGTCGCACTCATGCAACACACAGCAGTCACAGTTTCACCGCGTTCTGCACTTGTAATCTTGCAGACTGGTTTTTACTCTTTTGCGTCAAGATTTTTCGGGTTTTGTTTGATATAGTTGACACACCTGTTTCGCCCATATTAAATTTTCTGAGCGCCGGATATTATGTCTTTGGCGAAAGCCCTTCAGCCAGTCTTTACCAGCTGCCTTTTTATCTTTGTAAAATCTATCGGAAGGGGACCCGGCAGGTCCTATGCTACACGTGTTAAATTCTAGATTTTGGTGCAAACTGTTCTCAGAAAGTACTTTAGCTACAGTAATAAAACTTTGACCACATGTTCTGTACATGTCACCCCACACTTTGACACAAGGATTTATTAATTTTTTCAACAAATTTATGATTTTTTTATATGTATATTATTTTTCACGTGTTTTTTCACCAAAAATTTTAATAAAATCATAAAAAAAATGTTTACATTAAAAAACATAAAAAACGTTTTTACATTTAAAAAATTGGGAAAAACACAAGCCTGCTAATAAAATTCGTTTATTCATTCGTACCTTTTAATCTAAAACATCCCTGTTCCGTACCTGGGGTTGTCTGGGTCTTCTTCATTGTCTTCCAATTTCCTCTTAGTTTGTCTCTTCTTCTGTCTGGCTTCCTTTTGGATGTCTTCAGCAACCTGAAGCGAATCGTAGGGTCTCCACCTATCGATGTTTTTCATAGCAGCAACAGTATGTTTCCCCACACTGACCCCCAACATGCTTAAAACTTTGCATTTTACAATGTGTCCACAGTTAAATGTAGACACAGCATCATAAACTCCCATATGAAAAGTCTTCAACCCGACGAACCCTGTTTCGGTAGCCTAGACCAAATTACGTTATTGACGCTTTCATTTGGATTTTGCGTCTGTCCATGAAGGGTCTTTTCCAGTAATATAGAGTCTGATAAACTTTTGAAAACTGGTTTGATGGATTCCATAATAGGCATAGGTTTACTGCTCTTATGGCAGTTTGGTTCTTTTGTTTCAAGTGACTTGTTGAACTTGCACCAGCTATCCTCACCTTTTGGGCCGAATTCGTGCTGTGGATTTTCATCGGTCGATGATTTGTGAAAGTACAATGCCCAGATAGGTTGATTAATTTCGCTCACACTGTTAGTGTTTTTTCTTATGGCTTGTCCATAATAAGTCTGCAGCTGATCAATTACAGCCGATGTTGATCGGTTTTTTCCTCCCAACTTTAGGCCATCCGAGAGAACCAATCCCTTGTCAGACTTTAATTTGCGTAGCCTGGTGCCCATCCGCTTTTGGATATGGCCTATACACTATAATTTCTTTTTTTTACAGTAATTACCATAAGGAGACATTTCCTCAATAGCTGCAAAACCCTTCGAGTCACCATCCCCAAGGTAACGGGTATAGCGCACATTGTATGTTGGCAGAGATCGACTGAAGATTTCTTTGGTCCCCTGCACCTCCATGCCAGTACTTGCACCTCTATAGTTCGTTATGCATGAAGAAAGATGTTAACCAGAACTCCTTTTAGGGCAAGTACAGTATTTTGAAAGTATCGAAACATCTACAACTAGGCCAGTATCAAAACTTGTCGCAGTAACTACGCCATTGAGGGAGGTAAAGCCGCGTTTCTGCCACGTTCCATCTAACGCTACGGGGATATCACGTACATCTTCATTTACTTCTACTGCTTGTTCTACAGCATCTCTCATGATGTAAAAGCAAACATACTAAATACAGCTTCCAATTGTGCTAACATAGGCAAGAAATTTTGTAGGTGGAGGCGGTAAGTTCAGGATTCCACACAAGGTCTTAGCCGACTTCACCAACTTTACCGATTGACCGTCAGCCGTAAACTAGCCTAGCATTAATTTCAAATTGATTTGTAGCTGGACATTCACCTTGGCTGAGGCCATGAAACTATGGGTTGCCTAACATCTAGTACATGTACTAGATGCAACCCAATTTACTGATAATATGCAACCCAATTTACTGGCTAGGCCTACGTTAGAGGGGTTGATTAGGCGAACGCTAGCGGAACCACTCGAAGTACAACTTACAAACTGAGACAAAGCATTTGACAACAACTCCAGATTTACAATAATATTTACATTTTAGCGAATTTCCCCATAGGGAATACGCTATTACGGTAGTTTGACGAATACGACTCTAAAAATTGTAGCTCATATTATGAGAAATAACTTACCAATTTTTTTCATACTCTTCAATTCCTGAGATTTGTTCATCGACATTATTGAACTCAATCATGGTTTTCATGGGAAACCTTGCCAACAAATCATTTACATCTTGGTCATCCTCCTCAATTTGGACGTCAACTTTTGATGAAGTAGCAACATGCCTCTTACTTTGTGCTGAATTTTTCATGTCCTCGTGGTGTGCTTGGAGAGCTTTCCTCAGGACTGTTATGAATTCTGGAAATAAAATAATAAAAAAAAGAAAATGCAGCTTAATTGTTATTTTTTCCTAGATAAACATTTACTCACAAAATATGAAACTAAATGAATTTAAAAAATTAGGGATCTTGATTATGGATATTTCTAGTGAAAGAATAGGTAGGCCAAAACAAATAAAACTCACTGTCCATGTTAAAAAAAATTAGCTAATGGTAGGCTATAAAAGAAATGTGATTAAGCTGACAAAAACCTAAAAAGTGAAAACAATAATTCTGGTCAGTAGTGATATGGAGTGACTGTACCTTGCAATTAGATGATACCCTAAAAGCCATGACCTAAAAATGATGGGAGTAAACCCATGAATTTACAGACATTAAGTTATCAGGGTGTCAACAAGTTACGACTTTTAAAATTCCCCTATATTAATGCGCCCCATTTTATCTTTTCGACACTATTGGCGCGGGCTGAGATCGTAATTTGGACCTGGTTTTGTGCGGCTCGCTTGTCGTTTCGGAACTATTGTCACGAGCTGAGATCGTCAATTGGACCGATTTCACTCGGCACGCACGTCGATATGGCACAAGTAGCCGATTTGTGTGAGCCTTGATCGTTATTGACACAAATTGTACGCGGCCCGCTCACCGTCACGGCACACACGAAGCTGGTTCGCGTGGGCTGAAATCATTTAGACCGATTATATGCGGCCCGCTCGTCGTTACAGAAGAAGTTGCTAATCTACGTGAGCCTCAATTGTTAGTGAGACAGATTTTACTTGGCCCGCTTGTCATTATTGCACTTAAGTAGCCGATTTGTGACATCTGCGATCACATTTAGGCCGATTTCACGCGATTCGCTCACGGTTACGGCATATGCTCCGGTTTGGGTCTTTAAAAAAAATCCTGCATATTTTACAAAAATCCCGTATATTTCCCGCATTTTCCCGAAATTCCCCGTTCGTGGACATTTGATTATAAATTTTACAAAAATATAATTTTTGTATTTTTTAAGTGAAATGAATTACACAAATAGCAACTTGAAACATGTTTACTGCAATTATTCATTTAATTAAGTTTTGATATAAATTGGTTAGTATATAATGCCGAAGAAAATGTTTCTCCTTTACACATTTTATGTAATGAATACACAAACAGTAAGAAGGACAGGTCCTGTGAACTTACGCTTCCCTCCACAAGGTAACGCTAGCAAACCACAACTTTCAACCATAGTAGTTTGCTAGCGCTACCTCGTGGTGGGAAGCGTAAGTTCACAGGACCTGTATTTCTTAACGTTTCTGTATTCATTGATTTAAGACAAAGTAAACGTTTAAAATATTACGACTGATACTTACTAGAAAGGTAACACATTTTTTTGGCCATCTAGTTTTCTCACCTGGTAAATGTTTAGTGTTGCACTTTTGAAAGGTGGATCACTTCTTATTTTGTACAGGCTGTCTTTTGTTCGAAATTTTTTTCCGATAACAACATTTGTTCCTAGTTCTGTTGAAAAAGCAAAGTTAGATATGACAACTATATCTCCATTATCCAGCATACAACAATTATTTGGTGGAGTTGTAGTGATTTTGGATGACCCAGAAATAAAAACACTGTATTGTGGGCCAGTGCAAAGAGCAGGTGAAGGTCCGTTGTTATGTTCTTTACACAGTGTCATTGGAGTTTCAGGTGAAAATTTGCATTGGGTGAGTGAAAATGTCTCAGCCACCTTTTGCCAATCTGTTGAAGGGGTTTTGAGGCAGTCCTCACTCTTTTTTTTATTTATTGTAAATAATTTTCGAACTGGAAAGCCAATATAGAATGGAGGGTAAAATTTGGAATATGGGGGGAAAAGTAGTCGACATCATCTACTATATTTAAAAAACCATGGAAGTTTTGTGTAATGTAAGCATCACTGTAAAGGATTCTAGTCGCATTAACAAAATGTTCCAACAACTGCTTGGCGTATGCTCTCATTTCAGTGATTGCACATGTTTTTGGAGTCAATAAGATTGTCATTGCGACATGGAGATACAAAAAATGCTGGTACTTGTGTTCAGTGAGGATATTTTTCAATGCTATAGGGCCTAAATATAACAAGAACATTCTTAACTCGGTTGCTTTCCACATCTTTAAATCATGAAGGAGCCTAGGTTTCCGTGCAAAATCTGAAGTTATGTAACATACAAAGGAGAGGAAATCATTGGAAATTTGTCTTCTCTGAGTGGAAGAGAGCCTGTGTTGTAGAGGACCTTTTGCCCAAAGAAAAAGGAGAGTGCGCACGACACCCAAGCAAATCAAGTGCATGTAGTCAATAAAAAACGATTTTGAAAAATTTATGCCAGGTATTGAAGTCAAGGGGGTGGTCCGACGTTGATAGTTTTTGTCTGCACGGTTGATAAATTCATCGTGGGTCCGTTCTTTGGAGTCTGTGTCAAGAAAAACTCTTTTATTTTCCAAAGTTTCACCATGCACTTTGCATCTGGTACATGAACCATAACCCACATGGGATATTGTTTCTAAAAGAAAGCTTTTAGCTGACAAGCCGCAGCAAAATCCAAGGACAGAGACACTCACCCTTCTCCCACTTTTACTGACCAAACCAGTTTCAATAACATTTTTCAGTTCATCCACAAAGTCTTTTAAAAAACACTACAGATCTTCAGGTTTTTTTGGGCCACAATACAATCCAACTGGAAAAACTTTGTCTCTTAATGCTGACACAGCCGGGACAGAAAAAAGAATTGGATATACTTCATTAGTTGAACTTTTAAAAAGTGGTAATCCATCAACATTGAAAAGGAGTTCTATTGTTTTTAAATCTACAAACTGATCAAGTAAACTCATAAGATGGTGTTTTAATCCAATATGTATATACTATTTTAAAATATTTCAAACTAATTTTCGAAACATTTTTAAAAATATGTTTTTTCCAAAATTTATTTCTAAAATATTTTAAACTAAATAAAATATCTTTGAAAGGAGTTGTATGCTACTTGGGGTGCAGGCGTTCTTCGCCTTAAAGAGGGCTCATTATCCTGTGCCTGCCTTATCTCTTGCCCACTCACTCTTGTATCCATTTTAATTATCTTGTAAAATTGTCGTATTAATGCGTTGTCTTCTTCTTTCGTCCATTTTCTTAGTTTAATTCCACATCTTGTAGGTTTTAACTCTTTATCAGACACCTCCTCTTCAGAAGAACTAGGGATGTATGTATCAGATTCTATTTCATTGGTTTCAGATGGTAAAGGACCGGCCAAACTTCCAGAAGAATCGGGGATGTATACAACAGATTCCTTTTCTTTGCTTTCAGATGGTAAAGGACCGGCCAAACTACCAGAAGAATCGGGGATGTATACAGCAGATTCCTTTTCCTTGCTTTCAGATGGTAAAGGGCCAGAAAAAATATCTGCAGAATTTTGGATGTATGTATCACATTCTTTTCCATTGTTATTAAATGGTAAAGGACAGACCAAAACATCATCATTACAACTATTGTAAATCTCACTCGTTTCAGCACTAGTGATTGTAGAAGACAAATTTGTTTTAGAGACTTTAGCACTGATCAAATTGGAGGTACTATTGCTAACTACTGATGTGCAATTGGCAGCAGAAGGATTAATATTGCACTTCATATTATCTAGTAATGGGAGCCCGTATCCTTTGATCAACCTGCTGGCAAGGTTGCCTCGATAATATCTTGTACTGATGTGTTCGGAGTGTGAAAGACCTTCCCTGAAAATTGATTCTATTTCGGGGTCCTTGGCTGCTAAGAGCGGCAGTGTAATGCATTATCCCTCTAATACAAAAATTTGAAGGATCTTTAAGTGGAAAGAACTTTTTGGCCTACTCCAAAGTCTTGTCCACTTTCCAAGGTTTCCCCGGTTTATCCAGGTGAACAAATATTCGATTGCATTGCATTCCAAATTTTTGTTGCGTTTTTCTTTTTTCGGAAAATAATACATTCTTCCTGACGCTTTTGTTTCTGGAAAGTTGATGCATGAAATTATGTTGGTCACAGGTATGTAACAAATATCTTCTTTTGTAGGCCAATGAAAAGAAGGAGCAGGTCCGTGGGGATGCAAAAACTTAAATTTAACATCACCTTCTCCTTCATGCTTAGATAAAACTAGGCCAAAAAACCATCGGTCGTCATAAATGCACGCAATGTAGTTGTGTACACCGACATCTGACATCTTAACCAATTGAGATTCTTTAGAAAAACTGAATATGATGCAGAACTGTTCATCAAAACTTACACGTTTTGTTGCGATTGAGTCTTCAGAGTTTGGTTCGAAATGATGGAAACTACGTGTTCCGGGCACTGTCTTTGCTTTAGAGAAGCGATCCTCCAGGTTTTGCCGTGTCCCTATCATTGTTTGTTTCTTGATTAAAATAAAGTTTATGTTTTCAATTTTTGCACTGCAAAAATCAAACTACTTTCGGCATTGTCTATGGCTTTACCAGGACTACGCTGCAGGCTTGCTTTAGTCATAATGGGCTTGACAGTACCTCCAATAAAATCGCATGGAGATTTCCCATGGCTTTTGGCAGAAAAACACCATTTAGCCTCTAAACCAAAGTCTTTTTTGTGAAGGCACAGATTCAAAAAGTTTTTACAATTTTTGTACTGAGCTGTACATCCATCACTGAAATAAACTACACTCTTCACATCTGGAAAAAAAATTTTCAGGTATTGAACAGCAACCCTTTGTGTTTCATGAACAAATGGTATATCATGTTCCAAGTCGTCAGATACCACGCACAAATTGGAAACTATTAGATTGCCATTGTTCTCATAACAAGTGTAGATTACTACTGGATGAAGAGAACAGCTGTCGCTGGTCCAATGGTACCCCTGAGCTTCATTTTTTAGCACGAAAGAATAATTCTCACTGAAATCAAATAGAATGATGACTTTATCTTTTTTCAGGTTGCTTTTGAGTTTTTTCAAATAGTTGGCCTGTGATTTTGCAATAAATGAGTGGGGTAATAAGTTCTCTAGGCTTTGATGTAAAATTTCCAGATACTCTTCCAGTGTTACAGTGAACTGCACCTGTTGAGGCCGGGGACACACTATCCGGCGAAACGCATGGACGCCGGACTCCGTGTTTTCTGCCGGAACGTTCGAGATTTTGAAGAGCAGAACACACTATCCGGCGAAACGCCGGACGACGGAAACTGCGCAGTTGCACTCTGACGAGGCCGTCTGGAACCATCTAGTTGAGTCGCAGCAACCATGGTGTCTAGACGGAAGACAGCTGTGCTTTGCCTATTAAGGCACAGAAGAAAAAGGGAAAGCGAAAGAACTGTATGGATTCATCCGATTGTGGAGCAGAGGAGACTGCATGGCGTCTTTTATTCATTGTTTTTGAAACTTAGAGAAGACTATTCAAAGTTTTTTTAATTACTTTCGCATGTCCACCTCGACATTTGATTTCATTCTATCACAAATAAAGGACATCCTCCAGAAAGAAGACACAAATTTCAGGAATTGTATTTCACCCCAGGAGATATTGGCAGTCACCTTGAGGTAAGGTTAGGCTATAGTATTAGACAAAGTTAATATTTTTAACCACTTTCTGTTTAGAAAAACTGTATATCTCAAACTGTTGGTTCATGATTTAAGGTTAAAATACACTACGTCATAAGTTGAAAAAAAATTTGAAGAAGCATTTAATAAGTAATAAAAGTTGTTGTATGTAGGTCATAAATAGATCAGAGGGCAGATAAAAACTTAATTTATTTTAGTATAAAAAAAATGAAGTACAAGTAAGAAATATTAAAATAATAAAGACAAAGTGATTATACGGGGTTTATACGGGGTTTCAATACGGGGTTTTAAACAAACACATAGGCATTTTTTACCAAGGTTTAGGTTTAGTATTTGAATATGTGTTTGATGAATATTTCAATAAACACGATGAAAATACATTATAATATAAAACAATCGTTGACTTCTGAGATTATGTTTTTAACAAGCCCCTTTGTAATGAGTGCCACCCAAGCAATAGATATTTAGTACACAAATTAGGATTTCATTTTTGCGACGGACTCTTCAAAAACCCTTTATTTTCCAAATGCAACACTCATAACTCTCTTTTCACTTAACCGACCACATCTTAATTAAATTATCAACAACCAGATGTTTGTACGAAATCAGATTTTTTTCTTTATAAGATATACGAGGTGGAACTCATGTAAATTTTCATTTTCGTTGATGAAATATTTCTTTATCTCAAACTTTTAAACCGTAAACCTAAAATATTTAAGTTAAATATAGTAGAAATAAACTAAAAATTAATGTCTCCGATGCTGTCTTCCGTGCGTTTCGCCGGATAGTGTGCCCTCGTCCATTTGTACAATGCCCCGCTACCTGATTTCCGGCAGAAAACACGGAAGACGTCGTCCGGCAAAGTAGAGAATACGTCCGTGCGTTTTGCCGGACGCCGGACGCCGGGACCGGATAATGTGTCCTCACCCCCGTATTTCCCATGCACTACAATGTATTTCTACCTCGTCCGGTTCCGGCAGAAAACACGGAGTCCGGCGTCCGTGCGTTTCGCCGGATAGTGTGTCCCCGGCCTGAGTTCGATCAGTAGAGATCCAAGATGAATATGTATCATCGTTCGTCGGATTCCATTCTTCGATTTTTGCCACAGTAAAAGATTTCAAAACATCACTTGAAAGGCAATCTGAGCAGTGCCGCAACATGCAGTCTTTATTGTTTTTAGAACACACCAACATTTCAGTAAGCTCACTATAGTTTTCCTTAATTGAGCAGGCATGAAGTAGAAGTGAAACATTTTCATGTATGGTGCAAACACAAACAAAATGTGTTCCAGCAGAACCTGCTAATACGCAACATTTTGGCCGAAGCATACACCTTTTGAAAGACCTATTTTAATATCTGGGTGGTCAAACTTGAATGCTGCGTACAATTCGTTTAAATTTCCTGACAATAGCACTTTCTGCATGTACTGATTCCTCGAAATACTCACTTTGTCTTTAGCACCTAGCATGACTCTGGAATATTCACTACTTTGGTAAAAGTTCTTGACAAGTTTTGTTACATTTTCATCAGTTGTCCTTTTCGTGGATCAGGCATTGCCATTATACCCTTTTCTGAAAGGAGTTCCTTTGATTTCTGAGCAGTGTACTCGCTTACAATGAATTCTTCACTTATTTTTTTTCTACTCCATGAAGCGGGTACCAAAGTCAAAATTTGTATTTTCCTCTTTGCGAAGTTGTCACATTAAGTTTGTCTTTTATCAAATTGTATTAGTCTGTCCATATCTTCTGCCTTTTTTTCAATTTCTTTTGTTAGTTTTAGACAGACCATTTTATCTTCTGAGGGAAATTCCTTTTCTAATACCTTGCTAACTTTAATCTTTAATGTATTAGTTACAGAGTCAGGTATTCTCTTCACGTAGCTAGATTTTCTATGAGAAGTTATACCGTGTAGTTTAAATGGAGATTCCCCCAGACTTTAAATTGATTGATTCGGCTCTTCCAATGTTTCTTGTTTAGATATAGATTGTTCCAAATTGTTTATTTCTTCACTATCACTTATGTCCTCGATTTCACTTTCACTTTCGGGTGATAACAATTTGTTACTGACTTTTTTCCTACAAACATCACAAACTTTCTGTCCAGAAAAAGTCTTGATACAATTTTTTAAACTGTTTATTTTTTGTGAAAAATCCAAACTTATTACTCTCAAAGACTTTGATACATATTTTTTTGTGCAATTTAAATGGATCAATACAAAACTTTTGGTACGTTTCAAACTTTTTCAAATAAAATATTTTATGATGCTCACAGGCAATAACTTCCTGTCTCTTTTCCCACACTGCACTGTTCAAAGCTACTTGTAGACATTTTTATCACTAATACCACTTAAACTTCATTGAATCATATAAAATGTAAATAAGAAAAAAATGTGCCTAGATCTTAATAAAACTATCTTAATAAAACAATGCTTGTTCTTGAAATTAAAACATCATTATTATAATATTATATATAACTTCAAAATTAAAATACCCCCGTCGCAGCAGACCTGCGTACTCAGCGAATTTCCCATGGAATTTCAGATTATTTACTTTCCCCATAAAAACACCATAGGATCGAGTATGTAGGTTTGCTGCCATGGGGTGTTGTTAAAAAATCTAAGTTAATCAATAATTGGTGAATGTAAACACAAAATTGTATCAAGCTATGGCAATTTTTTATTTTCCCCATAAACCCCATGGGAATGAGTATGTAGGTTTGCCGCCATATGGGTTTTGTAAACAAGTATAAGTTAAACCCTATCTAGATAATGTACATACTAAATTTGATTAAGTTATGTCAACAAATAAGCAAGGTATAGGGTTTTCTTGATTTCCCATAAGAATAACATGGAAAACATATTTTTGGATTTTCCCCGTAACCAGTTATGCTAAAATAAAAATTTAAAATACCAAATTGTTTGTTTTTTGAGCTCTTTTAAATGGTTTTAGTTAAAATTGATAAATTTTGAAAACTGAGGTCCAAAAATGCCAAAAACCCATTTTTGACCCCTTTGAAACCCCATAAAACCCCGTTCCCATAACCCGATGACGCTGGTTCGCGAACTCATGAAAATAGACCTGGTCTTACACCTTCATACCAAATTTCATCAAAATCGGAGGTCGCTGTCAAAAGTTATCAGTACCACGGACACATAGATACATAGATATATATATATATATATATATATATATATATATATATATTATATATGATACATATATATATGAAAATGAACGGACGGTGTTTTTGGCTTCTGGGGACCTCAAAACAAAAAAGTATCATGGTCCCGGGCTTAGGTCTTACCATGACTACTACTGTAATAGCGTATTCCCTATAGGGAAATTCGCTAAAATCAAATAACGATTAAACAATTACATTTGAAACGTGTGTTCACTGAACCACAGCTAGAACAAAACTAACAAGTTAAGCTGTATGCAATATGAGATGGAGACTGGAGGGGGCAGTTCATGTTGAAGCCTGAACAATTCAAGTTTCAACAAAGCAGCCTACTCTGGGTTGTTGAGTCCTGCGTACTCAACTCCTTAATTACTCTAATCAGACTTAAATCTACTATCATATTAATATTAAAGGTTTAAAATTTATTTGCTTAAACATAAAGCTACTATTTGACTTAAAGCTGCTAATGTTTAATAATTAACATTAATAAACTAATAAAAAAAAATTATTTTAATATTATAATTAATTTTATTTATTGGTTAAAAAATATACTGAACAGATCAAAATTCATTTATATTTGTTGTAAAAATATGATACTTTTTATATATTTTTAAATGCTTCAAGACCCTAACCAATTTATGTAAGTAATATGTACCTATTCACTCTTGGTATACATTCATTGGCCACATTCTGCCTTTTTCATGAAAATTATATATTTTTTTGTTTAATGAAGTATAAATTAAAAGGCAGTGAAAAACCCAGAATTTTTCTTCAAGAACCTGTTAGTTTATGCCATTAGAAACATAAATATATAAATAGACTCTTGGTTTACGTAGTGCCTATAATTTTTATTAATTTTTTTATTTTATTTTGTGTTTTCCGTTTGGGAAAAAAACAAAAAATCTGCATGATATCCTGAACATTTTAGTAAAAGTTCCATTTTGATATGATAAATATTGACAGAGTTATGACGTTTTTACCAAAACAATGTCGCAACCTAAATAATCGATGTGTATGAAAAACGCTTATTTTTAGCAATCTTTGAAAATTCATAACTCAAAAAGTATTTAAGATATCAAAGTGAAATTTGGTATTTATAATTAGAATAGTAAGCAGAATACATGAAAAAATTCATTCAATTCTGAGAACATGGGTGTCATTTTATTTTTTGGCTGGATGATTTGAAATGGATCGACCCTGTGCTTATCGTAGCATTTTCCAGTCGCAGCCGATGCAGAGTTGGCAAAAGTCGGGCAAAGAAGAGAGAGCAAACGAAGGCAATCTTCGCCTTTTCCCGGTGTTCGCGGGGTTGCCGAAAAAGTTCTAGAGAGAGGCTGTCTGATCCAGGCGCCACGAGCAACGCACGGAGAATCGGCACGATATAAAGTGTTCGTGGCGCGAAGCGTCACGCCTATCAGTCCATTTCCTTGCTCTTGCTCATATTCTATAATAATAACTGATCATTAGATCCAAGAAGTCAATGCCACCCATGTTGGCATAGTAAACCTTGACTACCAAAGGTCTGTTGACTTCAATGAACCCTTTTGTAGTTTGCAGCTCCTTGTGCATTTATCAAGAGGTTTTGAACCTTCCCTTGATGACATAAGAACGACGGCTTTTTTATCAAACCATTTTGTAACTGATACCTGTCCGTCTGACCTCACACACTCATCAACCGCCCCCAACCTTTTTTTTTAATTGGTATCACTTCTTAGCTTTTCGTTTTTGGGTATTCTTACTTTCTTAAGAGTGCCGGTAAATGTGGCTTTTCTTTCTGAGTGTAATAATTTTAAAATATGTTCAGAGTTGAAGTATCTATCCATGTAAACTGAAATACCAGGAGGGAATGAACTCAGCAACTTTATCATAACTTTACGACCAACTCATCTAGATGAGTGAAGCGATCATCCGTCACAATAGGGTTACCTCTACCCTGGTAAAAGGAAAAATCTAGTGGTAGTCCATCACTAGCAGCAATGACAAAATTCTTAAATCCACGACGATTTGGTTTAGTTTTAATCACTTGCATCTTTATTTGCGTATAGACTATTCCAGAAAATCACAAAATTGAAGAAACAAATTCTTGATTTAAAATACAAATAACAAAATCAATACCGTAAAAATACAGCTATAAACCCATTGTTGCCTGCTGGCGATATAAAGGTTTCCATAGTAACAACGTAAAATTCATTGATGGGAACCTAGCGAATTATATACATAGATGAATAAAACAACTCTTTAAAATAAATAAATAATCAATGATTAAATTAAATTTTAAGTGTAAATAAAAAAATAAAAAAAAAATAAAAAAACTTTCAGAAACTGGAACATGAAATTGGTTGGGAGGCACGGTCCGCCATTTTTGCTTCTTCAGAGAAGTTGAGAAAATGTGTATCAATGTACTGGAACTCACTTCATCAGGTGCTGCTACCTCTTGGCTTTCTAATAGCTGCCAACCTAGTTGTAGTGTCAGAAAAGATTCCCAAACCAAGTGTGTTCTATGTCTCCTGCATTCGACCGGATCTAAGGGGGTTAGCTCGGGTTAAGTCCTTGCGAACCATGGCCCCTCGGATCTAACACCCCATACTCAATTACTCACAGACCACGCACAAGACTGAATACCCCCGAATCTAATTCTGCTGACCTATTTAAGCCAGAGCTACCAATAGGTCAGCACAAACAAGCTAGTGTTTAAAAACAGTTCAAGCCTACTTAGCAAACAAGCTAAAGTACTTCCTCCTCACATTACTTCCTTGAAGCTAACAAATTAGAATCCAACATTCTTTTTAAATTCATAATTAAATAAAACACTAAATCCAGTTGCCACATTTCAAATGTCTCTCACCTTGATCTTTGGATACGTGAGCGATTATGTTTCCCAATGTTATGCGGTTTTGGACATTAAGCGTTGAAGAGAGAATGAAAACATAGCCTTGTTTGTACATGCTGATAAGTCGATTATGTGAAATGGAACTTCCTTTCTCTTTGCTGGAGATATTACTAGCCATTTGTTTACATCAACCTGTTCTTAATTTTGAATTTTTTCCAGAGCACACAATATAGACTTTAAGAATTATATATTTTCTCCTTGCAGCACTAGGGCGCTGGCTACTCAAATCTTCGTATTTCTGTTTCATTATGTTTAATATGTAATTATTCAACATATCTCGTGTCAATCCTTAAACCAAAACCCTATAGTTCAGATAAGGTACATTAAAATAAAATGAAAATGATATATATCTTAGCTATCTTTATGCTTTAAAAATAAATAGCAAATAAATTAGCAAAATAATTAGCAAAGATATATTTAATTGTATGGGAAAATTGTATTTTATATTTTAGCATAACATTTCTCATATCACAAAACCTGCCTACTGAGGAATATGGAGCTTCCAAATGGCAAAAGAATATTTCATCATTAGGCCCCAAAGTTATTTATCTTCGATACAAGCCAAGGTTTAGCTGTAAATTAGTAACTTTGCTGTTTGATGAACTATATTTTTATCAATAAAGAGTATTTATTAAGCTAACTTCTTCGCGTAATTTTTATATAAGCTTGTTTGCCTTCAAAGATTTTCTTTCAAGATGCCTTTCCACTTTTTATTTGGGCTTTCGTTAGGTTGGAATGACAGGGTACTAACCATGACCTAGTTTTTGGAAAAAACACCCTTCAAAGTTTGAATTGTACACTACATGAGTATTTTTGTTTAATTGTTGTTTGATTTTAATCTAAACACTTCTTAGTAGAGTATACATAAGGCTGAGGGCTGATTTGTGAAAAATTTTGTTGCTTTTCAACCAAGTTATGATAAAACAATTTGCAGATGGAACCTTGTCACTTTATGAACAACATATTTTATGAGTACATGTGGTAAATGGAACCTCTTCATACTAACTATTATAATTCATTGGGCCTTTTCCTTGGGAATTAAACAAAATAGACTAAAGTAATATTATATTAACTTGATGTTGTAAAATAAGAGGTTCTGAAATAATTAGTCTAGTATAATATTTAAACAAAGAATATAATGAAGATTGTACAAAACTGTGTTAGGCCTAAGTTCCTCAACAGTGTTACTTTAGAATAGTAGAATAAAACTCACGGTCTTTTAAGGGCATGAATTTGAACATTGATTTAATGTCCCTCACTTTATACTTTAGGTAGCGTTACCTTAGCAAGGAGCCATCTAGGTTTGATCAATCTCCAGATTGGAAGACTAGATTCTTCTTCCCTCTTTTTTGACTTCTCTGTTTTCCTCCCTTTCTTAGAAGATGACGTAAACCTCAAATTCACTGTAACTTCATTTTCTTGCAAGAAAGAAGTTTTGTACTCTACGTGATGCAGGGATTGTGTGAAGATTATAACTGAAATTTTGAAGAATGGGACTAACTGAAAGTTAAATTCTTTAGAGCAGTGTTTCTCAACCGGTGGTACACGAGAGCATATCTGGTGGTACGTGAGACAATGGAAAATAGATAAAATAAATACAGGAAAATAAAAAATAAAAAAACAAGACTGATTGAAAGTATGACGACTGCTGTTTTGGTCAGCTCAGTTCTACGTTACAAGTCATTTCCACTTAGTTTGACTCCAATAGGTTACTTTTTCCTAGCTAAAACAATTTCGTACCAACAAAGCAAAGTAAATTATTTTAAGTCTCATTTTCCGAGCACATTTATATTATCGAATAATAATTCTGTGTCCAGTATTCGTTTAAGCTTGAATTATTTCAAGTTCAAGATTTACCTTCTACTATTTCAAGTTTTAAGACACTCTCTGCAGAAACAATGAAAAGTGAAGGAAAATTTTATTGGTCATGGTTATAGAATATATTAAGTTTGTCATTGTTAACAATGGAACATAATGTGTATTCATTTGGTGAATCCCAGGTCAAAATAGTTTTTGTGTTGACAGTTATTTGTTCATATATGTAGAACAGTAGAATTAGTCCTGGTTAATAATTTGTCCTGACTGAGTAATTCCTTGTGATAAAGACTAAAAAACAGCAAGTAACATCTTTTTTTGCTGTCAATATTCACAAGTTGGTGATTTTGTATTTTATAGAATAGCGAAGGAGATTTCTTTTCGTTTTTTAGGCTAAGTGTGTTGTTGAATTTGTTTCAATTTTATTTTATTTATCCAACGTTGTTTATAAAACATCACCTTAACCAGTTTTTAGTTTCTGGACTGGAAAACGTAGGCTATTTTGCTTATACTATAAATTTAATTCATAATCACATTTAATACTTGTATAGGTTGGAACTATAATGTTTATTTCAATAGGCCAATATAAAACCTTTTTATACATACCGTGATATTGAGCCTTTGAACATTCGTGTTATAGTAGTAGTGACAGATTGACACCATATATATATATATATGTCTTAACGACCAAAAAGTCAAGTATTGATTCTATTAATTTATGTTACAATCGCAGTAAATGTTTAAAATTAAAGAGACTAAATAAAAACAAGGCCGACAATCAACTGGAGAGTAATACATAACACATACCTTATAATTAAATTAAATATCCCCGTCGCAGTAGACCTCCATACTCAGAAAATTTACAATAGGATTTAAAAATTTGTATTTTTTTCATAAACACCATTGGATTGAATAATGTTTGTAGGCTAGCTTCTATAAGTTGTTGTTCGAATATGTAGATTAATCCCTAATTGGTACAGGTAAATCATGATCAAACTGCATCAATATAAGGAACTTTTTAATTTTCCCCAGAGACATGAATGGTGTCAGTATGTAGGTTTGCCGCCAAGAGGATGTTACAAGCTCTGACTAAGTATAACTGAACCGAGCATTCAAAAGCGAAAATTGTGGACGTCTCAGGACCATTGGGTGGCAAAAAGCAGCGGAACCGAGCGACGGAAACCAAAACAGCGCTTCAATAAACCTCTATTTTTACCCACTAAACCATTACATAAATACGTTAACTTTATATTAAAACTTTTCCCTTGAAATGGTAATTTTTACAGTATTCAATTGATTAAGAAAAATTTTTTTAAATAATAATAATAATAATACATAGTTTAATCAAACTTACTTTTAATTCAATTCAGTAATGACATAAAAAAAGTAAGATGCAGGAAAGTTTTGTTATTTTTTGGCCAAATAAAATTCATTAGTATTGTAGCTAAGATTCTGAATTTTATTTTTTTCTCAAACATTTCTTCATAGGACCAGCAGTTATCGTTGTACAAATTATTTATGGACGGATATGTTTATAACATCAAAATCATGGGTTTTTGAAACATTTAAAACGCATATTCCCTCAATACAATAGCGAAAATACCTCTCTTATTCGTATTTGGCAGCATTTGTGTGACGCCATTTTAGGTCAAATGAAGTTAACATCTTCTCCTAATTAGTTAAGATACACCTACAAAATAAACTTAGGTATGGTAGTTTATTTTGTGTTGTTCTTTTGTAATTTCATAGGCTACATTAGTCAAAATTTTTCCTTGCGTTTCTACTTGAAATTCATTCTTCCGGTACTACTTGATTGTGGTGCTTCAACTATACTGATGATGTTCTCTAAATGCAATATGCATAAGTCTTCTCTTTGGGGCCAATAAAAGCTGGTAGCAGGGCCTGGAGGGTGAAGGAAGATAATATCAGCATCCTCTTCTTCATTTAAATCCAAAATACCATTTTCCATCATGATTTGCAGCCACATAATCATTTGAAGATGGCTGAGTGCAGACCAAACCAGGAGTAGTTAGAAAAGAAAAGATTAGAGCAGGATTAGGGCTATCAGTAGTCCTCTTGACTTCAATTTTATTAGTACTTAGAGGTTTAAAATAATGAAAACTTCGAGTACCATTCCAGGAATGGTCTTGGTTGTTGAAAATCCTTTCGCTAATTCTAACCTGAAGGTTTCAGCATTTTTCGTGACAATAAAGTGTAAGGTAATTTTTTCAGTAATTGTTTTACAGAAGTCATAAACTGAAGTTGCTGTCTTAATTTGATTTTCATCTGATAGTTCAGTAAAAAACATACTTATGTGAATACTATAAAGATCTGACAACATAAATTTTTATTGTTTATTCTTCAAATAAACTGTAACTAATCATACAGGGTGTAAAAAAGTCTTCTAACCCTTTATTTTTATTCTAAATAAATAAATGTTCTTTTTCCAAAAATAATAACTTTGCATTTTTTTAGTATTTTTTGACGTTATCAAACATTTTAAGCCATGTTAGGGGGACGGACCACCAGAAGTCGGAAGAAAACCTTAAATATAAGCATTGTTTGATATGTACATCACATTAAAGGCATCACCAGAGTGCACTGGCGCAAACTATACTTCAAAGTACATAAACCGGTATATTTTACTCGTAATGGTTAGCAAAAATTAGGTTAATGTATGTTCAATAGCCAAGACATTTACATTACCCACATGATTGAAATAAGTGCTGTATTTCACCCGAAATAAAAGTTATATGTTACATCAGTACGGTGTTGGAAACGGCTCGGCCTGCAGTCTCCTTCATTAAATATTTGATGAAGAGGGCATGGGCGATGTTGCGTTCATATGCGAAATCCACCTAGAGTGAATGCGTTATACAGAAGTAAAATAGACAAGTTTTCTAACTCAACAGTAATAAATATATCTCCTTGATTCGATTTTTTTACAGTTCAATTGTCATGCATGTAGTAAAACAAGCGACTTGTAACTTAACACTACTGTATAGCTTGTAAAGGTGGTGCATGTCAATAATATGTTCAGTGGCTTAACTGATTTTTTCGGGCCTGGTATTAAATATTTAAACAAACTTAACTTTTTATTAAATAATTGTAGGAAATAAATCTATAATCATGGAAGTAGTTAGGGCATATGAATGTACATATAACTAGTACGTCTGTTTTGTTACTTGTTAATTGCAACATTTTAACACTTTTTTTCATAAATACTCCAGAAGTAAATAGCCTTTAAAATTCAATAAGGAATAAACAACAGAAGTATACGAAAAGAGTACATTCTATATGCTATTTATTATGTTATCTTACTGAGTTCTACGTTGCCAACAAAATGGTCTAAAGTCATACTTAAACGGCATAAAAGTTATCTTACCTTAAAAGTATTAGTATTCTCTCCTAAAAGCTTACGTCTAATCGTAATATCGTGTTTACAACACAATAACTTTCCATTTTCGATCACAGAATTTGAAATGTAGATTTTTTTATTTTTTATAACTTGAAAAACTTTAGTAGTGTGGAATTGTTGGTGCTGGGCCAGTTCAAGGTCACCTGAGGGATGACGTCATCGAGGTCAATGACCTCACCGATGACGTCATCGATGACGCAATCGATGACGTCACCACCAATGACGTCACTTTCATGACGTCACATCCATGACGTCACTTTCATGACGTCACATCCATGACGTCACAGAAATGACGTGCTGATGACGTCATCACCCATTACGTCATCAATATGACGTCATCGACGCCATTAAAGTCAAGGTCACGCCGAAACTTAAAATTTTTTGGCACTTTTGCCGTTTCTCGCACTACGCTCCGAGTTTCAGTCAGAGTCCCCGTGACCTTGACGACTTGGAGCGAATTTGCGACGAGAAACGGCAAAAGTGCCAAGTTAAACTCGAGTTTGTGACATGACCCTGCCTAAATGGGCAATCGGTAATCCCTCAGGTGACCTTGAACCAGCACAACACCAACAATTCCATATTACTGTGACCTTGAAAACTTAACAACGGAGTGCCGACACCGATGCGCACCCCACGACAGTCACCGAGCGACTGACCTTCAGACTCCGCGTACTCTAGGTATATGGGTGGAGAGACTAAGACTCTAAACCGTCAGGAATGGGAGTAAGTAACTGAACTTTGCAAGGAAAAGTCATTTCTTCCAATATTCCAAACAAATCTTCATCAGTAAAACTTACATTAGTCTGTTTGGTATAAAACTTAGGGTGTCCGCGCAACAGTTTACGCCACTTAGCTAAAGTCGAAACCCGCTTGACCTTGAGCGGTGGACACTGAGCAGCTAATAAAGACTTAACACGGCTAAGTTTCTTACCCAAAGTGTCTCGCGACATGGCTTCCCCTCACAAAAGTCCGCACAATACTGAGAGACTGTTGGTAGCGCATGAGCCAAGGCAAAAGTGGTAGGGGGTAACAGCAGGAGTGGGGGAAGGTCACAGTGGTGGGGGAAGGTGAGGTTGTACGCTGTGGTATCGCATCACTTCACCATGAGCTGTCCTACAGTTAACACACTGTTCTCCCGGCCCGAGTTGGCACTAGAAGAAATATTCCTGTACAGCTTAGGCTGTGAGGGGCGAGGAAGCAAAGTCAAAGTGGAGGTTTTGTTAAACTCCAAGATGAAAAGTCTTCTAAATAAACTGATTGTATCCCTGCAATCTCCAATAACTCTAAAGAAATACCAATTTATAAAGAGACATCTCATTCTTTGGCAAAATGAATTGGAAATGGAAAAGATCACAGTAAAATTAATCTAACTTAAAATCTGGACTGGATACTCATGGCGATACTACGTGGCGTGAAAACGCCACCCTAAACATTACAAGTTAGGTTAGTGAGCACCTCTGGTACGATAATTCGACGCCGGAGTTAAAGTGTGATGACCTTGAGTCAAAACACTGAAATACTACAAGTCGATATCGTCCCAGAGCACCTCTAGTACGATAATTCGACGCCGCAGTTAAAGTGTGATGACCTTGAGTCAAAACACTGAAATACTACAAGTCGATATCGTCCCAGAGTTAAAGTGTAGTGACCTTGAGTAAAATCAGAGAAAATCCAAGCCATGTTTGTCCAGAGTTAAAGTGTAATGACCTTGAGGCAAAAATTTGTAAAACACTTACATGAACAGAGTCGAAGAGCAGCGATGCTTACCGCATGCAAGCCTGAGACATACTGGCTAAGCGCCGTCGCGTAGCTTAGGGACTCGATTAAGGTGGGGGTATTGCCAACACTTAGAGTAGAAGTGTAGTGGGTGACCTTGAACCAGACTTAGAGTAGAAGTGTAGTCGGTGACCTTGAACCACCCCTGAGGGGCGGACCCCCCCCCCCCCCGTCTCCGTTTTTTGGGGGGCGGAACCCCCCCCCCGTCTCCGTTTTTTGGGGGGCGGACCCCCCCCGGGGGTGGACCCCCCCCCTAGGGGTGGACCTCCACCCCCGCCCCATGCCGCCCCTTCGGGGGCGACCGGTGGGGATATAAGGCGGCCCGGCCACAGCCGGCTCGCAGTCCGCTCCCGAGCGTTGAACGTGAACAATCGGGACGGACCGCCATAGGCCAACTAACTGCGATGGAAAATGATGGAGGAGATTTGGCTTTCAAAATCAATCATCTTTTAATGTCACTGAGGAACGCCACAAACGCCACAGGGTCCTCGGCTTATGAGCTCATGTTCGGTAGACGAATACGAACCAGATTAGATCTAATGAAGAAATTTCAAGATCAGAGGCAACGACCAGAAATTCGCAAAAAAATCAAAAGGGTACTGCATGCAGGAGACCGAGTTCAGGTGCGCAATTTTGGAAAAGATGGAAGATGGAAATTTGGAAATATAAGTTGTAAAGATGGCATATTGCACTACCAAATTGACATGGACAATGGTCAGGTTTGGAGAAGACATATTAACCATATTCGGCCATGTAAATTCGAGGGGGAGGAGTGATGTAGAGTTATTGTCAATATCATATGATCTTTATTATTGTTATGATGTTTACATTTAGTTCAATGTTATTAATGGTTGATTAAAATGTGTTTCATATTTCTTTATAGTTTATTTTGTTAATTTAAGAACTTAACAGTCTTGTTTGTGTTTTATCCTGTGTGTCTTGTTTGCGTGGCTGACGGATGTTTGCGGCTTCCATTTCAATCCGCTGACGCCGCAGCCTCTCGCGTCGAGCTTGGCACCTCCTGCTGTGGCGAGATAGGTGATCTCGGCGTGCCAGCTGGGCAAAGCAATCAGGGCACGATACCCTGACTCCTTCATGAATCCGCTGGTGCCGACGAAGATAATCGGCCCGTTAGAGCACGGGTCCACATTCAGCGCATCGGTGAGATGCTTGTTCGTGATCCATGGTTCTAGAGCAGCATGAACTCTCGGACCTAGATATCGCGAGGGAAGCGTGAAAAAATGACACGCCCACAAGCGCCAGTCGGCCAATCCTGAGACCAGCCCTGTGATCTATACCACTTTTCAGTCAATGAGAAATAGTGTTGAGCATAGTCAAGCCAAGACATCAATAGAGAATGAAATTGTGATAATCACTAGCATAGTAGTAACGACATTAAAAGATAAAGCATATAACAAATTACCTCTAATGACTAAATCAATAAAAGTACTCATAATACATAATGAAACGAATCTTCAAAATTTAGATACATACTATCCATCTGTAATAATTGAATATTAACATTTTGAAAATCTCTATTAGTTTTCATGAGATAAATATAATTATGTGGATAACTAGTTAGCCTCTGTGAACTCGGAAAACATAATACTATGGATAATATTTTCATATAATTATAAAAATATAAATGTTACTTGATACATTTAAATCTATGCTATTCACAACATGAAGATTCCTTCTTAATTTATCTCAACCAAATATTTACGAGCTTGGATATACCAAGATGTTAGGAAACTTTTAAAACATAGTCTACTGATTTAACGGTAGATGTTTCAAAGTTAACCAACACTAGCGTCGGTTACTACATTAAGCAAAAAATTGATCATATACTAAATAGTTACATCACTTTGAAGTATCTTAGTACCATTTATTTAATTCTGTGTAGTGAGAGGTGCTTTCCTGAATTATCATTGCAACCTCCGTTCGATGCCGTTTATAATACCATACACTCTGATTTATAAACGCCCACAATGTGTGTTGTATAAAACCCTCCTTGCAGGTTTAACGGTACCATAGTACCGCGTTAGGGCGTGGTATTTTCACTTCCACTGCTAAGGCGATGCGCCTTCTAATCTTCATATTTTTGTTTATCAATTACATTTAGCACGCGTAGTATATAGGCATCGAATTCATTTAACCATCGAATTAATTTCATTCTACATCGGACGACAAAACATCAACTCATTCATAAGTAAAACGAACACCGTGCTGAGCTAAACAAAATTACGAAGACGATTTAGTATTAAGCTTAGTCAAGTAAAAATCTGCATAGATCATAAATACTTGTGCTTTTTTAAATTTAAATGTAAATAAAGAATGATAATCAAGCTAACATTTCAGTCAAATAATATTTTGATATTTTGATAAATAATGATTTGCCAATTATTCATAATAGTTAAAGAATTTTGTTAGTGACTCTTCTCTAAAACTAGAAATAAATGTTAACAATTTAATATGGAATAAACTATACCACACTACTGAAATAATAATATTTTTGTGATGTGTCAAGAACTTCAAACTCATTTCAATGTAAAGGAAAAAATATTTGTTTTCACTCAAATATTTACTGTAGGAAAAAATTATCAAAATTATTTTAATAAGCATATCTTACATTATTGTAATAAAATAGTCTTACAAGAAAAATAGTGAATGAAATGAATAAACACTATCCAGATTATAGGTTGACGAATGGGCCCTCTACATTTCAACCTATCCAACTCACCTCAGGAAAAATAAACTCGTGACACTTTCCTACTAATAAATCAAACTTGAATGTAATGAGGATTTCTAAATGTCGCATGCGTCATTTTTGGGAAGTTCAATGGACCAAACAACTTAAAATATATCTTTCTTAGGATTTTTATGAGCTTAAAATTAAATTTTTAACGTATGGAGAGTTTAAAAGGCGATTAAATTACACTGTACAATTCTAACTAGCGAGAGAAAAATTTAATTGTACATATATCATTGAAAATCTAACCAGCTTTACTCTCACATGAAAGTCAAGTAAACGTATAAAACAGTTTATCAATTTGTAATAATAATAATCTCTTTATTGCTGTAGAACAATTTTAACAATTGTGTAGCAAAAGTCAGTTTGTCTGTCTGTCAGGAACCACTGCACAGTGATACAAATAAAACACAAGTAATACAGATAAAACAAAAATAAAATATAAGATTTTGACATTTTTTGAAAACATGTGAAAAAAAAATAAGAAAATGAAAACAATTTAAGTCTCAAAATGCTTCACCCCACCCCCGGAGAGCGATGCAATTACCCTTGTTGGCCCATAAACTCAGCCACCAAATAAAACTCTTTGTCGATGAGGTATCTTTTTAAACTCTTTTTGAACCTCTTATGGTCTCTCTCCTGCCTCATGTCTATAAGGAGATTGTTAAAAAACTTGACTCCGGCTTGCGATGGCAGGTTCATGGCAGCTCTGGATCTGGTCTGGGCCAATCTGTACTGTTCCCGGCCTCTTGTTGGATAAGGGTGGATATCACGTCCTTGTGTGAGGGAACATTTGGACATACAAAATGATGTAGTTTCGTAAATGTACAAAGACGCCAGAGTTAAGAGTCCCATCTACCTGAAGACACCCCTGCATGACTCTCTATACTGCAATCTTGCCAAAATTCGAACAGCTTTTTTTTGAAGGCGAAACAGTCTGAGGAAGTTCGCCGCATTACATCCACCCCAAATGGCAATGGCATAATCCAGGTGTGGATATATGAGACCAAAATACGCAGTTTTCAGAACTTCCCCTGGGCAGTGTCTCGATAAAACTCTCAAGCCATATACACCAGATGAAACTTTAGTGCAAAGGCTCTCAAGGTGTGCGTTCCAGGTAAGACCTTAATCGATGTGAATTTCAAGGAATTTCGTGGACTCGACCTTTTCAATAACTGTACCATCTATCATGACAGTCTGGTCCTCACTTGAGTAAGGCCGTCTGGAATATTTGATGTAATTGGTCTTTTGAGAGTTATTTTTTTATGTTATCAAAATATTGGACACAAGAATTTAATTCCACAAATGTTTCAATTTTCAGGATCGGACAAGATTTTTCACTGCAGCAGAGAGTCGTATCTTCTGCATAACGTACCGATTTACCTGATTTCAATGCAGATGACATATTGTTTATAGAGCAAAAAAAGGACAGGTCCTAGTATTGATCCCTGCGGGACACCATACTTGAGGACAGAGCTCTTTGAAAGTTCATTTGAAATTTGTACTTTTTGTGTTCTTTCTGCAAGGTATGATTTGATCCATTGTAACGGATTACCACTAATCCCAAGGCAATTGAGCTTTGAGATTAGAAAGTCGTGGTCAACGCAGTCGAACGCCTTGGAGAGATCCAGGAAAACGCTGAGCGTTGGATGTTGCACGTCCAAATTCTCCACCACTGCTGTTATGAAAGCGTTAACTGCATCTACAATGGATTTCCCTTGCATGAACCCGAACTGATCTCCTGAGAAGATTTTATGATGTTTCAGAAACTCGATAAGACGTTTAAGGAAAAGTTTTTCAAATATTTTAATGAAAGATGGCAGGAGAGAGATAGGTCGGTAGTTTCCCACTTCAAGAGGATCGCCTTTTTTGAATATTGGCATCACCTTGGCCTGTTTCAAAGAGGATGGAAAAACGCCACTTGAAAAAGATGCATTGATTGTCTTAGTCAAGGGAGCCACCAGATATTGTGAGCACTGTTTGATGAGATGTACCGAGATACCATCAATATCTGTAGCTTTTTTGAAGGCAGCCTCCGAATGATATCCTCCACCTCCTTTTCTGTAGCTGGTGTCAGTATCATGGATGCAACAGGACCATATATTCAGGTCCATGTAGGACCATACAGGACCATGTAGAATTACATTTGATTTTAGAAACAAATGCATTATTTGTAGCCATCTGTTACACATTCAACTTGTGTTTTAGTTAAAATATGCACCAGATACATTGAAATAGTCTGAAAGACGAGCGAGCGGAACGAACGACCTTGTCCTGAGCGAAACATAAACTTTTTGTACTGGGCCTTTTAGTGTGCTGTCTGTAACTGATATTACTTTAAAATATTACTAGTCACGTTTACAAAGCAAGTGAATGATCCCTATGTACTAATTAATTTATTTGAGAAACTTCATTATATTTTCGTATCAAAATATAATTCCTTTCTTGACTATCACAAAATAAAGAATTTTATTAGTCAAAACTTAAATGATCATAGATATGAAGAAAAAAGAAGCTATGATCAGTTTTTACAAATTGTTGCAGAGTTTGAGTGATTGTAATGTTTTCCAGTTGAGTTTATTGGTTGTAGAAATGCTGAAGCTTTACTGGAGAACAGGGCTAAATGGCATACACACTGTAAACTTAAGTTTTTACTGTCAAAACTAGATCGAACAAAAGAGAGTATAAATAACAAACTTAAACATGAATCCAATGATGAGGGCCAAAAGTCCTTTAGATTGTCAACTAGAAGTATTGGTGAAACATGCATATCCTGTTTGAAAGCTGAGGGCACTCTTCATAATTGCTCAACATTAGCTTTAGACCAAACTCTAAAAGATATGACTCGAGACTTGCAAGATGCAGAACTCCTAACACGAATCTCTTGTGGGGATTTGATAGCCATAGGAGCGAAATACCACAATACATGTTTAACCTCTCTTAAAAATCGCCATAAAGATATGGAGAGAAAAAAGATACAAAGTCATCTGATAGTAGTAAAGAGAAAATGACGGAATCTCTTGTGTTCGTCGAGTTTTTTTATGTACATAGAATCCGCTGTAGAAGGGAGGAACTACATATTCAAACTCTGATTTAAATAGTTTATATGTAAATCGACTTGAAGTGATGGTTATCCAAAGGTCGTCACAAATCAAGACTAAAGAAAAAGCTACTGGAACACTTTGTTGGTGACTATCAAGATCAATCTAATGGTAAAAACGTGCTGCTAGTTTTTAATAAGGGTCTTAAAAAACTACTCATAGATGTTTTGCAATCATATGATTATGACCAAGAAGCTCTAGCAAAGTCACGGGTTTCAAAATGTCTATGGAATGAAATTTTGAATACAGTCGTTCCTAAATTTTCAGGTACTTTTGAGCCAGACTGTGAAGAACAGTCAGCACCAGAAATCCTTACATCTTTTTTATCGATACTGTTATATGGCCCAAACATAAAAGAGGACACTGTTTTAATCAATAAAGCATGTCTTATAATAAGCCAGTTGATAGTATTCAACCACAAAACAAAAATGCCAAAACCCACAGAAAAATGCGCCACAGCAAGGCTACAGAACCTCCTCTACCACTATATTTAGGGGTTTATGTTCATGCTCACACAAGAAGCAAGGCATTGGCCAGACTACTTTATGAACTTAGGGTTAGTGTAAGCTACGAGCGGGTGTTGGAAGGAGAGGACTGGCTCACAGCAGCTGCCTGTCAACGTTGATTTGGAAAGGGAGTTAACATACAAACGACCTGTTAATGACATGTTGTGATAAAAAACCACGCCAAATTATTTTACTGGCTTTAAGTACGTTAAAGTGTCTATAAGAAAATATATATTAAATTTAAACTATAGGGATCTTTGCTAAAATTACGTCCGTTTACCGAGCTAACGCTGATTTTTATGGGAGTAAACATACTAAGGGCCTACTTATGACATGTTGTAATAAAAAACCACGCAAAATTATTTTTCTGGCTTTAAGTAGATAAAAGGGTGTATTGGAAAATATAAAAATGTTACTGGTTAATGATAGGGATCATTGATAAAATGACTTTTGTTCAGTTAGCTGTCACCGGCTGAATTTAGAGAAAGGACCCGTTCATGACCTGTTGTAATAAAAAACCACGTCAAATTATTGTACTGGCTTTAAGTACAATAAAGTGTCTATCAGCAAATATTAAAATATTACATTTAAACTATAGGGATCATTGTTAAAATTACGTCTAAAATTAACATACTATGAACGACGGTGTTTTGCTGGATTGAGAGCGTGTCATTTCACCAGGGTAATACTCGCTTTAATTTAAACAGTAATAATGCCCAATGTTTAGCTAATGCAGCATGTGCGCTAGCTGTAAAATTTAACAATAATGAATTTTCTTCTACTGTGGATGAAATTCCCATGGCGGGTGAAAGTTTACACACTGTTTTAGTGATGTTCGGTGTACACCATTGACAAAGTAAAATTTACACATTTAAATTTGGATTTCATTTTACTTTCATATATAACAGCTAAGTTACATTAGATGTGTCTTGGTCATGACAAAATCGCTAATATCGATTCAAAACTCATTTTAAACAAAAATCAACTGTGTCATATTAGGTAATAAACCGGTATACGCTCCATCGATTGTCAGTAACAGTGTACACGGTTTGCCGGAAGTCACTAATTTCAAATACAAACCACCTTGTAACATCGTTTTCCATCTGACTTTAATAGCAATGAGCTGGTGCTACATTGAAAGCGTGTTTCTTATTATATTTTTACACACATTATAAATATATTTTTGAGAATTTTTAAACAACTATTGAACAGAAGTAACAGATTTTAATGTTAGGTTCTCGTTTCGTTTTCAATTTATTTTAGATTACTTATTCAAATTCACACAAGGTTTTTCTGCCGGCCGAATTAAATGAATCTACTGTGAAGCTTGAGCCGTGATCTTAACGTAATATACTTCTATTACTTTGTACAATACTTAATAGACGGTTAATTATTATCTTTTTGCTTTATTTATATTCAGTGTTTTATATTATATTTTGATACCCACTTAAAATATGTTTTTGAGAATTTTTAAATGACAATTGAACAAAACTAACAGGTTTTTATGAATAAATTATTATTTCACAGGTCTCAATTTTATATTCTTATATTTAGTAGTTTGTAATAGTAGGAGTTTTTTGCGGATCTACCCCGTTTTTATTATTTCCTATGATTTTGTTTTCATGTTATTTAATTCTTGTTTTCGCTCATTGATTTGAATGTTATTCGCTATTTCAGTGATTTAAACGTTTTTCTTCTATTTCCTGAAATTTACAAGTTTTTATTTGAGTTGGGTGAGGCAGGGGATAATGTCAGTTTCCCCATAATTGTATCACTACTATTAAATATAATGATAGCAACAACAACAACTATAACTTATTTAATTGAAATGTCTTTTCATTTAACACAGCAACAATCGTCTAACCTAAAGTATATATTTTTACTAGCATAACACCTAAAATATTTACATAAATAATTATAATTTCACAGCTCAAAACTTTAAACGCTCAGTGCGCAGCTAATGCTGCATGTGCGCTTAATGCTCAATTTTCTTCTCCTATCATTGACTGACTTAGAAAATAAATTTTCACCTTTAAATTTGGATTTCAGTTTACTTTGATATTTAACAGCTAAGTTACATTAGTTGTGTCTTCGTCATGACAAAATTGCTAATACACCTTTTCAAATATACAAAACTCATTTTAAACAATAACACTGGTGGTTGAAATTTAGATTTTCCCTATAAGAATAACTTGGAAAACATTTTTAAATCTTCTCTGATTATTTTTGGTTAAACAATCAAGTCTCAGCTCAAAAATATCTTAGACTCTCTTTCAATGTTTCAAATACAAAATTTTGCTTTCTTCATCGAATTAACAATATGACGGTGATTTTTTTTTTTATGCATGGAATAGTAAAACTAATAACTTGATAATTGATGTTTTGTGATAAAATATTATTTAAAGTAAGGTTCTTTGACATTTTTATGCTTGGCCAGTTCAGCAGACTGGGTAATTTTATTATAACCAACAATAATAACTATACCCAGACCCAAAAGATGACTTCTAAATGCTCATAATCAATTTAAAATATCTCTTGTTCTTTATTAATAGTTGTAATTAAAAGTTAGGTAGACTATTTCATTTTATTTAATTATTACAACCCTAAAATTGATCCAATAATCCTTATTTTGGCTACTATTTCGCTATTATTGGTTATTTTGTTATTATTTGTATTTTACTTTTAGTTCATATGGTATTTTAAATCTATTTAATTTATTTTTTGTAGTTGCTTGATTGATTTTGCGCCAGGTAACTCCTCTGAACTAATTTAATGACAGGTTTCTTATCTAGAAAGCAAAATATTTATCTTAAAATTAAAAAATGGGATTGCATCATATTGATTTTGTCACACCAGTTAAAACTCCCGTGTTACTATGATTTATTTTCTAAAAACAGCCTCAATTAACAATGTTTTGACACATAATTTGAATAACTACTACTCCTAACTATGACAATAGCGACAACTACAACTCTTATAATTGAAACTTTTGCAATTTTACAACTTCTTACGTCTTACGTCTGGTCCCCTCTGTATTGAAATCAGTGTCAATCAACAGAGCAAAATGTGTTTACCTACAACGGCACAATTTGTTTTTTTTTTTTTTGTACAATTTTAAAAGAGGTGCAAGGTTGGTATGGGATACCCGGTAAGACAGTGTCATATTTGTACGATAGTCCTCCCAAAAATTGGTTCTTTATTTGGGATGGCACTTAATTTCTAACGAACTCATTAAGCCGCGTCCGCACTGGCCGAACATTCGTGGCGAACTTGTTCGGCGAACACAAAAATCAACAAACATTCTTAACGAACAATTAACCGGCCATATGATTTACATACTAAACGGTTAGCAACAAACAAACGAAAGTTCGGAAGAACTTTGTTCGGCGAACATGTTCGGCCAATGCGGACGCGGCTTTAGGAAGTTCATCATTGACTTTACCTGATAGCATGCTAATTTAAATTTTACAATTCAACAAAAATTTTAACTAAAATAGCAGATTACACAATTGATTTATCTTTTAGTGCGTAATAAGTTAATGTTTAATTTAAAAAGGTGGCAGTACAGTATTTTCATTTAAAATAAAAAAGCTTTTTTATTTCCTGCCCCAGAAAACTATCTGATTTAAAAATTTAGCGACCAAACATTTTTACCCAAAATAAATATGACATTATTTTTTTCTACTCTAGCGGCCAAATTATAACATCTGAGGCAATCCTCGCGAACATCTTTCAAGTTACTACAAGTTTGGTTCTATGAATTTTTGCCCCCCCCCCCCCCCCCCAGTCCACACAATTAAACATAATTAAATGTTTATTTATTTTTGCGGGGAATTTCTATCTGATTTCAAAATTTAGCGACCAAACATTTTTACCCAAAATAAATATGACATTATTTTTTTTCTACTCTAGCGGCCAAATTATAACATCTGAGGCAATCCTCGCGAACATCTTTCAAGTTACTACAAGTTTGGTTCTATGAATTTTTGCCCCCCAGTCCACACAATTAAACATAATTAAATGTTTATTTATTTTTGCGGGGAATTTCTATCTGATTTCAAAATTTAGCGACCAAACATTTTTACCCAAAATAAATATGACATTATTTTTTTTCTACTCTAGCGGCCAAATTATAACATCTGAGGCAATCCTCGCGAACATCTTTCAAGTTACTACAAGTTTGGTTCTATGAATTTTTGCCCCCCAGTCCACACAATTAAACATAATTAAATGTTTATTTATTTTTGCGGGGAATTTTATCCCATGTAGACGTAATTTTACAACTACTATAATATTTTACTCAGAACCTCCACTTTGCACATAGACATATCTTGCACAGTACCAATATCAATTAAATTATCAAACTTAAATATTATCATGATGATTTTCAATATCACGTATTCTTCTTTTGAAAGTGAGTCGGAACGAATTGCTATATCAAGCAACTGATTGTTTTACTTTGATTGTTATTTACTGACCTGGTCCTACGGCTAAAACATACGTCCTTTGATGTGTATGGTAACTTTAATATTTTAACCGTTATTTAACATACTTTTGTTAGTAACTACTGTATTATTGTATTTAGAAGCTTGAAGTTTTTTTATTTGCCTTGACAGTAATTTTTTAGGAAATTAGGTAAATTTAAAGTTTTACATCATTAAAAACTGAAATGAAGGAATTGTAATGAGAGCCAATATTACATTATGTATTTATCATTGTATGTTCAATATTACTGGATCGTTATTTTATTCCCTGGAATTTCAACACAACTAATTGAAGGATAGTTACTGAATAGCATTTTTGTAAATAAAAGGGGTTTTGGCAAGTTTTATCCACTTTGTTAAGATTTCCAATTATTTTGTTTTAATGGAATTTTTCATTGTTTTCGATGATCTACTGCACATTTTTATGCAGTTTATCCATTTAATTTTTTCATATATTTATTTATACGTATTTTATAATTTTAAGTAAATACTTATACAATACCTACATAACAAATTTATTCACAACTCCATTAACCTTTATAGAATTCGGGGGAATTAGGGAAGGGGGTTTGGGGAAAGAGTCTCTGAAAACGAGCCGTAGGCGAATATATTTTCATTCCTTAGATTGAGTTAGTTGTATAAGTTCAAATTTAGGTTATTTTTGCAGTCGTGGGAGTTAATTTATGTTATGAATAAACTTACAAACTCATTTATTTTGCTCATTTACAAACTCTTATATTTATATGTATTCTGTTCATTATATGCGACTTAAACAACAATTAACGAATTTCTGGGGAAAACCCTGAGGGGGGCATGGGTCCATCGAGCCGTAGGCGAGTCAGTGTTATATGTTGCAACTTATAAATTGGAATAGAAATATTTGTACAAAAATAATACTGAGAAGTAATGATCGTTATAATTCATTAATTAATGATGTATAATTGTTACTATCTCATACCTCAATATTGGCTGGTGATTTTGAGGCTGTCGGCGGAATATTCAAATACCTAATGGAGAATCTGCAACATAACTAGAGGAGTGTAACTGGTGGATGTTAGTTTGCAAAAGACGCCAACCTCTCCACCTTTTTGGGGGTCCACCTTTTTTTTGTTAGACGGGAAAAAGAGGTTCGCAAGGCTTGGCTACACAGTGTTGTGGGTTATTTTAGGTTTAATCAGTAAGGAATTTAGGTCAAAATTTTGATAGAATACAAAGATCTGTTATAATTTAATATGCATGTAGCCGAAATTTCTAGAATCTAAATTGATTTAGTGGTAGTGTGTAACTATTTTTTAAGGAAGTGAAATTTTTTTCCTAAGATAAGTTAACTTGTAAGTACAATCGATAACAGAGAAAATGCTAAGCTTAAATGTTTATTTTTACTTGAAATACTTTTTTGCTATTGATGATTAGCAGTGTTAAAAATTTTGATAACTCTACATTTTTCCTTAGTTTTTTTTATAATTATTATTTATTTTTTATGAGAACTTAGTTATATTTGTAATAAAAAAACAATATAAAATAAAAAATAAAATTTAAGATTTGTCAAAGAAGTTTTGGTTTTTACTTTATTTTCATATATTATTATAACTTATATATTATATCATATAACTCCAATTCGTTTCATCTCATCTCAATTTATTATATTTAACAACTAAAAAATAAAACATTTATCGTCCATTTGCATAACAAAATTTATTATTAATGAAAATTTTATCATAACAATTTAATTAGCATAAAATATTGATACATAAAGTGTATAATTTATATGCATTTTCATAAAAAACAATAACCGAGATATTAAAAAATAATCTTACAATTTTCCTATTATAATAATAAATATTACAAATATAATTTCCCTGTATGGTTAGGCATTGAACTCACACACACACTGTGTAGTCAAGCCCCAGCCCTTGGTTACACGGGCAAGGACTGTGCTATCCGAAACAAACCGTATGGAAATGAAATGAAAGCAGATGAAATGGAACGAGTTAACACCATTTTGAATACTTAATGGAGTTAAACTACCGTCATAGGCAGTTAATGAACTAACTTAGGTTAATGAATTAACCGTAAACTGAACTACCGTCATAGGCAAGTTCGTTGATTTCATACCCCCGCCCTTAAAAGGGCGGCTCACTTTGGTATGGAAGTGAATGAAATGAAAATGACAAATGAAAAGACATAAAATGAAATGGAATAAGTTTCAGTTCTCGTCTTTCAGAACATCATCATTTTTCATGACATCAACGAGTCTCCTTGTTGACACCTTGGTGTTTTTTTTTTTTTTTTTTGTTTTTTTTTGCAAATGCTGCAAAAACTAATTAAAGTGATTATGACAATATTTGATGGCATATTATCATAACAAGTACTGGTCATCAATTCATTTGGTACATAATTTTCATAAAATGACGATGTTTTTTACTCATTTACTAATCCTCGTGCCTGGGACGCCGGTCGTGATAGCTGATGTGGCTAACGCGTAGACACCTTGGCCAGGTGTCTACGCAAGCGCGGGTTCGATACCCGCTCACGACCAAACCTGACCTGGTGGTGCAACTCTTAAAAGGGTTAACCGATCTGACAGGCGTCTATTTCGGCGTGTTTTCACTTAGTGGGAGAGCAAATTCTGACGAGGAGTGGGGGTAACGCCGACAGTGTTACCAACACCGCAAATACCACGCACGGTCATCACGGACAATGCTGAAGACCGTATTTACGAATAAGAGAGACGGAGACAAAAGAAATGATACCGAAGGTTGTTATTATTGATAATGACGATTTAAAAGACTTAATTAGATAAATAATACACCAATATAACTACGATATATTAATGTGATAAACGTGTAAAAATGTAAGCTTGTTAGATGTCTGATTTGTACAAATTAGTCTACTTCCTTGAAATATTTTAGGGCAGCAAATTATTGTAACTTATTATGTAATTTACCTACGTGAACAAATGTAATAGTAAGCTGTAATTGGTATTGCGTTTTTAATATGATGTTAAATATTAAAAATATAAGCCTTTTCAAAAATGTATATTATAAAGAAAAAAAAATAATTAATTTTAATTAACAGTCAGTTGATTTTTTACACGTTTTAATATGAAAATTTAAAACTTAGTAGCCTATTTACCAGGTGGCTTATCCGTTATGTACTTCGGCGATAACCCGTTTAGCCAAAACGGGTAGAAAAATCCACAGACTGTTTTAATTAAAATTAATTAATAATTTGATTTTTTTCTTTATAATATGCATTTTTGAAATTAAATAGCCTTATATTTTAAATATTTAACATCATATTAAAAACGTAATACCAATTACAGCTTACTATTACATTGGTTTACGTAGGTAAATTACATAATAAGTTACGATAATTTGCTGTACCGTAGTTGTATTGGCGTATTATTTATCTAATTAAGTCTTTTAAATAGTCATTATCAATAATAACAACCTTCGGTATAATTTCTTTTGTCTCCGTCTCTCTTATTCGTAAATACGGTCTTCAGCATTGTCCGTGATGACCGTGCGTGGTTTTTGCGGTGTTGGTAACACTGTCGGCGTTACCCCCACTCCTCGTCAGAATTTGCTCTCCCACAAAGTGAAAACACGCCGAAATAGACTCCTGTACCGATCTGTGGCAACGATGGTGGGAGGGCCCACGTTAAATAAACGGTGGCAGGCTTGCGTGGAAGTTGACGGGATCGGTTGATTCTTTGAGAGTTGCACCTTGGTCAACACTTATTTTGCTCAACACAATAATTTATTCTGTTATTGGTTGTTTTGTTATTGATCATGTTCTTTTTCTATTCTAATTCAATATTTATTTGTTCCAACACTGTATTTATTGTTATTAAAAGTTTTGTTCTCGTTATTTAGTCTGTAGTTTAATGGTGAAGTGAAGAAAAAGTGATAATACTTCCTCAATGGACTTTTTCAGACTATCCAAGAACTGCTTCAATGTAACTGGTTTTATTACTGTATTGAAGCATGTAAATAAATAAATAAATAAACACTGATTTTGCTACTTTTTACTAGTGTTTACTGTGTGTGTGCCACTACGGACTTGAAATATGCAAAATAACCATATTTTTTCACCAAAATGCCAATAGAACTATTTAATATCATGCCAAAACTGGTTTAAAATATTGCGCCATATTTTTGTTGCCAAATGGTAACGCTGGGTCATAATGGGTTAATGAATTAACTGTAAACTGAACTACCGTCATAGGCAAGTTCGTTGATTTCATCCCCCCGCCCTTAAAATGGCGGATCACTTTGTGGCTTTGAACTTCCGTGTTGGGAAGTTTTGCCGGTTCTATCCCCCCGCCCTTAAAAGGGCGGCTCACTTTGGTATGGAAGTGAATGAAATGAAAATGACAAATGAATAGACATAAAATGAAATGGAATAAGTTTCAGTTCTCGTCTTTCAGAACATCATCATTTTTCATGACATCAACAAGTCTCCTTGTTGACACCTTTTCTTTGCAAATGCTGCAAAAACTAATTAAAGTGATTATGACAATATTTGATGGCATATTATCATAACAAGTACTGGTCATCAATTCATTTGGTACATAATTTTCATAAAATGACGATTTTATTTACGTGTTGCATCTTTTCAAAACTATTAGGATAGGGTTCTGATTCATATTTAGGTTCTGAGCATTTAACTACTCTACTATCATCAGCATTGTACCATGACTCGCCACATTTCATCCTACAAGTGTAGTGACCACTTGATATGTTTGTTCTGTGATGGCTGATTATTCCACATACTTTGAATCTGACATCACCAACTTTGATTATTTCACTGTGTAAGTTATGAAGAGTTTTTGATTTTTTAATAATTTCCAATCCTTTGTAAGCAAAAATCATAAGTTGTAGAAATATTACTGAACACTGTCCATCTACACAAACAGTGGTTTTAGTCATCAGATCATTAGAGCCACACTGATTGCATTCACGACTAATTTTCTCCCAAGTTCCATAGCTTGTTTCATACATATTTTTCAAAGAAGTTGAATCATTCGTTGTATAGATAGGAAGTATGTTATTCTTTGTTACATTGTCTTTAAAAGCATTGGGACATTTTGTGCATTTAAATTCATTGCACAGTTGGTGTTGAGTTACTTTACAGAATGCAGGAAACGCATTTTTAAAGTAATCAATAAACTCAGGAACATCTTGCTGTTCATGTAGTGTGAACCTCTGAATTTCATTCACTCTATCAACCAATTGCCTTATTTCCCAAGAACTCAAATTTTTTGATAAAGGTGAGTGTATGAGCGCATTAATTTATCAATCACATCATTATTCGCGGCCATTACAGCATCTTGAAGTGGACCAATGTTTAAAATAAAGTGACACACAACATTGGCATAGCAGGAAACCCCATCTGGGTTTTCAAATCCTTTGTTAATTACTTCTTCATCTGCTTTTACAATGTCTTGTAAAGTGGTTTGTACTGGTGTGTGAGGATATTCTTTGGTTTCTTGATTTGTTTTTGAACTTAAACTGATTGGTTCTTCAAGTTGTGCATTTTCAGACAGGTTAGGGATGTCTTGTTCAAGCAATTCTTCAATAATTGGGTCTTGAAAACTGGGTTGTTCCAGTCAGGTCAGGAATTTTTTCTTCAATAACACATATTATTGGTTTGTGATAACTGAAGTATGATTCAAAGCAGGAAGCTGAAAGTTCACTGACATTTGAATAGCACAAGTCTATCTGAGTCATTCCATTTGTTGTTGGCATTCCTTCGATTTTATTTGTTAGGCCCTTAGTGGCTAACAATTTATCCAAGTTGTTTCCAGACTTGTTCAACATATTTTCATTGAAGTCTCCCAGTGCCACTATTTTGTTGCCAGTATTAGTGGCAATATCTAGCATCATACTAATTTCTTGGATTACTCTGACCAATGAAGTAGACGGTGGTTTACATGTCACACAGAGATTAACATCATTGACTTTTAAAACAACAATATTGCACGCTCTGTGTTTTTCCTCACAGTTGTATTCATATAGTATCTGAACTCCTGCAGCAAATTCAGATTTAGTGTAAACCAGTATACCATATGCATGCCGATAATCTTTCTGGACATCTACTCTGTATACTTCTTTGAATCCATTGATACTTACATCATCTGTACTAAGTGTCCAAGTTTCAACCAGTGCAATTACATTGGCATATGTCAGAAACTGGTCAGTCACAATGTCATCATGATGTTTCCTCAATGACTGGACATTATTAAAAACGATGGAAAACATGCTGATTCTTTTTCCAAAAACATAAGATTCATCTTCACAGGCTTTTCTTTCACTGCGTTTTTTATAACTCTACTGACTTCATCGTTACTCTTCTGAAGTTTAACAAAATTTCCCCGAATGAAGAGACCATTCAGGGATGTCACTCTACTCAAAGCAACATACAGTTCATTGTGTTTCATTCCAGGTTTTAGGTTCACTACTGCAGAACTATATGTACCTCCTTGGCTTTTATAAATAGTGATTGCTTCAGCTGGAACTACAGGAAATTGTCTCCTCATTACCATTGCAACTGTGTTCTTCTTAAGTTTAATATTCCTTGACAACATCTCAATCGGAGTCAATAATTCGTCAATCCCCTTGTTGCGTGCAATTTGTTTCATTTCAGTCCGCATTTTCTTCCCCACATTTGCATCACTAAAAAGTATCCAAAGCCTTCTAACCTCTCCAGCAGCATTTTTTTTTTTCAATGTGTTTCAAAATTCCTACGGCTCCATTCACTAAACCATCATCAACTATGATGTTGTTTGTAATCATGTAATGAACTCCAATACTTAACTTTAAAGTTTTGGGTAAACCACAGGTAGAGGAAACTTTAGCTTCTTTAATTGCTTTTAGGAGGGATTTCTTTACTGTTTCAGATACTTTTCCAATTACTTAGTCAGAACTAGTAATAGTAGTGACATTACTTTGTTTTCTAAACACTGACTCATTAAATTGATCTACTTCGGCATTACTGCGATACAATCTAATAGTTTCTGGGGGTTCAGAATGAGCTACTCTAGAGTTGAACATTTCAACTTCTTCATCTGTTAGATTTCCTTCAGCCAGATTGTTCAATGCAATCGCAAATCTTTTGTCATCTTTTTGTCTCATTATTTCTGTCAACGTGAAGAAGGAGAATTTATCCCTCAATGGGTTGACAATCAACTTACTGTATGGATTACTTGGATCTGGTTTAAATATGTACTTATCACCAACAGGAGCTAATTGGTTAAAATCACCAAACATTATGATTGATTTTCCAGCAAACAATTCATTTGAACGGAAGATTTCTTGCAATCTCAGGTTGATCTGTCCAAGTTGTTTACTTCCGACCATACTGATCTCATGATAATGAGTTTCAAATCGTTAAGTTTTGATAAAATCGTATTGCTCATGCTGCTACTCAATTGAGGTCCACATTGATACAAGGGTAGCACAAATTTGTAGTTAATGTAGTGTCATTCAATTCATATTGAAAGCAGCTTTTCCAGTAGGTGCACATATTAAAACTTTCAATGCTTCAAGATTTGTTCCTTCTTGGCTATTGTAGTACCTCAATAATGTTTGATGTAGTGTCTCTATGAGTCTTGATTTCCCAACACCTGCTCCTCCCAAAACGCATTCATATCGTGGAAGTTTGTTCAATTTGTGGCTGTTCAGAACATGTAACAAATATTTTTTTTTTGTTGCTTGTTCAATGAACGAATCATCTCGGCATATCGTTCATCATCAATCAAGTAAGGGTCAGGAAAAGTAACATCATTGGCAGTTTTCTTTTGCACATCGATTCCAGTGTCTACCATTATGTCTGCTTCATTAGTCCTATCATTCAACACTTCAAATTGATTATTGGTCTCATTCTTATCATTTTCCTCTTCACTGCTTTCATTTTCAGCGTCATGATCATTTACAGCTGCATCAATAACATCTGTTGCAATATCGTCCCCTGAATCGTCAAAAATTAACATTGCTCTATTGCCTAGTATTGTATCTTTATGAGAAAAAAATTGTATTTTGTGATTCACATCAACAACTTCTTCTTGCTCATATCTCCATGGAAGAAACAACATCAGTTGTTCTCTGTAGTAATTGCTCTCATCATTTTCAACGTTGTATCTGACATATCTTATATTTTTTGCTCTTTGACGTTTCTTGAGGGTTTCAGTGACAGCTCTCGTTTCATTTTCATCCATTTCATGTTCACTGAGTTCACCATCATCCATTTCTTCATTATTATCATTTGATTTTTTTAGCTTGAGCGAGTGTAGTAGGCTGCAAATTCTGCTAGACAAATGTCAAGATCTTTGGGTCTCTCTGCATAGTGGTCTATCACTCGTTTCTTGTAGATGTCTGTTGATTCCGTGGGAAGTTGTTGGAGCTCTCGTTTAGATTTCAAAAGTAAAACTCTTTTCTCTGGAGGAAAAGTATTGATGAATACATTAGAGCGAGAGCAAATTGACAACGGCAAACTCAACAAGTAGTAGACAGCTTCTTGCGCTGAGAATTCACTTGCATTCAAGAACTTGTTGGCAAGGAATCGTAACTTTTCTTTTAATGACAAATCTCCTTTTTTGACCTCTTTTATTGCATCACGAAGTATTTTTGACACTACTCCTCTACTTTTGTTGATATAGTTTAAAGCATACATCGCACATGAATAAGTGTCGGTGATGAATTGAATATCCATGTTAGATCTATGCAAGGAGAGGATTTCTGGGTTGTAGGCATTGATTCTTATTTCTAATAATGACCTTTTGAGAAAACATTTCGGGCGTTTCAAAGAACTCCTTATGGCCATATGTAAGTTTCTTCAGTCACACCACAGTTTGATATAAATTCCTCAAATGTAATTTCTTGTTCATTTTGATACAAATCATCAAGCAAAGTCCGTATTCGAAGGAAGTCAGCTTTGTGTTTTTTCATCTCAGTCTCATCCACTGTATCTCCTAAAGGTTCTAATATCTTTGTTTCTTTCATGGGGAAAGATGGTATGCCAAATCGACAATTTTTCTCATCTTTCTTTTTCCAACAAGTGAAGGTGTGCTTGTGAACTTGAAATTGAACAAGTTCATCTGACACTGAATCGTTGTTTTAGCTGCACGAAATGAAACGGTCAATAAATGTTTCACATTCACTCTTGCTGTCTTCATCACCTGGTATCAGTTTTGGAGCACCTTTCAGCCATATCAAGCAGTGTGCATGAGGAGAGCCTCTTTGCTGAAATTCTATTCTCTGGTAACTGTCAACCAGTTAGTATTCTCTGAAAATACTGTCCTTTGATTTCATGACATAAAACAGCTTTCGAAGGCGGTAGTCAAAATACAAAGCGCAAGTAACGGCATCACATTTGATTAGTCTCACCTTTTCCTCATATGGTAAGTTCAAAGCATCTTCTTCAGAAATGTCTTCACAATCTATTACCTTTTTCAAAACTACCAGCAATTCTGCCCATTTGGTTTCAGCTGGTGATAGAGTGACGAAAAAGGTAGGCGGTCCTAGCTGTCGAATCAAGGCAAACAATTCTTTTTCTTTTGTTCTTAAAACGCTGGAGGTCCTCTATCAGGAGCAAATACTTTGAAACCACTATCATGAACAGTGATGGTTTTGATGAAATCCTCAGCTAACGCAGTGCCTAATGTTGCAAGTTGTTTCCCACTACTTTTTCTCATACAAATTGAAATACTGTTTGATACCTTTTGGGCCCCCCATCCAAGTAGGTGCAAGAGAAAAAAAGTTTGTCGATTGAGGGTGCAACTCTCTTGTCAGAGCGCATTACTTCGGACTTGGATATTTCTTGATAGCTCATATGGCTTGGGTATTCTTTAGTTTCACTACCATAAATTTTGACAAAACTCATTGCTTCAGCATCCGTGTCCAAAAATAAAGGTATTGGTTGAAAGTTTTCACCTGGTGCAAATACAATTGCTTCAGAATTAAGGAGGGTGTGGTCCGCTGGAACATTGATAGGTTCACTATCACTGTCGGAATCTGATTCATTATCTTCAATACTGTTATGATCATTTTCATCTACTACAGACTCGACTAAATCGGTCATTCTTCTGTAATCTATTTTGACATTTGCTTTTCTATAAAATGTGGAATGTTCCAAAATTTTCAGAGCTTCAAAAATAGCATTTGGTCGAACAGTTTGAAACAACACATTGCTTTTATATTCTTTTTTCTTCTTCAAAACAACTGGGATGACATCTGTTTCGTGTGGTAGACGGGGTAAAACACATACATTTTCTTCCACGTCAATGGGAACATTCACGATTCGTCAAATGATCTTAAACACATTTTTCCTTTGATTTAAATAATTTTTCTTTAAATGATTTAAATACATTTTTCCTTTGATTGTGTACTGCTGATATCCTCCAAGTGTTCTTATTTGCATGAATGGGATTTTGGGCAAATAAATCTTTCTTCTAGTTGGGTTAGACGTCTGATCTCTACAGGAACATGAGGGAACCTTAGACCTTTGTGACATAAAGAAAATCTTGGTTTCTCATTTTTCCTTAAACTGCTTTTGCAAGCTGAACATAAATATCCAACATTAATCGAATCATTTTCCATTTTTACACAACATTCTTTCAAAAATCGTACAGGAACATCTTTGAACATATCTATTGAGCAATACGTGACATAACACCTGAACAAAAGACGACAACATGATACACATTCCCAGTATGGACCATCCGTGATTGCTGAAATGTAGTGTTAAAAAATCGTTTTCCTTGCATTCCTGGTCGTTTGTTTCATCTTAATGTAATAAGACTGAAGAATTTTTTTACTGTGCTCTTTTCGGTTAGATTGAATAAGCAGCCTTTTCTTTTGGGGCCTTATCAACATTTTCAAATGTTTTTGACGTTTAATTGAATTGTTCAATCGTCTTCGTTGGGATTCTCTCAGTCGTAGTTTATGAAGAATTTTGTTCTTTTCAATGGATAACCTTTTCCTTTGACATTCCTTCAATCTTTTTCTATGAATCTCACAGTTTCGTGGATCAGAGAGTCTTTGGCGTTGGGCCTTTAAGTTTCTCAACTGATGCGTTTTTCTGTTTTCTTAAACCGAAAGCCTTTTCTGTTGGGCTTCTTTTAGTCTTTGTTGGTGACGTTGCCTGTTTTCTTGAACTGAAAGCCTTTTCAGTTGGGCTTCTTGTAGTCTTTGTTGGTGACGTTGCCTGTTTTCTTGAACTGAAAGTCTTTGGAGCCTGGCTTTTTTGTTCCTCATTTGGTGTGTTTTTGTTGTTTTTCAGTATAGAAAGCCTCTTCTGTTGGGCTTCTTTTAGTCTTAGTTGGCGAAGTTGTCTTTTTTCTTGAAGTGAAAGCCTCTTCTGTTGGGCTTCTTTTAGTCTTTGTTGGGGAAGTTGTCTTTTTTCTTGAAGTGAAAGCCTTTTTTGTTGGGCTTCTTTTAGTCTTTGTTGGTGACGTTGCCTGTTTTCTTGAACTGAAAGTCTTTGGAGCTGGGCTTTTTTGTTCCTCATTTGGTGTGGTTTTTTTTTTTTTGTTTTTCAGTATAGAAAGCCTCTTCTGTTGGGCTTCTTTAAGTTTTTGTTGGTGAAGTTGTCTTTTTTCTGGAAGTGAAAGCCTTTTCTGTTGGGCTTCTTTTAGTCTTTGTTGGTGACGTTGCCTGTTTTCTTGAATTGAAAGTCTCTTCTGTTGGGCTTCTTTATTTCTAATAATATGAATTTCACGTTTATCAGGAATGATATGTCTCTTCTTTTGGGGAATTTTGTTGATGTTATTGTGGTGAATTCTAACCAGCGCAACTTGTCTTTTTATTGCTTTAGATCTCCGGTTGATTTCCCTTAAATAATCTTTCTTTGTCTCATCTTTCTGTGTTTTCCTCCAGTACAATTTCTTGACTTGTTGCCTTTGAGCATTGCTCTTCTTTTTTAACTTAGGCATTCTTATCAATAACTTATGTAGAGATGACCTTACAAACTAAATATTAGTAAATAATATTAAATTTAAAATATATTAAATTACTAAATAAAAAAACTGATCCTTTCAGTTATCAGCATACCTAAAGGAAACACACAGAGCATTAAATTCAATAATATATAGATTGTATTTCTAAAGAATAAGGTAGCTACTCATTAAGGCTTTGCCACTATTTGTAAAATAACAATCATATTTAGCAATAATAATTTCATCTATAAAATTTTAGAGGTTCATGTATTACATTTTATACAAAAATAAAATAATATTAAATGTTAAATGTTGATGTTTTTATCTTACTAACAAATCTAATGTTTATAAAAGAATGTCGGGATTTTGAATGGACATTACCGAAAAAGTTTTGAAGGTATTTAAACGATAAAAATATTAAATTGAAAAGTAAAAAAACAAAGTTTTTTCATACTTTAGTAGGTTAAGGTGTTAGTTTCATTGTTGCTCTACAGCACAGTGGCGGCTCCATAGCCGATTTTTTTTGGAGGGAAAGCATTGCCTACCTTGGTGGGGGGAGGGGAGAGGGATGGAAGGGGGAGGGCGGAAAGGGTGACGGGGGGGGGAGTATAGATTCAATAAATAAATCAATGGTGGTATTATTATTTTCCATTATAAATAGTATTATTTACCTAGATGAAAGGGATATGGGAATGTGGCATACTGTGAAACAATTTTCAAAACCTAAATTATATTTTATCTCATTGAAACCTAATCTCACTAAAAAAAGAGGAAAATCACAGGGATACTACTAATCTCTCTGGATTTCTCAAAACTATCACTGTTTTTATAAATATGAAAATTAAACCAAAATACAGTTTGTTAGTTTTATGGTTTGAAAGATTATGTAACTTCATAACTAGTTTTTTAGAGAATTTTCTTAATGTAAATCAAATGGGATATTCACTTCCTGTTTCTGTATTTGGACTATCTGGTGGGTTGGTGGGTTGAAGCAGAAACCAAGTACACATCACGCAAATAACTGCTCGTCGTCTTAATTAACAAACCTCGTAACTCACATTTTCCACTTTTTACAGGAGAAACAAAAAACCGTTTTATTTTTGATCAAGAAGAATATCTTTTTCACTTTTTGTTTGTTAATTGAAGTATAATTATTGTAAGGTAATTAAAATATCCCTTTTCCCTTATTTAAACATTTTCTTGAGTAGACTGGAGTTACGAGTTTTGAAATAGATTAGTAAAGGAGTTACGTGTTTTAAGAATGTAAGATATGTGGTTTGGTATAACCAATTTTGGAGTTAAGTGGTCAAACACACAAATAATTTGGCTGTTTAAGGAGTTACTGGTTTGTAATAAGGAGGCTGTTTTATAAGTTACTAGGTTTGCAGAAACAAATTTACCTCTTAAAATATACGTGGTTTGTTTTCTCAATTTTTTTTCAGTCTTTAAATATTTTTTGGAGTTACGAGACTTTAATAAACTGTACAGGCACCAAACAACTACACAAAAACATAAAAATCACAAAAACGCAATTTTCGGAGTTACGTGGTTTGTTAATTAAGCCGACATAATAATAATTAAGTCACTTTGAGTTATAATGTTGAGACTCTTGATTTCATTTTTACTTTTTCTAAGCAGTATAGCTAAACAAACTGATTTAAAAATAAAGTTAATATTTTTTTTAAAGTACCGGTACAACTTCAATAAAAAATCATATAAGAGTTAATTTGTTAAATGTATAAAACCTTAGCGGTATAAAACAAATCCTGTGGGCCAATGTCATTATGACAATCGAAAGTTAACTCTGACTTTGAGCTCCTTTCCACTATCAGGGGTTGTTTTCATAAAAATGGGATTTTATATTTATTTTTCCTCTCTTATACAACTTAAGTTTTAGTATTAGTCACTTATGGTTTCCGAGTGATCATAAAAATCCAACAGAATGAACTTCATGGTTTACCCGTAGTAAAATAAAAGTAGGCCTTTGGTTGGCCTACTTCATCAATTCCAAAAGATCACAGCTCAAACTTTATTCACACTTAATACAAAATTAAAACTGTTTGAAACGCTTTTATTCATTACAAAAAAAGCAAAAAAAATCTTAATAAAATACTGTTCCAAAAATACAGCTATGAGTAGTCTCCACAATCATAACATGATGATGATGATGATGATGACCTTCACAACAATAAACTCCAATAAAAATACTGTCCTCGTCGCGTTATCCATGCTCTCCGCCATGTGCAGGGCAATATCCTATATTTTACGAGGAGTATCTATGGTGTTGTATCAACATTACAGCGGATAAATATTGTTTGTACTTTGCATTTAAAAGTGTTTTGGCCCAAAAATAAGTTTGGACATAGCCCCAACCCTCGAAAACTCAATGTTCTGTATAATTAAATTTAAAAAATGTTATTTTAAGAATTTTGTCTTATGGGTTTCCATTATTGCAACGAAATAACCATAAAAGGTAAACATAAATAAAATAATAGTACTTTAAGGATTCAAGTCAAAGTCAAAGATCTTTATTGTCACATCACATTTTTTGGCAAAGCCAAAAATTTGTTAAATATATTATATTTCCTTATTCATTAAATATATTATATTTCCTTCTAAAGATTATTAATTAATTATATAAGATAGCCACAAAGTTCTTTGATGTTGAAAAAATAACTCTTTGTAAATTCGCTCAGTACGCAGGTCTGCTGCGACGGGGGTATTTAAGATTACTCCCTTACCAAATCAGCGTCAGCTAGGAAAACGGAAGTAATTTCAACAATGATCCCTATAGTTTAAATTTAATATTTTTACATTTTCTTATAGAAACTTTAATGTACTTCAAGCCGGTAAAATAATTTGCTGTGGATTTTTATTACAACATGTCATGAACGGGTCCTTTTTATAAAGACAGCCGGTGACAGCCAACCGAACGGAAGTCATTTTAACAATGATCCCCATCATTGAGTATATTTATATTTTTCGATAGACCCTTTTATGTACTTAAAGTCAGTAAAATAATTGTTCTTAGTTTTTTATTACAAAATGTCATATACGGGTCCTTTTTGTAAAGACAGTTGGTAACAGCTAGGTAAATGGATATAATTTTAACTAATCTTCTTATAATTAAAATTACATATTTTGTATTTCTCTATCAGACATCTGTATGTACATTGAGAAAGTAAAAGATTTATGTGTTGTGTTTTATTACAACATATCATAAACAGGCTACTCAGATAAAGAAATCAACGTTAGCTTGATGACGGACGTAATTTTAATAATGATCCCCATCATTAAAATTTGATATTATATTTTCTTATAGACACGTTTAATATGTATTTTAAAACAACAAACGATTCAATCGGGAATAGTTATTTTAAGTCCAAAAGATACTGAGGTGTATTTTATTTAACTCCTAACTATTCGGAGTACAGTGGTGGGGGAGAGGCATTTCTCCGCCATCGACAGCTGGCGATAGCTGTCTTCACGGCCGTGCAACGAACCAATATTCAACATATGTAAAGGATGTTCGCATAGATAGGACAGTTTCTATTAACAAGCCCCTAAAAAAGAACCATACAATAAATTTTCAGAAACCTGGAAGCTGCTAAAAAAATGTAATTCTGGTCTTAAGTATGATCTAAAAAGTAACTATGGACAGTTCGCTGAACTCATTATATCGTGTTAAGTGCGTGACAGCAACCTTTCTGAATTTTTTGTGCATTAAAATCACCCTTGGTCACCGTCAATAAGCAAACACGGAGACTTAAGACTAACAAGCGATACGTCAAATTTGTTGTCTTGTCTATCTCCAGTTAAACTAATTTTTCACGTGAGAGTTTTTCACTCTCGGAGAGTTAGTTACTCTCATAAAAATCTCAGACAGTTGTTGATAGTACTCGCAGAAAACTGTCTGGGATTAACTATCTTGGAAAATTCGCTGGTTGTGTACACACATCTGCGAGTACCTCTTGAGAGTACGAAACCCTCTGAGAGTGAAAAACTCTCAGGTGTAAACCTACCTTTAAAGATCATACAATACCAAATTTTTGATGTCACAATCTTTGATGGACCTTCTATTATACAAACATTTCCTAGATATGTCACGGTTGGTCGATACAACCGTGTTGTAAAAATTCAGCAACCCCCTAAACTGTCCAAAGTGGACTGTATTGACTGAATGGGGGTACTTTCCTTAGTCGTTACTTTATGGAGCAACCTGTAGTCGATCGCCAGGTGGTAAGAGGGTTTTGAGACTCCCTTAGTAGGATCCGGTGGGGCTTTCTTGCGCACGAGAATAGCTGGAAAAACCCAGGGACTTATTGACGGTTCGATTATTTTCTTCCGTAGCAAGTTTTTGACCTGCTCCTGGATCATCCCCTCTAAACGGTGTGGAATCCGGTATGGCGCGGCATCTCCCGTGGGTATGTGATGTACTACCTCGCTCGTACAACCCAGGGGACTAACACCATCATAAAACACCTGTTTAAATTCTCTTAATACAGGTTGTCCCCATCAACTTGTAGCAAATGACTTAATTTTCTTTGTATTAAATCTTCTATATCAAGCTTTACTTACTTGGGATTGCCCACAAAACTGTTTAACTGCCCAACTACCGGGCGACCTATTGAGTCGTTGGACCGTTCCTGTTTACCTCACGGTTTTAGGGCAAATAAACTATTTTCTAAACTATCACACTCGACCATATTATTTTCTTGTTTAAGAGACACCCAAAATTCGCTACCTCTAATCTCATTATTACTAACACTTCCCTGTAAATGCAAATTACCACTGTACGTTTCGGGAATACTATTTACAATGCAAACATGATCGGTATTCACTGGGTCACAGCTGTTAACCGTGTCGGTCCCTACACAGGCTGCACACACCTTGTGGCAAGAAATTCCAGCCGCCCCCAAATCCGGGAGACCACAGACCCGTGCTCCCTTACCCCCTGGAAGCCACGCTTTACAAAAGTCAAGCTCCACAACAACTTCATTATTACCATTTAGTAACTCCTCTGCCGAAGCGATACAAAAATTCTTATCCAAAATCACTTCCTCGGAACCCGAATTCACAAGCATGCAATGCATCAATAAATCTTTACTACTACCGTTAACTGCAAACACATAACTCGCGGCATTACAAATAAAAACACCATTAACATCAATTTCAGCCCCCTCAACGGGCTCAATTAACACCTGGGTCGGTTTACTCTCCCTCTGACACTAAACTGTAGGCTTCAAAACTGCCATACAAATAACTTCCGTGTTAGGCTCCACTAATACCCGCAAGAACAACTTAGTGCGCCAAACATTAGTACTACCCTTCTTAACATCTGTTTCAACACACGATTTAGCCAAAATTTCATGCAACCTCCGGTCGGTTAGCTACTCCTCCCGAATTTTGCTCCCCACTCAGGCCCTCGTACTGGCCAGTTTTCGAGGACTCTAAAGTTTGTAACGCTCTAACAAGGGCTCTAACCCTTTGTCTCGCTATTTACCGCGAAATTAAGAATTACTTCCAATTTTCGTTAAGAGTCCATACCTAGGACTCCGTCATAACTCATTTTCCAAATACCGCAAACATGAAACATCACAACTCACAATTATTTTCTTCTACTTCCGCTGTGACCTCAGCGATACCTATAATGTTGATTTTATCTTCTGTGATTCCGATAGCCGTCCTTGCACTGTCCCGCAATTGACCTTCATAGGGCCCCCTTTTTAGCAGTGAAATACGCACCCCAGTATCCAAAAGCAAACAACACCATACCCGTTATGGTTAGGTCTTCAGTTCCATTAATGACAATACTCGGGACACTTTCTGCGTTAACTGCGGGCCCAACTACCGGGCGACCTATTGAGTCGTTGGACCGTTCCTGTTTACCTCACGGTTTTCGGGCAAATAAACACGGCAGTTGCGACGTATGTGTCCCAGCATCCCACAGCGGTAGCACTCTGTATGGGCTAGCCTAAATGATTGTTTATTTTCTGCAAACCTTACCCTCCTTGGGGAGTTTTCCCGACTACAAGAGTTAATTCGGTCCCGTGATGTACCTATGTTACTTTTTTGGGCATAATGCGACCTAGGACTAGGGGTTGGTATGGGGCTCCGCTCACTACTCTGAGGGCGTGTGTACCCTCCGCCCTGGCGAGAAAATCCTCTTGAACACTGGGAAAACCTATTATGTTTTCTTTGGGAATACAAGCATCAACAAAAGTTTACACTTATTCTGTGTACAAACGATTTGCAGTTGCCTCTTCATTTGCTTCTTCAAAATCATTTGAACTAAATACCTGTGCTAATCTCCAAAATTTTGTAACAACTCTCCCTTTACCAGAAAACTTATCACATACACTTACATTTTTTATAGTGCCTACGTCTGTTGACTCGTCAATTGCCATGCTAAACTTTTTTGATTGAAGATTCTTCATCAATAAATCATTTTCACATTTTCCAATTACATATTTGATAATGGTAGTAATTTTAGGTCTGCTCAATTTCATCCCTTGAGCAATCGTAGAGTCAGGTAAACATTTTTTGTCTCTGTAAACTAATGCACTCACTGTGTTCAAAGATTTTTTTCTACCAAGAGTGCACTAGTTCGTACTTATGCAGATTTGACTTGATTTTCATAAGTTTCTTTGTCTTTATTAATTTTAAAACACTCAGTAATATCCTTATTTCCTTAAATGGTTGTTGCATTTTTTCATGTGGCTTGGATTTCGCATGATTTTTACTACAGACAGTTCTGACGTAAAAACAGCCTTACATTAAATGCCAGTGACCTTAAAGTGGTTCACCCTAATTAAAGCTTATTTTTATAGGGACTTTCCGTCAAAACCACAGCCTTTTGTGCAAGCTCCTTTTTTGATTTTGAATGTTGCTTTGGTATCGAAGAGATTGAATCAATTGAGATGTCAAGTCGTAGACTTATTCCAGGTTCTTTTTTAGTAGTGGGTGCTCCTTCCTGAGGACTAACTAGTTCATGCCACCTTATTTCGAGAGAGAAATCAATTTATTAAATAAAATTGACAGCAGACTATCACTACAGTTGACTACAAGGATCCTGCACGCAATACAAAATGATTTTAAAACTTCTAATTTATCTAAGAAAACAATGACAAAACTTACCTGTCATAGGAGGTCGAAGACACAGCTATGAACAATCGGGCACATCTACTATTGCTTTCCCTCCAACAGGCTATGTTTAGAAACTGGTTGCAGTTTAGAGAATAACCACAGTTATTTTTAATATTAGTTATTATTGGTCAAGACACACTGTTTTTTAATAAGTTTAAAAAAAATGAAAAACGGTCTTTTTTTGGAGAGGCGGAATAATGCATTACGCACAAAGGTGGCCAGCCTGTAGTGTGGGGCTCTCCTAAAAAACCGGTTTACCCACTAAAAAACCTCCTCTACTCTTTAGGATTCTAACCTGGAATTGTTTATCACATTACGTCAGGCTAGTGAGCCCCACACTACAGGCAAATTATTGAGTGTTGGTTAAAAAAGGAATCTAGTAATTAACATAACGATCCAATTTTATTTCGACCATAAGTAGTTTAAAGAAGACAACTAATTGTTTATATAAAAAATATAAATTTGAAGATACAAGTACACCATGAGACAGTGTTAACATGTTTATGAAAATAGTTATACAATTTTATGTAAACTATATAAGAATACAACACAATGCATTATACAGAGTGTCCACCTTCGACTGTCCCAAACATTTCCAGGTTATACAGGAAGCCACAGCAAAAATAAGTACACGTGAACATGTGTCCTGGTTCTTTAAGCCGCTAGCCGCCCTAGTCACGTACAATTTTCTCACCCAAGCCACGAACTCATTAGTATGCAAGGCACGTCTGCTCCAGGTCTCTTGTTTCCCCACTACTGGATTAACTTAAAGCTCACAGAGAGTGGTGGGAGTAACCTGTTTTTAATTTGTCTTATCAGCCTAGGAGGCTATTTAACACAAATAAAAGAGATATATTATATTACTTAATTGTTTATATAATTGTTTACTGCCCCATACTACACCAAGTATTTGTTGCATTAAACTGAATTGGAAGAAATATTAAAATAAAGTGTACTAGCTTGTTTTACTTGCGAGAAATTTAAAAGAGATTACTTAATAACTAACTCAATGTAGAATGAAGTAGATACTGAATTTGAATTCGATAAAGTAGCCTATGCGGTTACTTAATTATAAATGTAAGTTTTTCTTTTTGAGCGAGGATTTTGAGACAATATGGCTATATATCTACATTATAAAATAAATACGTAAACCCTTTTTCAACAGACGAGGAAATATTAATTGTGTTTCTGACAACTATAAAATTATCTTACTATAACAGTTTAGTCTTAAAAAAGCGATTTTTAAGTAACTAATTGTACCTTAACTGAACACAAAATGATTACCTTAAAGAATGTTGCAAAGCATATATTACGATTAATTGACAATTGAACAACGTTGATAATATTAAAAAGGCAATGCGATTTTTTAATTTCTTATACGTTATACAAGATTCTCCTGCATGCGTGTGTGCGTGAGATGACTCCACGCCTGTATATTTCGTTTTAACAGGTGCATAATTAATATTATATATGTTTGAAATATGTACGAATTGAATATGTACTGGATATTGGTGTCGTTGCCGTGAACGGCCCGGCTGAGACTTACTTCAATCAAGGGTGATTCATGGAATGTGAACTTCTCGGCTAGTAATGTTTTTCGCCTTGGTGATGTTAGGGTACAATTCAATGGGCAATTCCATGGTTACGGGTGTCATAAATCGGTCATTAAAAATTTATTTTAAATTTTGACAAGTTAAATAAAAAGGTATTTATAACATTTTTATTATAAAATTATGATTACTTACTATATCTAATTAGGTTTAATTAATTGTACTAATAGTACAGTAAAATAAGGTCAAAAACAACCTTTTGATCGGCAACTGATGTGCGTCCATGAAATTTTCAGGAGACCTTCCTTTAAGCTCTAGAAAAAGAGATTTGATGAGTCCCAAAAAATAAAGTTGTTTTACACCTATAAAATCACTTTTCAAAATGGCGGTTCTTTTGTAATGAAACAAATTTTGAAAAAAGCTTCCCTTTTTCATTTTTTACGCGCATCGCCTCAATATTATGTTGTGGGACCAACTCCAATAATTGTTGGGTAGCCTACTAAATACTTTATTTTTACGGGCTTTATTTTTTGGCCGCCATCTTGGATCCGCCATATTGGATACAAGTTGGTTTTTTCTAATGTAAAGATAGTGTTGTGACACATCATTTCAGAGTAGATTTTTTCGCTCATTACATTGCCGCAATCCGTTTTTGAAAATATTTTTCCGTTTATAAGATATACGGAAATTAAAATTCTTCTCCAGACATTTCTTATGGACGTTTCAAATTTTGAATATATTTATTGCTTATTTTTCCTCATATATCCTGTTCGAATTGAGATAGTTTGTTAATTTTGGTATCAGATCACTCAGTGGATCAATGGGCTTTTTTAGAGTTTTTGTTCGTTCGAATTGGCTTGGCTTGAAACGGTTTGTAAATTTTAAACTTTACCCAAATTTCAGAAATGGAAATATTTTTTATTGAAAAGTGTATAATATCACATCTTAAACGTATCCAATTTTAACAATCAATATATGGAATTAAAGCCAATAACGTACCGCGTAATTTAAGACCAAAACGAACCTTGAATCTCATTTACAACTTGAGTTGTACGTCTTTAACTGAAGACGAATTTCAGGAACCAATAAATTTTATGTTGATTATACAGTTATAAGCCACTTAATATCCAACGAATTTCAATGGTCAATAACTCAAATTAAAGACATTGATGTACTAGTTGTTTTAAGACCAGAACTAACTTTGTGTCTTATTTAGAACTTGAGATATTAATCTTTAACTAAAAGCGAATTTAAAAAAAATTGAAGTTTCTATTAAATAGAAGGATATAACTCGTCTAAATATCCTCCAAATGGAATGAAGAATAGCTAAAATTAATGCCAGGAATATTACTGAGTATTTTAAGGTCACAATTAACAGAATTCCTCAATTAGAACTAGATATAAAAGAAAAATAATGCAAAATAAATTTAAATTTCGAAATGTCCATAAGAAATATATAGGGTTGAATTTTTATTTGAGTGTATCTTTAAAACGAACCGAAATTTTAAAAAAACGGATTGCGGCATTGTAATCAGCGTAAAAATCTACTTTGAAATGATGTGTCACAACACTATCTTTACATAACAAAAAAATAACTTTCATCCCATATGGCGGATCCAAGATGGCGGCCAAAAATTAACGACCGGTCATAATGAACTACTTCCCATTAAAAAATTATCGGTGGGGGTGTCACAACATTATATTGAGAAAGGCAGGTGAAAAATAAAAATAAATACATTTTTTCAAAATGTATCCCATTACCAAAAAACCGCCATTTTGAAAAGTGGTTTTATAGGTGAAAAACAACTTTATTTTTTGGGGACTCATCGGATCTTTAATTATAGTGCTTAAAAGTAGCTCTTATCAGATTTTTGGGAATGCACATCAGTTGCCGATCTAAAACCCTAATTTTACTGTACTATAAGGGAAATAACAACTAAAAAAAAGGTGTTACGGGCGTTACAAAAACTGGAACAGGTGTTCTGAAGAGGTCTGAAAACATGGAAAACTCTGAATATAATACTATTTGGTGGAAATTTTTATTTTATTGTAAGTCTTCAAAGCATAAAAAACACCTTAATTTTAAATAAATTTTTTTGTTCCATTATAGAAATATTAGTAAAACTAAACTGTTACGGGTGTTACACACTTCGATTCATATTGGTCTAGAAGCAGTTATTGTCGCTTTTTAACGATTAAAATTAATGGTAGGCACTTTACACACTGTGGAGGTCTAATGGAATGGGTTTAGGTAAAAAAAGGTATACCAGTTTTCTTAATCAAGTAAGTTTTTACCTATTTATTATACTATAAAAAGTTAGAAAATCTGTAGCCTTATAAGTTAAAAAGATTACAGTATTTAAAAAAAAGTTGAAACCTGGCATAGTTGTAAAAAAACCAATTAGTTTATAAATTAAAGTAAATAGCCTAGTTAAAGTCTTTCAAATGTAAGGTGGACACGTTCAGTCAAACTTGGACCAGGTTGCTTCTAAAACGGTATCTGAAACTTTGAAGACACCTCGACTTGAGACTGTTATCACTGATTCACTATCAATCCTTTTTCTTATTTCATTCCTGTTGGATAGCATCTCATCTGGGGGAACTGGCCACTTCCAGTTTGGTCCTGATATAGTCATGCACTGAACTCTATGGCAGCGGTCGTAGCTCAAGGTAGAGCTCTGGGTTATCACCCATCGGGCCCGGGTTCAAATCCTGGCTCGGGGACAAAAAGATCGTTTGGCCGCTCCCGTGGTTCAGAAGTCACGTTAAGCCGTTGGTCCACCTGCATACAAAACAAAAAAGTGCTGGCATTTCAGGCGAGGAGAACTAACAGTTAATTGCTGATCTCCCTCCACTAAAAGCCATACGATATTATATTATACTGAACTCTATACCTGTAACAGTTATTTTCATGTTCGACTTCAGTTATCTGATCTGGAAATAATTCACTCTCATATACAACCACGACAAAGTCTTTTTCTTGGAACTCACATTTATCTATTTCACTACACCCCTCATGTTCTTCATTTGTATCTGTATATACTTCATTGTATATAAGACGCCTCTTCACCTCAGGAATCTCTTCTTCAGGGCTAAAAACACACACTCTCGTCATCAGAGAAGTCGCTGTTTTTGCAGTGAGTAAATCATTACTATTACATGGTCGAAAATGATTACATGATTGAATTCCAACAATTGCTTTAACGTTATTCCGTTAAAGCTATTGTATACCGTATACTTCCAGTCCTCGATAATTTCAATAATTATTTCCTATACTTGCTTAAATATGTATTGTAAATACAAAATTTGATCCTTTTTCGATCTCTATTAATTTCAGTCAGCTTATGTCCAAACTTCTCAATAAAATAATCTATGTCTTTTGCTGGGGGCAATTCTAGCTTTACTACATTGTTAGCGAAGTGAGACAACACAATTATCTTTTCCTGAATAGGCCAAGCCACTTTTTTCTTCGTTGTTGTGCCAGTTCCCCTCTCGGTATCTTTCGGTTTTGTCAATTTTTTACGGTTTGGGCTTGATTTTTTCCTTCAGTAATCGTTCTCTTTGAAGCACTAGTCAACTGTTGCGTGTTTGCGAGTGACTGGCCAGGTTGGGTTATCAGGGTGATAGAGCCTAAATCGTCTTCGTCTGAGGTCATACTTTCTACTTGAAGTTCATCAAGATTTTTGTTTTTTGCCTGCTGAATGTGGCCTTTTGAAGCAATCACCAGTAACTTGCTGATTTTCACTAAATCAGTGGTTTCGTAAGATATTTTAGATATTTAGATATTTTATGTGAAACACCGACGCACTCTGTGGTGCGTATTTTAAGGTGAGTATGACTGAAGGGGTGAGTGTGATGATTGTAATGGATCAAATGAGGTGTAGCTTTGTTACTGACAAATATCAGCTGTTTCATTTGTCAGGATCATTAATTAATAGCCCAATGACCAAAGGCAGCTGGGTCCAGTATCGAACCATCAAAAAGCACTAACTTTTCTCAGGATCGAACCGGCAACCTTCAGATTCAAAGGCGAGCTCTTTAACCACTCAGCTACCCAGCCAGTTATAATAACCTATAATATTGACGGTGAACACGTATATCATGCCCCATAAACTTTGATAATGCATCAAGTTCATGTTCTCTTAAGTTTAAAAGGGTTTACATTGTAGCAACATACTTTCTTAAGTTTGTGAACTTAGCGAGACTGGGTTTAATGCCCCACATGCTTTTGCATAGGAGCGCATCACATCACAGGCTCTGAAGTATCCGGAAGCATTTTTTTCCGGAGCTAAAAAGATACTGATTATCATTTTCTGTTACCTCCTCACGGGCTGATATCAATACATCTATTACACTTTTTAATTCTGTAGACAAGAGAATCGGTACTGTTTTATTCCAACCCCGATTTTGATTGTTAGAAGGAAAAGTAAAAGCGACTTTTCACTGGGAGGGGATAGGAATTGCAATGCGTTAAGACTTAATGTTCGTGTTGATATGTATACTGTGTAGTGTTTTTCTTCTATTACAAAAAATTGTTTTTGTCATCATACACTTAATTTTATTATGATTGATAAGTGCTTTCCAAGAATAACATTTTAATACCTATGTTTGTTTTCCTTTTCATGAGGGCCTCCCAACTCTTGCCCTTACCCCTCCATTCCTCTCACTTTAATTTATATTGATTTCGTACAAAACAATAATAATAAAAGTACAGATAACTACAAAACATTTATGGAATACATTAATACCTTATAGTAAATAAACAATAACAAAAACAAGAAAAACGTGAATAAAATTTTAAAAAGCGTTTTAAATTTAGTTTAAAGAGTTATAGTACTAATCAAGTATTTTTTAAGATCCATCTTCACACAAATGTTTGCATTTCACTATCAACTAATTGAACAGAACTACAAGGTTTCAAATTTTGGTGTTTGTAAACATAAACAGCAAAAATGACCATGTATGTACATGTCAAATGAGAGATCTATATATGTATAGGTATTAAGAGCTTTTAAATGATACACTAAGTGACCTTTCCTATTTGCCTAAGAGGCTGGAATAGAATAAACAAAATTATTGACCTTTTTCACTATTATGCTATTACCTATATGGAACCAGATAGCTTCCAAAAAATGTCTTCAAGGGTCGTCCCCAAGGAAGGAATAGTAAATGGTAGTTTACTATATATACTAATGGTACCAAGTTTGTAAGGATCTAACAACAAATAACGGAGTTATTGTGATTTTTCGCCATGAAAACGTTGATTTTGCATTAAAATCAATGCAAATTAAGGCCATTTAACAGCAAAATCAATGTTTTCATGGCGAAAAATCACAATAACTCCATTATTTGTTGTCGGATCCTAACAAACTTGGTACGATTGGTTAGATAATTTAATTTGTCAACTTTTTGTGTCTTGGAAATTTTTTATAAAATTTTCCGATTTTGAGATATTTGCGTTTGAAAATTTAAAATGGCCGCCATTTTGAAAATATGCAGCGGAAAATATTAATTTTTTTCCTGGAAATGTACATTGGTATGATAAAGATTCATGCCAAATATGAGTTTAATACAACCATCCGTTACGGAAATAAAAATTATTATGTGAAAAAAACAAAATGGCGGCTGTGTGAGTAACTAAAGACTTCCGGACAATTTAAATATGATATTTATATATGTTTATAACCCTGAAACAATGCCCTAAAATATTGGTAGGGAGTTCTGAAGTTAAAACTGATGAAATGGTTGTTTTGGGTTACCGCCGGTTGAGTACCACAGGCCTAGTGAATTCCGGGTTTTGTGGGGGTCTAATCCGCCTTAATGTGATTTGGGGAACTTGTTCCATAACTCCCCTTGTCGCAAGTCCGGTTAAGGCTCACGCTAGGTACGGACTGCCCGTGAGGGTAAGGGGAGCCACCACAAGGGTCTCCCTTGTGGATGGAGCCAAACTGAATAAAAGAAAGAAAAAAGGGAGTTCTGAAACACCCTGTATAATTTTATAATTTTAATTACCGCTATATCATTTATCACATTACTTTTAGCATGAAGCTTGTGCCAACATTTTTAACATATTATTTTAGTACTGCATATGATTTTGCGGCAGTAACGCCTGTAATGTAAATGATTAATTACTGAAAAATGTTGGGTCTCATTACATTTTCCATGCATTACATTACTCAGGCTGGAAAATTTCTTGTAGGTTTTTGCTCGAAAAATTACCCAATACAGTAAATATAGCTTAATTTTCGACTATTTGTGTGTTGTACTTCTATCTGGATCCCTAGATTGAATATAGTGCCTCAGTTGATAGCTCTGGTAAAGAAAAGTGATGCTCCACACGTATGTCATCCCGTCTTTGACCTATGTGCTGCTGTCCAATCAAGCTTAGATTTTAGTTTGGTAACGATTAAATTGAACATATAAAGTTATTGAACGATCTTGGCTGGTATATTCCCTTTGCTGACGTTTGCCTAGTTACGACACTTTTCCTTTTTAAACCATCTACATATCTGATTACCCATCAGGCTGAGAAATATTATAACAGATTTATATTGAATAAAACTCAAAAGTATTTCTTTCGATGTCACTTTGTCCGTCAAACTTCATCAATTTAGTGCTCTCACCTTTAGTCTCGATTACCTAAATTAATTATTGTTGTAATTTTAAGTATTCAATGCTTTTAAATTATTATATCTATTTCAGTATATCAACAACCCCCTTTTTGCTATTATTTCCATATTGGCTTTTGAAGAACAAAATATTTTTTCTTTTGTGTACTTTCAATATTGCAGCCAATTTAACATTCTGATATAAAATATCTCAAAACCGGTAAAATTTATCAAAATTTTACAAGAAACCAAAAAGTGGACAAATTGAATTACAAATATTTAATATTATTACCAATTAATCAATATTACCAAGATTGTAAAGACTTGACCACAAATAAGATATTGCGATCTTTCTGCAATAAAAACATTGATTTTGCATTGTAATTCATGCAGATTAAGGTAATTTTAATAGAAAAATTTCAATAACTCCCTTATTTGTTGTCAGATCCTTAAAACTTGGTATTATTGATTAGGTAATTAAAATTGTCAACTTTTTGTGTCATGTAAAATTCTGATAAAACTTACCGGTTTGGGATATTTTATTTTAAAATGGCCGCCATTTTGAAAATACACAGTGAAAAAAAATTATTTTCTTCCTTTTAATAAACATTGTTGTATTAAAGGTGCTTGAGAATATATACCCATTTATCTGTTACAGGAATAAAAGTTACTAAGTGTAAAAAACAAAATGGCGGCTAGCGTGTTAACGAAGCATTTTTAGGACATAAAATAGCCAACTTTTTGTTTCTTTTGGCTTGCTGAACAACTTGGAAAAGTTTCGGACAGTCATAGCTGGACACCCTGTATATAGAAGATTAGTTAAAAGGCCTTAGATCATACAAAACCGTGTGGTAAAAAATAACATGCATTTAAAGGAAATTAGTAGCCTACATTTATTTAGTGGCCACGAAAACGAATAAGACAAAACGTTTGTCTGTAATCCATTTGTAATCCATCTGTAATCCAAACTAAAGCCAAAATCGTATGTGTATGGGGCAACAATAATTAAAATGAATAAAAAATAGGTCATACGAAACTTGATTTCACTGAAGAGGATTATATTACTATTGGTTATCAGAAATATAGGGGAAAAAAGATTATTTCAACTGATATTTAAAAATATGCATTTAAAATATTTACAACTAGTAGTTAGATTTGGCCACTTCTGGCTCAGGTCAGCTGCCCCGGAAGCCACGTGCCGGGGCACATAGCTTCCGGTCGTATATTAAATGAGGGGTGAGGAGGTGGGGTGAGCGTTTGAAGTAGATTTGCGCATAAATTAAAAGTTAGTTCAAGACCGAAATTCAACAATTTGGGGTTGAACAAAATGTGCGCATAAATTAACCGGGTTCAACTAAAACTCCGCATAAATTAAAAGTTAGTTCAAAACTGAAATTCAACAGTTGAACAAAAGTAGAAGTTAGTTGAAAAGGAGAGGGGATAATTGCTTCAAGGTCATCCGGAGGAAGTTTTAAAAAAGACTGAACTCCTAAGAGTTCAGTTTAACGGCGATCGTCGTACAGGTCAGTCGAAACCGACGAGCGACCGAAGAATAGCTTCAAGATCATTCCTCGCCGTCGAAGACACATCCGAAACTTGGACAGGGTCCTGTGGATTCGGTGAAGGCGAAGTTCTCGGAGGATTCTCCCTCGGGTGGGTAGTAGACGATATTTCGTGAACTTGTACTTGTTCTTGGTTTGTATCCATCTTCTTGTAGTGTGTAATTTAGAGCGGAGTAGTTGTCGGTCGAAGAGCGTATAGAAGAATGAAATAGGAATTGTCGTGAGCGCACTTATATAAAGAATGGTGGGGATGAAATAGAAAAACCTGTTGAACACAGTCGATAGGTGTAACAAGTTCGAAGTTGTGGAAACATAACATCGAACGCAAAATGTTGTGAATAACATTATCATCAACGTGAACCTGCGAAGTTCTAACAGAGTATAACGGGTTAAAACTTAATTTCTTCCTCACTTTTGTTAAACTTGTTTTAGTCTTTGAAACCGAAGGTTTGGAATTATTTCGTAATATATGTTGTGTCCGCAAAAGTTTCAATTTCAAACATTGCGTATCCATCACAAGAAGTATGTCAGACGTGTAGAAGTGAGAACAAGACTGATGAATGAGATATAACGTCGAACACGCGAAGGTGATTCAAACAGGACGACATGTGCTAATGTAAATGAAATTTCAGGTTAGTAGCAATTAGACTTGTATAATGAAGTTGGCGAAACGTATATATAATGAGTAGGAAGGATGCGAACAACACAAATGCGAGTTAATTAATGGTCGCGGCGCGATGAACAATCTCCTTTTTATAACGGCTATCGCGTGGGAAGATCAGTTCCGCATGAGCGCTCAAGTGGAACCTCCCGTGTTCACTCAAGCGGAACCCCCCCCCCCCCCCGGTGTTCACTCAAGCGGAACCCCGCCGGGTCGATGACCGGTCAATGGCTGGTCACGACCGGTTGCTAACCCCATCTAATTACCACACTTCACATCCCATGCCAGCCATCAACTACTATTGTTTCAATGAAACAGAATTAAACATGGCAGCCACCATGGAAAGTTCTAACCTCAAACCTTGGTTTTACGTCACTGCGCATGCGCCGCTCCCACTCCTTCGTTTCATTTTTATGCTGCTATAACTTGTACTGGAGTGAGCCAACTTCACGCTACGGCGCCTAGTCCTGTATTACTCACTTTAGCGCTACTGCGAATGCGTCTAGTCTGTATTACTTACTTTAGCGCTGCAACGAGTTCTCCGGATCGGAATCACTCCTCGCTATTGCGCATGCGCCTAGTCCTGTATTACTCGATTTAGCTCTACTGTGCACGGAAAGTTCTAACCTCAAACCTTGGAATTTACGTCGCTGCGCATGCGCCACCCCCACTCCTTCGTTTCATTTTTACACTGCTGCGAACTGGAGTGGATTGAAGACCGTACTGGAGTAAAACATTTCCCTACCACTGCATTAATTACCCCCACCACTCGAAAACCCGAGGAGCGATACGAGCCCGATTTTCGCGTCAGTCGTCAACGAGTTTTCATAGCGAAAAGTCGTTGGCGACTCGGTAAGAGGTTGAAATATATAGTAGGCCTATATATATTTGAACTTCTTATACTACGTTGCGTTCTTTAATGCAATGTGGTATGTGTGTGTGTGTGTGTGTGTGTGTGTAAATATTAGTTGTAAGTTGCACTTAATTTAAGAATTAATTTGCGCATTGCGATGTTAGTTATAAGTTGTGTTTAGCGTTAAGGTTTATTAATTTTAAGAATAATGATGGTATTTGGTTGTGTTGAATTATTTGATATTTAATAATGATGTGTTGTTAGTTTTAAGTGTTGGTATTAATAATTAATGTTGTTGTTTTGCCTTTCAGCTAGATGATAGGGGGTAGATTAACTGTAAATTCAGAAGTTCTGTTGAACTTCACTTAGAAGGGGTGGGACATCCGCACTAGCGGACTAGGTTTTTGCATTTTGTTTAGGAATATGATGGGTGGGATTAGTTGGGTGGGTGTTAGAGTTGCGTTTCTGCATTAGGTGTTCCAGTTTCCCTTCGAATTCACGGTTACGGTAGACCCGGACCGGACCGTTACGGTAGACCCGGACGGTCCAAACAAAATTGCGTCGATGTCCCTTGCAGAACGTAACTAGTGGGTTGGGAGTGGGAACCGTTAGGCAAACAGGGTGGTGGGAACAGTTACTACTGTTCCCATCACCTTGGTTCTTTATAAGTCTTAAATGACCTTGACCCACTTTCGGAAGGGTCAATGACCAACCCCCCCCCCGTGTTCACTCAAGCGGAACCCCCCCCCCCCCCCCGAAAACTAAAATGCCTATAACTCGATAATGGATTGACGGATTAGGACAAGCGATACATCATTGAAAAGGTCTATGTAAGATGAACATTTTAGTAAAAGAAGAATTTAGCTATCTTATTTTAGTCAAAAGTTATGCGAATTATTTGAAATAAATACCCCCTCTCTTTCCTTCCCTCCCACCTTCCCCCACTTAACAGAAATCCCCACTGTTGAAGACGATCCTGAAATAATATCCGTCAGAGGAGAGAGGCTTAAGAAAGGTTTGAGATATTTTTTTCTAAGTGTTGTTGACCACCAACACATATTGGCAAAATGTAACGGCAATAAATATAAAATTAGAGTTTGTAAGAATTTGTGTAAAGAGAAGAGACTTATCAATTTAAGTTCTCAAGACTTTCTCCTCAGGGATAAAAAGGATCGTATTACAAGGTGGGGACGTAAACAGTAAAATCACATAGTTTTTCCAAATTTTGCTAAAAAAATAATGGGGGAGAAACACAATGCGTTATAGCGTTGTGTTTCTCCCCCATTATTTTTTAACACTCTAAGTCTCGTGACCTACTTTTCTAAGGTCGTTGTACAGTTATATGACCTGTCTGACTTGCATTGTTTGCTGGTGTAGCTTCATATAGCGTGCAAAGAATGGTTCCTAATGAAATCTCATCAACATTCAAAGACAGAGACTGTTGTTTTGCAAGTTAATTAGTCTTGAAATAATGAAGTAGGAAACGTATATGTAATGAGTAGGAAAGATGTGAACACCGCAAATGCGAGTTAATTAGTGGTCGCGGCGTGATGAACATTTGTCTTCATTATCACACAACGACTATCTCGTTAGAAGATCAGTTCCGCATGAGCACCCAAGTGGAACCCCCCCCCCCCCCTTCCACCTTTCTTTCCCCTTCCATCTCCCCTTCCACCTCCCGGGTCCAATGACCGGTCACGGCTTGTCGCTAACCTTTCTCTCATTAGCATACCGTTATAAAAGACGCGACGACCACGGCTAACGTTTTATTCTGATTCCAGACGTTACGCTGCGAATACAGACTTGTAACCATGTCGTCTCTGCCTACAACATCTTCTACTACGGCTTCCACTACTACAACTTCCACTACTACAACTTCTACTACGGTTTCAACTCCGGTGAAGAAAACTCTTCGTCTGAAAAATGTTCCTGCCTGGTGTGAGAATCGACTTCAATCCACGCCTTCAACTTCTGGAGCTCAGCCTCGCAGCATCTTTTCACCGCCTTCATCTTCAAATGATTCTATGCCGCCACCACAGAAGCCAGCTCCTCGATCTAACGAACCGTCAATCGAAACCTTAGTTCATCAACTAAGTACACCTGTTATTCCACTATCACCAATGCCTCCTACTCCACCACTTACTATTCCTAAAGATCACACCTATCCCAAAAATCAACCTCCCAAGTCTGCTCCTTCAGAGCGTTTCCAATTATTAAAAGAAGAGCGTCGTAGGGCATTTAGACGTCCCACTACTTGCCCTGAAGTGCTCGCTAGGGGAATTAAGAAAGGATCAGCTTGTGGAAGGAAATGTGTTAAGAACGAGAGTTTCTGCCGTGTACATATCGTGAAACATCTTTCCGAACCACAACTGGCAGAAGTCCCCACTGTTGAAGACGATCCTGAAATAATATCCGTTAGAGGAGAGAGGCTTAAGAAAGGTTTGAAATATTTTTTTCTAAGTGTTGTTGACCACCAACACATATTGGCAAAATGTAACGGCTTAAAATATAAAATTAGAGTTTGTGATAATTTGTGTACAGAGAAAAGATTTAATGATTTAGATTCTCAAGACTTTCTCCTCAGGGATAAAAAGGATCGTATTACAAGGTGGGGGCGTAAACAGTAAATTCACATAGTTTTTCCAAATTTTGTTTAAAAAATAATGGGGGAGAAACACAATGCGTTATAGCGTTGTGTTTCTCCCCCATTATTTTTTAACACTCTAAGTCTCGTGACCTACTTTTCTGAGGTCGTTGTACAGTTATATGACCTCTCTGACTTGCATTGTTTTGCCGGTGGAGGTTCACATAGCGTGCAAGGAATGGTGTGTTAATGAAATATCATCAGCATTCAAAGAGAAACTCCGCATGTTGTTTTGCAAGTTAATTAGTCTTTATTAGCACACAACAATTATCGCGTGAGAAGATCCGTTCCGCATGAGCACTCAAGCGGAAACCGTGTTCACTCAAGCGGAAACCCCCCCCCCCTTCCCCCACTCCTTCCCCCACTCCTTCCCCCACTCCTTCGGGTTAATAACCGGTCATGACCGGGACTCATTATACCGTTCCAGTCACGGTTACTAGTTACATTCGCTTTCTCATTCTGCCTCCATACAGCAATGCCGCCGGTCGAGACGCCAGTATTCCACGAGCACGTTGTTGACACCTACGAGGTTTCGGAACCCGAAGGTGACAACAACAGGCTTGAGATTCCATACCGGATCCAGTACGATCAAATTATCACAATTTACGCGGATCCCCAAAACCCTCGTCTGTCCCTTGATGGGGTTTTCAGAGAAATGTTGCAAATCATAGAGGATGGTGATGTGCTAGAAATAACAAGCTTTGTGACTGACGACAAAGGTCAACACAGCTTGTTATTTCAGCAACCTCTAGGATTTGACGATTTGTACTGGTGGCTCGATCGTTTTTGTACAACATTGCGGCACGAGCCTCAAACAAGCCCTTGCTTCCAAGCTATTGCTCATAGTTGGTAAGCTTTGCCTTAATGAGGCAAAAAACGGCCCTTTTCAGGGCCACCTAAGACTTACATTTACGCATGTAAGCTATTCAGCTTACTTGCGACTTAGAAATAAGTTCTGCTACGCGGCCAGTTTTGTCCGTGTAGTAGTAATGAAAGGAGGGTTCTGTGTTAGGAGGGGTCAATGACCGTTTCGCATGAGCACTCAAGCGGAACCCCCCCCCCCTCTTTCCTTCCTCCCACCACTTCTTCCCCTACCACTCCTCCGGGTGAATGACCGGTTGTCTACTCACTCGCTACTCCAGTCTTCATTCCAATCCGAGAGGCCATTACCGCAACAACGTAGCTATGACTACTTTATTTACATTATGCTTGCAAGAGATCCTTGCAAATGGAGACATGTTGGAATTTGCATTTAATGATGTAAACTTTCCAGCACCACTAAAAGAAGTTCTGTATTCCTTTTTTAAAGAAAACTTTGGATACATTGAATACTTTTGGTGGAAATTCCAAGATGGAACTCTAATGTGTTGTGAGTGCGGTTTGGCTGCAACAGATTCTAATCTCGGACTCTTTTTAAATGAAGGTGGAACCTACAAAGGAAGTTATGATTGGGCATACAAGTTCAATCTTCCAAATGATAAATGCGATATTTGCGCAAATCCTTTATACAAGTGGGTACACACCGAAGTCCCTGTGTGAGTTTAGCTCCATAGGGACAAACGGCCCTTTTCAGGGCCACCTAAGACTTAAATTTAGGGATGTAAGCTATTTAGCTTACATGCGACTTAGCAGAAATAAGTTCTGCTACGCGGCCAATTATATCCGTGTAGTAGTAATAGAAGGAAGGTTCTGGTCCCTTGACTATCGCGTGGGAAGATCCGTTCCGCATGATCACTCAAGCGGAAACCGTGTTCACTCAAGCGGAACCCCCCCCCCCCATAAAAAATGGAGATTAAACCCCCCCCCCCTTCCCCCACCCCTTCCCCCACTCCTTCCCCCACTCCTTCGGGTTAATGGCCGGTTATGACCGGTTGATGACTCCATCTAATTAAACTGAATTAAACATGGCAGCTTACATGGAAAATTCTAACCTCAAACCCTAGTATACGGATCGGAATCACTCCATGCTATTGCGCATGCGCCAAGTCTGTATTACTCCATTTAGTGCTACTGCGCCTGGAAAGGCGAGTTCTCCGGATTGGAACAATCCATGCTATTGCGCATGCGCCGAGTCTGTATTACTCCATTCAGTGCTACTGTGCCTGGAAAGACGAGTTCTTCGGATCGGAACAATCCATGCTATTGCGCATGCGCCGAGTCTGTATTACCCCATTTAGTGCTACTGCGCTTGGAAAGTTCTAACCTCAAACCTTGGTTTCACGTTATTGCGCATGCGCCGCATCCACTTCTTCGTTTTCTTTTTACACCGCTATGAACTGGACTGAATTGAACCAATCCCGTCACGCTCCCCCCACGCCAGTCTCTTCATTTGCATACTGCTATATAAGTGGAGCAAGCATTGTTCTCTCCTTCATTCTGCTTTCACGCGCCGCACTTTTTGTTTTGTCTTTGACAGCATTATTGTGTTTTAAAATGCTTCCTCACGTTAATGAAGAGTTCAACCCTTCCGAATTTGCTGATGTTTACCATCAACATGTAGAAGATCCGATAGATTTCTACGATAGTAGCAGTGAGAATGAAGATGATAGTAGCAGTGAGAATGAAGATGATAGTAGCAGTGAAAATGAAGAGAATGAAAATGATAGTAGCAGTGAGAGTGAAGATGACAATGAAATTCGCATTGAACTTGATCAACAAATGAGACCATTTTATTTCAATGAACTAGATCCCCTTGATATGGTAGACAGATTCATTTCGGAAGCGCACAAATGGCTAAATTTAGGATATAATATTATAATTGGTTCAGCTATTCTGTATCATGATAGTAAGTTCTTTTGTGTAACATCAAATACTAGAGAACGTATGCTGATTTGGCGGGGTGATATACTGAGGTGTCACGAGGAAAATATTAGCATTGGTGGCTACTTTGTAGCACAAGTGGGCTCTTGGGTCTAATGTGGCTAGTGTAGTGGCTAGTATAGCCACACAAACCTTCCCTCACCCCCCACCCTATCCCCTCCCAATCCTTATTCCTCCCCCCTCCCCATTTTTAAAACTCATAAAAGGCGGACTATGAACCTCCAGGTTTTTAGTCTGTACTTGCACCGTCAAGATGAGTACTAGACTTGATGGTTTCACAGCCAATGATATTAATATATGGAGTTTGATAACAAACTTACGCATTAAAATTGAAGAAACAATTATGGCGAACAATGGGATAGGAGTTGTTGTTATTGTTTCATTACTAAGACATATTGATTATTTGTATGATATAAAAGTAACAATCAAGAATATTAATGAACTATTTCCCTGGACAATATTTATTCGCGATAAAGTTGAAGAGCAGAAAATTATAGTAGATGTGCTAGCAATGAAATTTAACCTAGATAGAGAAGAATAACTACAAAACGCTCTCCCCCACCTTCCCTTATATTGTGCAAAAGAGTGGGGAGTAAAAGAATATAAGACTAAGAAAGCAATATATAGTTTGTTATTCGAGGTAAAAGAAGTGGTGAACAAATATGTTGTCTAAAGATACTCCATTTGTTAATTATTTTGAAGTTAAAAATGTTTATATCAGTACAGACGAAATGGAAGAAGACAATATAGAGGAAAATTATAACGAAACTGATAATTATTCAACGATGGATGAAGAAGAAATGGAACAGTTTGAACAAGAAATCTTTGAAGAAATGATAAACGATAGTGACGAAGACATAGTTAAAGAAGCAATTGATATATACATATTAGATTCATCATTGGATTCACCCATATCACCTTTACTGTCTTCTGAATCCGAATCCGAATTGGACTAAGGTAGTCCCCCCACTTTATTGTTTTTAAATAAGTCCTATAAATTGCGAATTCTATTATTAGTAAGTCAACATTTGTTGGAGCTGCATGTATGGTTAAGAATGTCTCCTAGAGATACTTCTTTTATACAATTAATTGAAATTGTAAAACAACGAAATATTACGTTAGTTGAAGAAGAAGATGAAGTTGAAACAACCGACATTAGAAGCGATAGAAGTAACAGAAATTGATCAAGAACCTTCAATGATAGAAGTAGTTGAAGCGCAAAATGAATCTCAAGATGTAGAAGAAACTGTTCCATATTCTTTTTTTTGGGATTTTGCATCAAATACTTTTGTTGTAATTCAAATTGAAATTAATAATCTTGAAGAAGTGGTGGGGGAAAATTCTCCCCACCACTAGTTTAAAGTTGGTGGGGGAATGTTCATAAATGTGTTGGTTATTTGCGTAGAAGCTTATTCGTCAGGAAACTGTTGACTAAAAATGTTCAATCCTAACGCACCATCTTCTTCAAGAAACTGTCAAGTACAAACGTTTTGTGCTGTACCTTTTGAACCTTCATACTATAAAATGATAGGTATTCATGAAATTGCAATTAGTGATCAGAAAATGTTCAAAGTATTCTGTTCTCGACTTAATAGAACCTTACGTCTACCACCAAATACGTTCACTTACAGGCTACCCCTGATAGACAAAGATGATGTCAGCAAAATACCAATGATTCAAGTGAAATTCCTGGAAGATGGAATTCTTGTTAATTTAAGAGAAGTATATCATAATGAATATTCGAAAAGACTGGCTTTCAACTTTCTTAAGGAAAATATAGGACGTGAAAAATACCAGTATCCAGAACCATTTTACACATACCTTTTTGAAAATGGAGCAAGTGTAACAGTGGAAATAAGTATTAAGTTAATGTAATTCTCCCCACTACTAGCCTAAAGTGGGAGGGGGAAATGCATAAATGTGTTGGTTTTCTGCGTAGAAGCTCATTTTTCAAGATATCGTTGACCAAAATGTTTCGTCATATTCCTTGTGATCCAACCTCTTTGTTCAGGGAGAATCAAAGATTAAAAAGACTAGAAAAGGAAAAACAAGACCGACAAGATATGAACATGGAGTTCAATCGACTACAATTTCAAATACCCGGAATTGCAATGGGAGCACCGAAATTGAAAACTCTACACTGGGCTGGAAGTTACATCAAGTATTTAAAACTACAAGTCGAAGCAAGAGATTTAAAATTGAAGAAATTGGAAATGGAAAATCGGGAAATGAAGAAATTAATATCACACATGTCTGGTAATACTACAGTTCAAAAAGGTGAGGAAAAGGAAAAGAAATATTAGGAATCTAAATTATCAAAACAATCCTTTTAGAGAATGGGGAATAGATCACTTTGTGGTAATGGAATAACATGCCGCTTAGTGATCTATTCCCAGTTCTCGCTTAATATCCAATGACCTTGACCTATATAAAAGTGGTGGGTGGAAAATCATATAAGAAAGAGGTTTTAGATGTGACTATCAGTTTAAGTCTAACACGATGGATAGGTTGTTAGTTCTGTGTTTACAAGAAATTATCAATAATGGGTTTCTTTACCATTACATCATAAGAGCAAATGAGTGTGAAATACCTAAAGCAATTCGTGAAATGCTCATTGAATTTAAGAAAGAAAATTATGGATTTGCTATTTATCTTGCTTATACTTTTAAAGACGGTACAAAAATGTGTCATGATTGTGGAAAAGCGTCTGTTTTAGATTTTGAACAATTCCAAGATTATGGAGGTAGGTTAGTTCATTTTGTAAAAGCTCAAATAATGAAATTCCAAACATGTAATAAAATTTGCAACATTTGTGCACAGTGTTTGTTTGAATTTATTAAGTATCGTGCATTCAAACCATAATACCCCTTCCACGTATAAAGGAGAGGGGGAAAATAGTGGGGGGGGGGGTTATAGCTAGGTGGGGGAAACGTGTATAAATACAGGTTGTCTGAGGAGAGTTTTATTATTGTTTCGGAATTAAAAGAAACATAATGGAATTTGAAGTGCGTCATTACAAGATCAAATATGAAGAATGGACTTCAGTTGCAAATTTCGTATCGTCAAAAGAACAAGAACATAAGTTGATGCAAGTATATTGTTATATACATAATGAAGAAAGCCATCACAAAGTGATGAGCTATCTAAATATGCCTGGCGTGTCATCAAGAAGCCCGGAATTTATAAAATACTTAAAGGAGGAAGATGTGGACGTCACATTAGAAGTATGGTACAAAGTTTGAGAAACAAGTATGTATTATTATGGTGGGGGGAAGAATATATAAGTCGGTGGTGGGGGGAAGTGTGATAAAAGAAGCAGAAGTTTAGAGAAGAATTCACTTTGTACGGCAACAGTGAAAGATGGCTGATCCTTCTGCAACATCTGTATTTTCAACTTCAGATTGCCAACAAAATTCAGAATCAAAATGTTTTTCTACTCCAACACCAAACTACTATGAAGATCAACAGCTGCAAGTGTCTTCTACATCAGTGTTGAAAATGTCAAAGCCATATCCAAGTTGTATGTATGAACCAATAACACCATCTTCAGCAAGACTAAGAAAAAACCTAAGAATGAAAGAAAGATATAAGAGAGAAAAGATAGAATTAATGGTGCCTACCATTGAAATTGGATGTAGCAGAATACAGACTTTACAGAAAACCAACGCATATTTGATAAAATTATTGGACACTATCGAAGAGTTGAAGAAGAATGGTCATTCTCATAAGTAACATCTGCACACACGTTTCCTCCCAAAGAAAAACAACAAAAAAAGTATAAAAATTAGCAAAACCCAAAAAAATTAGATGTAGAATAGAGAGCGAGGAATAGATCACTTTGTGGTAATGGACTAACATGCCACTTAGTGCTCTATTCCTCGTTCTCGCGTTATATCGGATGACCTTGACCTATATTAGTAGGGTGGGGGGAAATTGAAAGTGGTGGGGGGAAAATGTATAAAGGACGAGCCTACTATAGTCGAATTATTCCGAAAGCGAACTTGTAACGAGTATGGACTTGACTACAAGTAAAGACAATAAGAAACAAAGGCTTCGAGAAATGGCTAAAGCAAGAGAGTCTAGAATAAAGTTTAAGTTTTACAGACTACAGAGATTGATTCCTGGTGTTATGTTAGGTGAAATACGAACAAGAACGGTGGACAAAGCGGCTGATTACATTAATGAATTACGTACAGAACTAATGATAAAACAGGCAAAAATAGAAGAATTGGAACAAATAATAAGACAACACATTGAAAATTCAAACAGTCAACCAATAAACTATGTAACAAAAGATTAAAATAAAAAAGGAAATGGATTTGGACTTTGGCTATTGATTGAACACTTCTTAGAGAATGGGGAATAGATCACTTTGTGGTAATGAAATAATATGCCGCTTAGTGATCTATTCCCAGTTTTCGCTTAATCTAAAATGACCTTGACATACTTATCAAAATATCATATAAGCCGAATCGCAAAAAGTTATTCCTCATTTACTTGAAATGGCTCCTGTGGAAAACACCGATTATCCAAGGAAACCTCTTGTTGAAATATTGTATAAAATTCAACTAGAAGATTTAAATATGGAAGAAGAGGATAACATCAGTGAAACATCACAAGTAGAAAGCGTAGATGATATGGATATAGATCTAATAACATCAGAAGTTGAAAGCATCAATGATGTGGAGAATGAAGATTTAAGCGTAGTAATATCAGAATCTTCGTCATCGTTTGAATATGAAGAAGTACAAACTGAAACTCCAACTGGAATAGAAAATACGAATGAACAATCGGTTTGTAGAAGACTATTTTCCTCGGATAGTGAAAAAGATGAAGATGAAACAGTGGTGGGGGAACCTTTATAAAAGGAGGAACAAAAGAGCCCATTTCATTTTCTCGGCGAAATTTGGAAGAGTAAACATGTATCGTTGCGATAAATGTTCGGAATCGTTCAACGATAATATTCTATTAGAAATACATAAAGAACTATTTCACAACAACGCAGAAGAACAAGAAGAACAAGATGAAATTTTAGCAGGACCTTCAACTACTTTACCAAATCTACAAGTATTTGCATTACCTGGTAAAGTCATAATGCATCATAAAATTCAAAATGAAGACTTAAATCTAGAAGAATTTATTGAAGAAGCAAAACCAATTATAAGTAAAACTTTAAAAGATGAATTGAAAAGATTGAACTTTCTTAAATTTGGTTTATTACTAGAAGCTATGTTTATAAATGTACAAGAAGAATTATCACCAAGAGGATTCATAACAAAAAACCGAACCATCATAGGAAGTTCAGACATTGATTCAATAGTAGAAAATTGTATAGAAGAAATATTAATCAAACTTCAGGAACACGAAGGAAGAGGATCCGGATGGAGTCTTACAATCATTGAAGGATTAGATATAAGAGTTCACAAACATGGATACGGACTAATGGGATCTAGTTATATTCCTTTGCCAAAAAGAATTGAAAATTCTAAGTCTTGTATTAATGTTCAAAATGAAAATAATGAATGTTTTCGCTATGCTATGACGTCAAAGTTTGAATTAACAAATCCATGTAGACCCAACCAAGAATATGAAGATGCAAGACACAGGTATAACTTTCAAGGAATAACGTATCCCGTTTCTACAAAAGATATATCAAAGTTTGAAAAGAAAAATCCCGGCACGTCTATTAATGTTTTTGCATTAGATAGTTCAAACAAAGTGTATCCTTTACGTATTGCAAAAGAAGAGCTACCAGATCATACGGATTTACTACTACTAACGCGAGGAGATGTCTCTCACTATGTGTACATAAAGAAATTTGACTCTCTTGTTAATAAGCAACTTTCAAAAAATAGAAATAAAAAGTTAATTTGGAAGAGATGTTTTAATTTTCAACGAGAAGGAAGACAAGGAAGAGAATGGTTACAAGAGCACAAAAGATTATGTAACAATAATTATGAAGCAAAGATTATTTTACCTCCGCAAAGCAGAGCATTCGTTTCATTTGAAAAAGTTCACCATCAATACCGTATCCCTTTAGTTGTGTATGCAGATTTTGAATCAACACTTGTTCCAGTTGAAGATGAAAATTGTGAAGCAAGAAAAAGTGTAAAGTATCAAATGCACAAACCAAACAGTTTTTGTTTAATGGTCAAATCAACATTATCAGAAGAACATTTAAACAGATATGGATTAACTTCAGAACCTCTAGTATATCGTGGTGAAAATGCGGAAAAAATATTTCTTGATCACCTATATTCAATAGCTAGAAATACACAAAGCTTATATACAGATATTGTACCAATGAAACCGATGGACGAAGAAGAAGAAATTCAACATGAAAATGCGACTCACTGTTTCTTGTGCAAAAATGATTTTACTATTGAGAATTATAAAGTTAAAGATCACGACCACCTCACAGGTTATTACAGAGGTGCTGCTTGTAATAAATGCAACTTGAGCTATCGTTTACCACTATTTATTCCTGTGGTTCTGCATAATCTCAGTGGGTACGACGCTCATTTTATAATACCTGAATTAGGAAGAGACGACGGTAAAATCGATGTGTTAGCTAAAACTTCAGAGACGTTCATAAGTTTTTCCAAAGAAGTTGAAGATGGTACAAAAATGTGTTATGATTGTGGAAAAGCGTCTGTTTTAGATTTTGAACAACTCCAAGACGATGGAGGTAAGTTAGTTCATCTTGTAAAGGTCAAATAATAAAATTCGAAACATGTAATATCATTTGCGACATTTGTGCACAGTGTGCAGTGGGGACCTTTATTACTTCTCATATAATTTCTACCTTCCAAAGAATACACACACCGAAGTCCCTGTATGAGTTTAGCTCTATAGGGACAAACAGCCTGTATTACTCAATTTAGCGCTACTGTGCTCCCACTCCTTTGTTTCACTTTTACGCTGCTTTAAACTGAACCGGATTGAAGATCGCACTGAAGTGAAATAATATTAACGTATCTTCATAATTTCTTTTTATTAAAATAAAATATATTTGTATAGCGGTTTTATTTACCCATTTTTATAATATTCCATAAATAAAAAAATCTATCATGTTAAGTTAATTACAATGGAACAGGTATAAAATAGATTTCATAACACATGCTTTTATTTACCCATTTTATAATATTCCATAAATAAAAAATCTATCATGTTAAGTTAATTACAGTGGAACAGGTATAAAATAGTTTTCATAACACATGCTTATCCTATGCCTATCAATAATCAACTCAAGCACCGTTATTTACAGCATACAACGCATTTCTAATGGAAAATCTAATAATATTCTTATAAAGGTATAGAAAATTAAATTACATCCTGTAGCAGCAAACCTTCGACGGGTTGTATTTTAATGCAATAAAATACTAAGCAACACCAATTGCGAAATACATACAACTTGAAATTGTAAACATTCTTTTGAGTGTTTTTAAATAATGTTTTTGTTTTATAAGTGAAAAAATTAAGATTTATTTGCTGACGATTGTTGTTAAATGTTTAATTTTAAAGTTATTTAAAGCGCATTATCGATTGGAATATACCAAATGTTGCATAGGTGTATGCAAATAACTTTATCTCACTCTTTCACTTGTATTTCGTACGAATTAAATTTAACATGAACTTCGATGAACAAGAAAAAATCAGACGTGGCGGGTCAGGGATTGTAGTTTGCTGGTAGACAATTGTATTTAATAAAAGTTACATTACTTAAAGCATAATAAAAATCCGCTATGAAAGTCAACGATTTACGAGGTTGGCGCATACCGCTTCTCTATAGGCCAAGTCCCAGACCAAATGCGGACATCTAACATAAAGAAAAACTATATTCGCAATTTACTATTTCAGTACTTGTAGTAATTAGATAACAAATTGAATAGAAATGAAATTTTGTATACACACATAATTGTTAGTCACTCAGTGTAGCGACAAATCCTAATTTTTATTAACCAACAACTATTTTCGCAAAAAGCTCATATTTCTTTGGAAATAAGCTGAATACGCAAGTGTGCTGCGACGGGGTGTATTTTCATGTAATAAAATACTAAGCATCACCAATTGCAAAATACATACAACTTGAAATTGTAAACATTCTTTTGAGTGTTTTTTAATAATGTTTTATACATGTTAATTTTAATCAGTGTTATCAGTTAGACCTTACCTAGTGAATGTACATACATGTTAATTTTAATCAGTATTATCAGTTAAACATTACCTAGTGAATGTAGATACATGTTAATTTTAATCAGTGTTTTAGTAAACAATCTACGCTTAAAATTGCGTTAAAATTGAATGGTATACACTTTTAAAACTTAAATAGGGATTTTAATTGTAAAAACCTTTGTCTTGTCGATAAATGTATTTTCTAAGCTTAATTTCGAGCGATATCGCTTGGTAAAGTTGTGAACAACTCGCAATTGAACAGGTTTTATTATAGAAATTGATAACAATTGGCACCCTTCACTACATCAACTTACTTCCAAACCAGTGTACATGTAATAGTGACGCCGTCTGCAGCGCGGTGACGGACACGCAGCCGTGCGTGCGACGGATACGCAGCAGACCGTTTAACCACGCAATAAAAGCGACTTATACATGGTGCGCAACTGATACGCAAGAAATTTAAATGAAAAATGCTCAAATGAAAACATATTTAAAAAAACTTATGACAATGAATCTTTATATTTTAGATTGAACCAGTTCTTGAATCAACGAGAACTTATATAATAGCTACAATTATTAGAAGGAAAAGAGTTTGTTTGCCAGTGGTAAATAGTCTAATTAGCTACGACTGGTCAGCTAGCCGTCACCTGCTCTGGATAAAAGAGTTTTAAAAGCGTATACCATTCAATTTCGACCCAATTTTAAGCAATTTAACGCAACCATACATACTAAATAGATACTTAAGCTAATCTAATTCTATAATCTCTACAACCTCCTCCTCTTCCAGCCGCCGAGTCGATCTCTTGTTAGCCTCCTGCACAAGCGCCCGCCTAGGTGGCGGATATAAAATTAATTCTGCCTGTGCAGGAGGCAACGGTTCTTGATAATGTATTTCTGTAAAAAAAAAAAGAACACAGTATTATTATTGAATTCACAATCTTAATCGGATTCAAGGTCCAACAAATCGTAATCTACTAACGATATTGTGCGAGCCAAGCGAGGAAACCTCTGTTACTCCTCGCCTCAATGTACGGTGACACGCCAAAATCCTAGCTTCCGCCTCGCTCCAATGTGTGGCGGGCTTAACTTATACTGGACCGATTTACGCCTCGCTCCAATGTGTGGCGGGCTTAACTTATACTGGACCGATTTACATGCGAGTTGTACTACAATAGCACTGGATTCGTTATCAAAATCCTAGCTTCCGCCTGCGCTTCGCCTCGCTCCAATGTGTAGCGGGCCTAACTTATACTGGACAGATTTACATGCGAGTTGTACTATAGTAGCACTGGATTCGTTATTTAAATTCTCATCTGATTCTGAATAAGTTTTTATTAAAAAAATCCATATCCACTGTAAAATCAAGTTTGAAGATTTAATTTTATTCCATTAAAAACCTTATCCAATTCAGTTATACTCCAAAATGTCCCTAATCCATTCATATGTATTTCAAAAAGGTCCTACGTTCATTTAGTTGTTGTGATGCCATTTCTTAGTGTTAGTTCCAAACAAATTTATATCCATTTTTTTTTTGTTGATTTTGATGTAGTATTAATTGTAATTTTATTTAATAAAACAGGTAGGAATAGTTATATTTAGCAACTTTCATTTCATGCTAGAATATTGCGATTAAATTCTATTGAGAATACAGTTTTTTTTTTTTAAGGGGACCTCCGATTTTGCTAAGAATTAGTATGAAAAAATGTTAGACCAAATCTATTTTTCGTGAGACCGTGAACCAGCATTTTCGGGTTATGGGAACGAGGATTTATGGGGTTTTAACGGTGTCAAGACATAGTTTTTAGCAATATTTGACTTAGTTTTTAAAATTCATCAATTTGAATTGAATCCATTTAAAAGAGGTTACAAAAACAAACAAATTGGTATTTCGAATATTTTATCTTAGCATAACTCGTCACAAAAAAATCTAAAAATGTGTTTTTCATGTTATTCTTATGGGAAATCAAAAGATCCTATTTATTCCTTATTTATCGACATATTTTAATCGATTTTAATATGTGCACTATTTGGATAAAGTTTAACTTGCTTACAAAACCTATATGACGGCAAACCTTCAACGGACTTTTTTTTGTCACAGTTGGTAGCGTAACTTAAAACAAACCAGAAAGTTCGGGTTCCAAAAACGACCTCCTTAAGTATACTTTTTGTAATTTTTCTAACAACGGTGTCATTAATAAATGTTTTACCGATGGTACTAATATTTATTCTAAGCATAGAATAGAGACAATTATAAATCTTTTAAACTTCTCCAAACAAAAAAAAGAAGATTATTTATTAAATTAATAAATACAACTTGATAATTTAGGCTTACTTATTTCTTATGTTTTGATTAAACTATTAAAGTTTAGGTCCAAGTAAACAATGGAATTGTTATGTTTAAATTTATAAAATACTAAAAAATGTCTATTTGGATGATTATTAAAATTTGCAAACTACAACATAAATATTTTGGTATGAAAGTGGTTGTAAATGGTTTCTATACATTCTATCCTACCCCTTATACCAATATTTGTTAAAGCCAACCATCATAAGTTACAACACTGTAGGCTTTTCCTAATTCTTGAAAAAAAAAAAACTGTTAAGAATAATTTTACCAATAAATTTACAAATGGATATTGGTTTACTTATTTTCGTTGTTGTTGAACCTAATAGAACAGTTTCATTAGACTAATTAGGTTTGTGCCTACCTAAACAATCAAATTGACATGTTTATAAAATACTAAAAAGTAGAGTCTATAAGTAAAAGGATGCAACATTACTGGTTTTATGAAATACCTACTTTTTTTACGTTTTAACTAAAAAAAAAAGAAAAAAAATTCATACCTTGGTGTTCAATTTGTGGTAGAACCACTCGGGGGGCTGGCGGAGGGGACGGTGGAGGCGGCAGTGCTAGTAGCGGTGCTCGTGCTGGAGGAGATCCCGGCGCTCGTGCTGGAGGAGATGCCGGTGCTTGTGCTGGAGGAGGTGCCAGCGCTCGTGCTGGAGGAGATGCCGGTGCTCGTTCTGGAGGAGATTCTGGTGCTCGTGCTGGAGGAGGTGCCAGCGCTCGTGCTGGAGGAAGTGGTGGCGCTCGTGCTGGAGGAGGTGCCGGCGCTCGTGCTGGACGCAGAGCACAATACCCCATATGGCGTAGCATGTGGTCTCTGCGTCCGTAATCTTCATTGCAGAATTCACAATAGTATCGACGACCTTCGTGTCTAATGCGGCGGTGACGTACGAGGTGGTCAAGGCGATGATAAGTCCGGTCGCAGTCTTCACACTGGTACATCGTGGATGTCTGTGGTAGAATAAGCTCTCTTCCATTTTATAAGAAAAACTTCACCTACAAAACCACACCTCATATCGTGTGCGAATTCCCAATTAGCAAACCAAAATAACGTTTCTTCATGTTTGCAACTTTTCCTTTCCCCCACTTAAAACTTTCAAGAAACTCTCTTGGTAATTCATCCTCGCCATAGCCATTCTTAAACACAATTTTTAATAAACCATTAAATAATATAATAATATTTTTTGAAATAAATTAAATATTATGCATATAAACTAAGTTAAAAAGAACAAAATACATAACTGACGATTATTTTTGAGAAAAGTTACTACAGATTAATCACTAATCCAACGTTATTAAAAACTAGAAAATTTTATTGAGAATTTGTAAGAAGAGTTCATTATTACAACAACAAAAAAAAAAATACCTTTAGCATGTTAAATGAGTATCGATAATTTGATAATTATTATATCCTTCACCATGTAACTTGACGAATGAATTTTCACTACTATTAAGTTAAAATGATTGGATAATCAGCTCTTTGATAAACAACTGCATGGAACTCTGTGTTTTTGAAAGGTACCCCCTTCTCTTTCCCTCACTCAACCCAACTGTTTTTGGACAATTTATCAACTTATATTATAATTTTTTTTTCATTACACTATATCGATATTATTTGTTTCCGACCTTTATTCAGCCGGCAAAACACTTATCTTTTCAACCTATGCCGGCAAAATTACCCGGCTTAGGCTGGTACAGGAAACTGGAGCAAGGAAATCTAGAATATAGGAAGGTAGGTAATAACAACAGACCAATGGTGTAGTTGGTAGTTTAACTGGTTTATTCTCCATATATGATTAACTTAATACCTGCTGACCAGCATGCAAGAAGCAACCTTATTTATGTTTTATTTCTTTTAGTATTTCATTTTTTGTTTTTAATTATTGACAAAGATATTCTGAGCTATATGTTATAAATTGTAAGTTTAACGATGGCAGAAATGTCAAAACTACAATAATTCTGCATTAAGGATAACATGGGAACTTTAAAGGGCTCCAGCGCAAGAACCGTATTTTTCCAGTTATATGATCAACGTACATCAATTCCTAGTGACCAAAACTTTAATAATCAACCATAAAATAAAGAAGAATCCTTGGAGGGCAAAAAGGTTTGCCCGTACGAACGGATCTTGTTTTAAAGTATAAAAGAGTCATTACTTTTTAACAAAAACTACTGCAAATTAATCACTAATCCAATATCATTAAAAAACTTGAAAATTTGTTGAGAATAGCAATTGTCAAATAAATAATATTTATCAAAAATAGTGTTTTCCCTCAAGGTTAGTTGTTGTTATCATTGTGTAGTTGAATATTCTTGTTTTTGTAACCTAAGCTAATAGTAAAGTTGTTGCCTAGCAACCAAAAGGATAAGCAGCACACATTTCAAAAGAATGTTCAAGTTTGTTTTGTTTTTTATGAACAAAAACAATTAATTGTTTATTTTTTTATATTTTACACTAATATATACTTTCTTTGTATCATGAATTGAAGAAATTATTAAAAGAAATCGTTGACCTGCTTTGCTGTAACGGGAGTTGCAATATTTTGGTTTCACGCAACTTAAAGATAACACAACAACAATCTTCTTTCACTCTGAATTTCCATTGCAAATAACGTCAGTTGAAGTCTCACTTTCGTGTAAGATGATTTTTTAAGATAACTAGCTAATCAGTTTTTTCTTGGAATAACTTTTCCGCAACCATAATTTTCATACAATGAGGACTAAGAACATGTCAAGAAGGTTTCTCTTTAACTCTCACCCAGTGTAAATGGTTGAAAGAGCTTACAAGTACATGTTTAGAATAAATAATGGGAGTGAAACAAAAAATAATTAGGGATGATAAATTATTCTTTTTACAATCCGTGTGAGGCTATTCATCTTTACAACATTCAGTATTATCGAGACAAGAAATATCATCATACAAATATGAGTGTACAATGCTTCGTTTAACCGCTAGCTGCAATTTTTAGTTTTTCCACATAGTAAATTTTATTTCCGTAACAGATGGTCGCATTAAGTTCATAAAATCTTGGTTTTTGTTCTTATCATGGCAGCAAACCTGCATATTCTTTTCCATTTTTTTTTTTTTTCATAACATATAATGAAGCTTATAGAAAAATATAGGAAATTCTATGTTCTTATATAAATGTATGGAGGAAGTCCGTCATTAAAGGTGACTTGGTAATTGTGGTAATAATAGATAAGGTTTACGCCTATACCGTCGTATGCCTTGTCTGATAGACAAAATAAAATTCGCAAGTCCTCTTTAAATCGGTTAATTGGTAGTAAAACTATTTTGCAAAGTAAAGGGGCCCGTACACGATCGTGAAATGTTAGGTCAAACTAAGTGAGTTGCAGTATCCGTATTTGCAGCAGTTCATTTCACTTGGTTGAACGATAATTAAATGAAGCAACATACTAATTTTTATCTCAAACAAACTACCATAAAACTTTTACAAATACCATTTATTGGTAAAAAACGGTTTACCAGTATCCAGCACAATCCGTAGTATTATTTACAAAGTTTATCTATATATATTACTAAACAATCATGTTTCGTTTCCTCCTTTTTTTTCTCAGCTTGTGTTCATCATAGGAGAATTCCGCACATACTGTTAGAAAGGTATAATCCTCTAGATGAGCAGAATCCCATTCCAATTCAAATCAGAACCCAAGGCTACGCCCCTTAGGCTTTCAACATTCTAATGTTAATCTCATGGAGTAAGGATAATTGATTAAATCATTAGACAGCTGTTAAAAAAAAAAAAAAACTGGAAGAATAAATGTTTCAGTTTTAAAGTGTTTTTAAACTTTTTGGGTCTAGATCAACTGAAGTTTAGATCAGGAGGCGATCTATAGTTACAATTATTAGCCATAAATTTCTTTTCCTATAGCTTTTTCAATTAATCTAATAAATCGAATTTGTTTGTGTAAACTTTTTAATTACATTATTTTAACGGTCCCCCTTATAGTTATCATTTGACGGTCCCCCTTATAGTTATTATTATTTTTTGAATAAATCAAGACCTCAGTTATTACCTTGTAAACAATAAAAATAATCCGGATTAAACGTAATTAAATCTTAAACAACATCTTTTTGTGCAACGTGGAAAATTGCTATTAAACTTACTAGAATTAGTGCAGTAACTACGCTTAGAAAAAGAAAGCTAAAGCTATAATTTTTTGTTATATTGTTAGTAATACTACAAGTATTGATAACATTCAAGGAAAATGTTTAAAAAATATATAAATCATTTAAGTATGATAAATGAACTCATGATCTTTATCACGATGTGGTCTTGATAGGATCGATTTACGAAAGTTATATGGACCGATTTTAATGGATTTTGCATATTTCTTTTATCCGATATAAACATATGCGTGAACCGACTTTACAAAGGCTACTAGCCTATCAGTTGGTCGGTCAGCTGAAAAGGGTTAAACGATAAAATAGTTGAAGAGTGCAAATGACAAGAGCATAAGCCCGCGCTTGAACTGCATTTGCGTATAAATTAGCCTGGTTGAATTACAACTTTTTTCGTGAATCAGTAGTCAATTCAAAATTAAAATTTAACTGTGGTAAATGGAGTCTGAAAATTTTATCACGGTTATATTACTTAGTAATAATTATTTTGTTATAAGTTTCAGGTTTACCAAGTTTTTTGCGGGTTGGTCTTTAATTTACTTTTATTATAATGTCATAGTAATAGGTTTATTAAATTTATACTAACAACCAACTATATCTTTCTATAGTTAACATCTGAAAATAAAGCTACTATTAAATATTCCTTTATTTTAGTTTACCTTTTGTCGTTATTTTGTAACAAAATTGAAACCCATAGCCATAAGACCATTACTATAAAATAAAGATAAAAGAAAAATTTATTTCTAAAAACACTAATTTGTTACCGTATTCAAATCACTTTGAAATATAAAATTTAAGCACAAATTTATCTGCAAGTATTTGAGGTTATGGAACATACATTGCTTTAGACACTGCTTGTATTATAGTACGAATTTCATTTTATTTAAAAACATTTATTTCATAAATTATTTGTCATCTATTATTAATGATTAAATAAATTTATTATATAGAGTAACATTAAAAATGACCAATAATAAAATTATTTTAACAATCATCCATCAATCGATTTTCATTTATAAATATCTTTTATTATTTAATCATTCACTTAAATAAGGAAACATTACGGTGTAAAAATTAATTGCTGCTAATAAGCAGTTTGGCTCAAAACAGATAGCCCATAATCTGTCCATAAGCCCATTTGGCTTGGGGCAATAGTCTATTGTTGTGCAATCGGTAATATTAATCATACGGTTTTTTTTTATGCTAAAACACATATATTCCAATTCAAAACTCATTGTCACTCCTGTTAGTTTGACATAGTCCATGACAACTTACCACGTTAATAATAATCAGCAGTGTCCGTGTTGGAACCTGCTGTAAAAGTCAACAATTTCAAGGTTGGTGCATACCGCTTCGCACCAGGCTAAGTCCTAGACTACTTGGGTGCGCAGGTGGAACTGATCTTCTCACGCGATAGCCGTTATAAAAAGGAGATTGTTCATCGCGCCGCGACCATTAATTAACTCGCATTTGTGTTGTTCGCATCCTTCCTACTCATTATATATACGTTTCGCCAACTTCATTATACAAGTCTAATTGCTACTAACCTGAAATTTCATTTACATTAGCACATGTCGTCCTGTTTGAATCACCTTCGCGTGTTCGACGTTATATCTCATTCATCAGTCTTGTTCTCACTTCTACACGTCTGACATACTTCTTGTGATGGATACGCAATGTTTGAAATTGAAACTTTTGCGGACACAACATATATTACGAAATAATTCCAAACCTTCGGTTTCAAAGACTAAAACAAGTTTAACAAAAGTGAGGAAGAAATTAAGTTTTAACCCGTTATACTCTGTTAGAACTTCGCAGGTTCACGTTGATGATAATGTTATTCACAACATTTTGCGTTCGATGTTATGTTTCCACAACTTCGAACTTGTTACACCTATCGACTGTGTTCAACAGGTTTTTCTATTTCATCCCCACCATTCTTTATATAAGTGCGCTCACGACAATTCCTATTTCATTCTTCTATACGCTCTTCGACCGACAACTACTCCGCTCTAAATTACACACTACAAGAAGATGGATACAAACCAAGAACAAGTACAAGTTCACGAAATATCGTCTACTACCCACCCGAGGGAGAATCCTCCGAGAACTTCGCCTTCACCGAATCCACAGGACCCTGTCCAAGTTTCGGATGTGTCTTCGACGGCGAGGAATGATCTTGAAGCTATTCTTCGGTCGCTCGTCGGTTTCGACTGACCTGTACGACGATCGCCGTTAAACTGAACTCTTAGGAGTTCAGTCTTTTTTAAAACTTCCTCCGGATGACCTTGAAGCAATTATCCCCTCTCCTTTTCAACTAACTTCTACTTTTGTTCAACTGTTGAATTTCAGTTTTGAACTAACTTTTAATTTATGCGAAGTTTTAGTTGAACCCGGTTATTTTATGCGCACATTTTGTTCAACCCCAAATTGTTGAATTTCGGTCTTGAACTAACTTTTAATTTATGCGCAAATCTACTTCAAACGCTCACCCCACCTCCTCACCCCTCATTTAATATACGACCGGAAGCTATGTGCCCCGGCACGTGGCTTCCGGGGCAGCTGACCTGAGCCAGAAGTGGCCAAATCTAACTACTACAACTCGATAGGGGTATAACGGGTAGGGTTAGAGTCGCCGATTAGGAAATTACCTCAACAAAGCAAAAGGTTCAAGGAATAAAAAACTAGCTTTAAACTAACCTGTAGTGTATTTTGTAAATGTATTTTGTACCAATACCAACGTACTCTGTACCCTAGTGATAATTGTGTAAGGTATTTATATCCGAAATCCTGTCACATTTATTTTGTATTATTCTCTTTGATCAATAGAAAAATCTTACTTATCAATAGAAAAAAATGCCACTGGCGTAGACACACTCAACACACACTCAAAATACACTTTATTGTTGGCTAACAGTTTGGGTGGCGAACGCTGTTGAAAACTCACACTGTTTCCATTTTCAGATCCTAAGAAATTCTCATCCATTTCTGTGAACTCAAATATTAATTAATTTAAAAAAAAAAAAAAAAAAACTAAATGGTTGAAATTTGCAAATGTTCAATTAATCCAGTGAATAGAGAGGTGTTTGTTTGTTTACAAACGGTCCATTATTTCTAAATTTTTATATGTTATCTAGGATGGTTAGTAGTTTTTTAAAATTCAAATTGCACAATTTTCCACCATCCGCTCCCGCCGCCGTATTGGAAAAACCTTTAAAAATCGGCTTTTTTTAAATATAATTAGTTTTCAATAATTTAAATATCTTTTTGATTAACAATATACCTTGGAGAGAAGGAAAGGTGTTAAATAAATTTACTACAAACATTGCGAATTTATATAATTAATAATCATTTCAAAATCTAACATTTCCTCGACGACGGTGGTGTATTTGGCGCTGGGGATGATTCCGGGTCTTGGGAGGGCGATTCCGGAGTGGACTCTTGAGGTTTCTCGCCATCGCTGTTCTGCGCCGGGTACCTTCTTTCCGCCGCAAAAGTTACATAGTCCACATTCCTAATGGAGGCCAACATCATTGCTGCTGAAACATACAAATTGAAATAATAATCTTGCGAAATATTATTACTATAATGCTGTTTTCATGTTTCTGTGGTGATATTTGCAATGCGAAAAGTTTAGAGGATCAAAAAAATTTACAATTTCAATATAATTGAAATAAATGATATAGTTTGTGTAGTCAACTACGGAGGAAATATAAAAAAGTTAATATCTTTCCCGAGTTACATTAATCGCTACATTTAATCAATTTCTAGCTAAAAAAAATTACTGATTCAAGTTTAGTAAACATGTTACAGTTATCCACTTAGATTTATTTATCAAGAATATACTTTGCTTCAAAAGTTGTAATATAATATATAAACATTTATTCATGTTTTTGCTTGATAAAACTTTTATACATCTTTAACAGTTTAGAATTTTGTTTCAACATTTTAATAGTTCTACAAGACAAAAACAGCAATTTCGGTTGATTTCAACGTTTAGATCTGCTTTATCTAAAATTTCGCTAAAAATAATGTTTGTTTATCGTGTTATATATCAGCTAAACAATAACCACAGATTTAATGTAAATAATAAACATGATATTGTGTTTGTTACAGATTTATTTAATCTTCATAATTAAAATATATTTTTGCTTAAAAATTTTTATGTTTTAAAACTTTAAACAACTCCAACAATTAAAAATAGAATGTCCAACAAGAAAAATATATAAGCTAAAAAGTAATTCAATTTCTTTAGTTGGTCAATATTTTCAGAATTTAGTCTACGAATTAAAAGATATATATTATTACTTATTTGTAAAAAATATTTTTATTTTGTTGGTTGTCATAGGAATATCTGCATGATTGGAATATAAGATAATCTGTATAATTATAATATATGTGGGGCGGGTAGGGCCAGGAGCGCCCGACGTGGCTTTATCTCCATCTGCTGACGTCGCAGCCTCTCGCGTCGAGCTGGGCACCTCCTGCTGTGCCGAGATAAGTGATCTCGGCGTGCCAGCTGAAGAAGGCAATCAGGGCACGATACCCTGACTCCCTGACTCCGGTATACTGTTGTGTTAACAGATTAAGAAGTAGTTTCATTTTGATGAATTCTACTATTGGTGATCGGTTACAAATTATAACTGAAATCACATTTTGATCGAGCTGGCTTTTCAGTTCTACAAGCCGTAGCAGATGCTGACTTTTTGATTGCTTGATTGCTTGACAGCTCTTCAGCAGTGTTCTAAAGGTATGAAAACAGCTGTGGTTGGTACAGACACTGATCTTCTATCACTTCTTGTGCATGGAGTTAAAAATTCTGATACATTATTCTTTATCAAACCAGAAGGCAGTAAAGGTTCCTACAAAGTTTACCCAGTAGCTGAAATTAGTAGTAACTTAGGCAATATGTAAGACTGTATACTGTTTGCACACGCATTTTCTGGATGCGATACAACATCCGCCACGTTTAGAAAAGGGATGAAAGTGCCATGGAAAGTGTTGAAAAAAAGTGCGGAACTTCAAAAAATGTCAAACATTTTCAAAGATTCAACTGCTGAGCCTGACATGTTAACATCATGTGGATAACAATACTTTCTTGCGATAAACGGAGATACAAAGTCCAAAACATTAAATGAACTAAGATGTTCAATAAACTGATAGCTAGACAGAAGATTACTTCAAGCTTTGATTTGTCTGTTTTACCACCCACTTCAGATGCCGCACGCTTACACACCTTGCGGGTTTACTATCATGTGCAGAAATGGCTTGGGAAGGATCTGGATCCATGTTCATGGGGTTGGCTTGAAAAAGACGGTGTTCTTGTACCACAATCTATGACTTTGCCACCGGCACCTGATAAACTCTTGAATTTCATTACATGTGATTGCAAGAAAGAGTGTGCCCGATCGTGTGATTGCATAAGGTCAGGATTAGCTTGTTCGGCAATGTGTGCTCATTGTCAAGGCAGAGACTGAAACAACACACTGCAGACAATTGATTTAGAGGAAGAGGACGTTGATAGAGGACGTTTTTCCCACACACAGGCGTTAGCCCATGTGGGAAACTAATTTCATTGATCAGTTTTGTAATAATTACAAATGTACTCAATTTCTGAAATAAACATATTTTCATTTCATTTCATTTCATAGTAACTAAAGGTCAGTTTTAAACAAGATAGTGGATACAACACACTGTTCAATACAATTGCTAAAGACATACGGTTGTACATTTTAAAATCATTAAAAAAAATTAAAATTGGGTATCATATTGAATGTAGTTAATATGATTTGTACAAATATTATTTTAAGTTAATAATATTTTATGATTGTACTTATAAATGTAATTGTTAAACCATTAAATTTTACTGTATTCTGTACATTATTTATTTAATACCATGCTAATGTTATACTTTTTAGACCATTGACCACGTTCATTCTACATATTTCAACTGGAGTTTATTCATATACCAGTTTATTTCCCAACTGAAATATACATTTAAGGAAAGAAAATAAAGTGTAGTGTTGACGGAAAACCATTAATAAAGTAAATGTAGGAGAAAAAAACTTCAGTATTAAAACCTTAACAATAAAGAGTAAATCAACATTTTTTTTGTTAATTAACAATTTTTTATGCACTAACTAAAACTGATTAAAAGAAAATCATCACAATATTTTGTAGCTAATATTTTTCTGAATTAAACACAGTTGTTATTTTTCCTCCATCTGCTTTTGTTCTCGAGTAATGTGCGTTTAAGTAACCCGCGCCCCAATCCCTCCTTTATTTCGTTAAAACGGGGGACGCACACGGGGGACGGGCGGGGACTTTTAGGATGTGATTTGGTATACCATAACGGACATCTGTGCAAAAAATTAGCTTTATACCTCGCATTTCCGGGTAAAAACCTAGATTGACTGGGCTATATTGGACACTTTACAAAAAGTATATTTGTGAGGATCGGTCTGGAACCCGGGCCGTCTGATTTGAAATAAGTCACGCTACCGACTGCGCCACAAATACTATTGCTAAGCGAAGTAAATGTAAAGCATTACAACGGTGCAAACGACAAATTGATAGCACAAAATTTCCGATACATCCGTTTTTTTTAATACAAATGTGAGCAATTTATTTAAACTAAACCTTTACAATTTAGTCTTAATTTTAAAGCAATCAGCTATTTTACATAATTAAGCAACTTTCTTTCCATTTAAAGGATAATACATTATAATAATAATTGTAAACGTTGTTAGGTACGGTATGGCCATAGTAAACAAAATCCTTCTTGAGCTTTTGCTCATTCACTCTGTATTTAGACAAAATACCTCGTGTGTTGACAATCAGCAGATTGAAAGAGGGTAAAATAAATTTACTGTAAAGGTTTGAAAATGTCGATATTTTTAATTTAAGGAAGTAAGATAACGTTAAAGTAAATAAAATCTACTAATATACCAAGGTTTACGTTTTATTTGGTACAAACTGCGTGTAAATTGGTCCAGTGGAAGTCTCAGACGAACTGTCCAAAGGATTGGAAATGTTGGCTTTTTCCCCCATGTTAAATCTCCATAATTCATTTTTCGAGGTCAACGAACCAGCATTCAACTCAACTCCTGGTTAAGAAAAGTTTATTTTTAATTTTTGACCGACTTAACGTAAATATTTTTAAAATACGAATAAAACCTGCTTATATAAAACCGAAAACGTTTATTCTGGTACAACCCGCATGTAAATCGGTCCAGTAGAAGTCACAGACGAACTGTCCAAAGGTTTTTTACCTTTGTGTTTTAAATATATAGATATTACTCGCCTACGGCTCGATGGGGGCTCCGCCCCCATGCCCCCTTAGGGGTTGCCCTAAATTTGTAGAATAATTAAAAGTCAAGTATGTAATAAGTTAGTTCCACGGAAGAGCTATACGTTGAAGACAGTAACAAAACGGTTTAATACACAAAATTCACAATCAATAGTAAAAAAAGCTTTGAAAAACTCCTATGAATCGGTTTTAGTACCCCTTCGTAATTAAAATTCGCTAACAAGATTTTAACTGCGAAATGATAATAATTTACGTAATATATGTAAATATTCTAGGTAAATATTTCTAGGTTATGCTGGATGTAGGGTCCACCCCCTAATTGGTTACCCCAATTCCGTAATTACTATAAAAATTACTATAAAACTCTCATGCAATGAGGCTAGTTGAGGGCTCCACTCCAATACCACTTATTGTGTTCGCTGAATAACCTACGGCTCTTCGTTTAAATCCCCTTCTTAGTTCCCCTCATTTCAATACAAAAAATAATACCCCCCGTCGCAGCAGACCTGCGTACTCAGCGAATTTCCAAATTAGTAATATTAATTTTGACCAGCTAAACTTGTAAACACAATTTCATCACGTGCTCATAAATAGGGAAATAAATGTCTTTTCTCCTTAAGATAATAATATAGGGAAAGAGTATGCAGGTATGCTGCCATGGGGGACACTAAAAGTAGGTTTTTAGCATAGAAAAAATTTATTTCGACCATATAAAGACATATAGTAAGTTTCATCAATATCTGCCCATAAATAAAAGAGTTTGCCTATTCTCCATATGATTAACATGGGAAAAGATTATGCAGGTTTGCTGCCATGATAAGTACAAAAACCAAGATTTTTTACCTTAAATGGATGAATCTCAACCAAATGAAGCTAAATACCAAGTTTCATCAAAAAATATTGGTTAATAAGTGAAATATTAACACATCCTTATTCTCCATAAGATTAACATTGGAGCCCCAAAAGACAATGTACTGTCTTTAGACTTTGTAATATCTCGGTAACCAATGGAGATAGAGCAAAGCTTCAAAATACTAAATTGTGTGTTTTTTTGAGCTAAATCCAATGGTCAAAATAAAAATTTAAAATATTTAAAATTTACATATGAAAAATGCAAAAAACCCATTTTTGGGGTACAAAACCCCCCAAAACTACCCCTTCCGGTAGGTCGATATGTCTGGTTTTCGAACTCATCCGAATAAACGTAGGATTACACATCTCTACCAAATTTGGTGTCGATTGGACCATTTTTACGAGAGTTATCGTGTCTAGGGACACATACATATATACATATATATATATATATATATATATACATATATATATATATATATACATATATATACATATATATATATACATATATATATATATAAAATTTTTAATGACTATTATTTTTGGTCTCTGGGCACCTAAAAACGAAAAAGTAACATGGTCCCGGGCTTAGGTCTTACCATGAGACCTACGGTAATAGCTTATTCCCTATGGGAAATTCGCTAAAAATAAAAAAATTGAGAGTTGTGAAATAATACTTAACTATGTATTATTCTAGGTGTTACGGTCAGAATTGTATGTGTAAAAAAAATTGGAGATACTATTATGATAACTTATGACTGGAGTGTATTTCAGAAAGAATGGAAGTGGGGAAAAATATCTGTTTTGATGGAAGTAGGTTGTACCACAAAACAGGAAGGCAAAAGAACGATATTTGTAGTTTAATAAATATATTGGCATTCATTACAATTCCTTCATTTCAGTTTTTAATGGTGTAAATCTTTAAAATTTACCTAATTTCCTAAAATATTACTGTCAAGGCAAATAAAAAAAACTTCAAGCTTCTAAATACAATAATACAGTAGTTACTAACAAAAGTATGTTAAATAATGGTTAAAATATTAAAATTACCATACACATCAAAGGACGTATGTTTTAGCCGTAGGACCAGGTCAGTAAATAACAATCAAAGTAAAACAATCAGTTGCTTGATATAGCAATTCGTTCCGACTCACAGTCAAAAGAAGAATACGTGATATTGAAAATCATCATGATAATTTTTAAGTTTGATAATTTAATTGATATTGGTACTGTGCAAGATATGTCTATGTGCAAAGTGAAGGTACTGAGTAAAATATTATAGTAGTTGTAAAATTACGTCTACATGGGGTAAAATTCCCCGCAAAAATAAATAAACATTTAATTATGTTTAATTGTGTGGACTGGGGGGCAAAAATTCATAGAACCAAACTTGTAGTAACTTGAAAGATGTTCGCGAGGATTGCCTCAGATGTTATAATTTGGCCGCTAGAGTAGAAAAAAATAATGTCATATTTATTTTGGGTAAAAATGTTTGGTCGCTAAATTTTGAAATCAGGTAGTTTTCTGGGGCAGGAAATAAAAAAGCTTTTTTATTTTAAATGAAAATACTGTACTGCCACCTTTTTGAATTAAACATTAACTTAGTACGCACTAAAAGATAAATCAATTGTGTAATCTGCTATTTTAGTTAAAATTTTTGTTGAATTGTAAAATTTAAATTAGCATGCTATCAGGTAAAGTCAATGATGTACTTCCTAATGAGTTCGTTAGAAATTAAGTGCCATCCCAAATAAAGAACCAATTTTTGGGAGGACTATCGTGCAAATATGATACTGTCTTACCGGGTGTCCCATACCAACCTTGCACCTCTTTTAAAATTGTACAAAAAAAAAACAAAAAAAACAAATAGTGCCGTTGTAGGTAAACATATTTTGCTCTGTTGATTGACACTGATTTCAATACAGAGGGGACCAGACGTTATTTTGAAGCAACTTTAAAATTTAATATTTAAAAACCCTAATCATTCTGATTTAGAATAATAAATAGCATGACATTATTTTTTTTTAACTGGGGGAAATTTAACATATATTATGTCTGAACATTTTACATACAACAGAACTTACCAAACATGTAAATGTCTAAGAACCTCATTTAAAATAATATGCCATCATAAAACTAATCAATTATCACGTGATTAGTTTTACTAAACATTTAAATACATGTTCATTAATCTCCGTCATGTTGTAAATTTAATAAAAAAACATTTTGGACCAAACTGACAATTTTGTTGGAAACGTATTTAAAAGAGTCTAAGACATTTTTGTGCCGAGACATTTTTGCTTAAAATCTAAATTTCAACCTCAAATATTCAATAAACTGCTAAAATTACGCGTACAAGATCAAATTGTAAAGTTTTCTTAAAAACAGTGTAAAACTAAAAAAAAATTATTTAAAGTGAGAGTTTGTATTTGACATCAGTGACTTCCGGTCTGGAGAGGTAATTTCAGATACACCCTGTACATTGAAATTACTCTCGGTGAATAGACCGCTTTTACTATAAGGCACAATTGGTTAATGTTATAAAATTTCTTAAAAAGGGTGCTTCGGTAATCCGCGACTTCCAGTATGTTGGCAATTTTCTCAGTAATACAGGTAGGTAAGTTTAGTTCTCGCTTGGGAATCACTCTGTAGTAAGTGATATATAGGAGATCTACTTTACCGACATTTGACGAATTTCTGATACCCCGATGAGTGAGTGAGTTACACATTCGGGAGTATATAATTTAGACTCGCCTACGGCTCGATGGGGGCTCCGCCCCCATGCCCCCTTAGGAGTTGCCCCCTAGTTTGAATTAATAAAAAGTCAACTTTGAAATAGTTTAGTTCTACAGAACTGGACAGCCAAGACAGTAACCAAACCGTTTAATACACACAATTCACAATCAATAGTTAAAAAAGTTTTGATAATCTCCTATGAATCGGTTTTAATACCCCTCCTCAGTAAATAGTTTAAAAAATTTGAGTTGTGAAATAATAATTATGTAAATATTCTAGGTGTTCAGCTGGATGGAGGGTCCAACCCAATAATTGGTTGCCCCAATTCCGCAAATTACTGTCAAAACTTCATACAATGAACAGGCTAGTTAACTCCCATGGCAGTAACAGAAGCTGCCAATACACACTACTCACAGTTGATAATAATAAGCTTTGAAAATTGCCCACGGCTCATGGTTTCATTCCACTCCCTAGTTCCCCTTAATTCGTTAAAAAATATAATGGAGTTGTAAAATATTAATGAACTATGTAAATAGTCATGTTAATAAATTGTTGTGTTAAAATTTGGAGATACGATTATGATTGGACATGATTGAGGTAATAGGTGTTTCTGAAAAGATAAAAGTGGAATAAAATTATAAGTTTATATGGATTATTGTTGAATGTAATAGAAGAAAAATAAAACAAAAGAACGTATTATTAATATACGTAACAAAGTAACGTAAATTAATAATACGTGAAAGATATTTGAAATTTAAAAAAATATATGGTATAGGCTAAGATGCTTCAGTTCCGCCACGGGGAGGCCAAGAAACTCAGGAATCATATATTTACCATACAAAGAAACGATAACAATTTCATCTTTCAAAATCAGCAATTATTAAATGAACAACTTTAAATATTATATACTTCCCTTAAATTCTGTTGAAGTTACAAAGATATTTTACAAGTTCAGTGAATGCAAAATTCGAACTCCAAATACAATATAACTGTAGTTAGTTCTACTAACAAGTTATATGAAATATCAGTAATAATAAAAGTTGCATATCGTTCTTAAAATAACGATTTGAGATACGACAAAAAGTGAAAGGTCTAAAAGTTTGATTTATGTCACTTATTCACAAACAATCTATACTTTAAAGTATACGTTACAGAGAAATAAGTTCATAATCAACAGATAAATCACATAATATTAGCTGGCATTAATTACAATTTTATTAAGATCATGAAAAAATCACGTCTACATATGGTAAACCCCTCATATAAATAAATAAGTAAACGTTAAAAAAACATACTGGAAGGTTAAGGATCAACAAAACGTTAAATAAAGACACACAATATCAACCAGCATTGATTATGAATTATTTTTAAGTTCAATTTTTTAAGACTGTTGTACTTCTAATTACAGTGAATTTGCTTTGAATATTGTTGTCAAGCTAAGGTAATACAATCTTTAAGCTTATGGGGAAGCAAAATTAAAAATTCAGCAATATAGAGCTAAATTAAATCAAATGTTTTGCAGTTGGTATGAAAGAGCAATAAAAAACTTGATATTAGGAATACAACTCCCTTCTTCAATCTCTGTGTATCGACTTAGATAGTAAAATGAAATATATTCGCTAAATTACGTTAGGGGGGCATTTTTCGAGGTCAACGAACCAGCATTCAACTCAACTCCTGGTAAGTATAAAAAAAGTGAAAACACTAAAACTTTTTAATAGTTTTTATCCGGTATACTGTGTTAACAGATTAAGAAGTAGTTTCATTTTGATGAATTCAACTATTGGTGATCGGTTGGCCACTCCGGTGCACTTTATTTTGTATTCCCCGGAGCCCAATTTATCAACTTCAGCCTGGGACAAAGCCCGAGCAAATCTTTTCGGTAAAAATGCAATCATTTTTTTTGAGTTTACGATTATTTCTGCTATTAGCGATATTCCATAGACTTGGTGGTTATGGAACCGCATGCCAACCACTGGATACCCCTCGCTGTCCGTCAGATCTGTTAGATTTATCCTCTCGGGGCCCTCTAAGGCCTTCAGTTTGTTGAGTTTGTTCTCAAAGTCAGCCATGATCTAAAATAAAATAAAAATTTATTAATATAAAATATATACTGCATAGTTAAAATCCTGCGAAATGTGTGTTGGAGCGCCGGGAGTCGCAACGAAAGTGGTTCCTATTGCATAACATCAGTGACGACGCGGTCGCGACATTGACCGCTGCCAAGTCTGTCCGTGTTGAACCTTCAAAAACGGCAATAGATCGATAACAGCTTATAATTTGTTTAAAAAATAAGTAATAATGTAGTGTTTAGATGTGTTTAATTTTTATAACTTGTAAACAGATCTTTTAATTTACAGACCACAATTCTGCAAAAATATTAAAAATCAAATAAGTCGAAATTAACATTTTTTTAGATTGCATATTCTTATTGATCTTCTTGCATATTCTTATCATCATTCTAAATTTTGTTTAAGGTTCTACTAAGCAAAACATGGTGGTACAAATTTTGAAGTAAAATATATTATAATTATACAGATGATCTTGGTACAAAGATATATTCATGCAGATATTCCTATGACAACCAACAACATAAAAATGTTTTTTTACAAATAAGTAATAATATATATCTTTTAATTCGTAGACTAAATTCTGAAAATATTGACCAACTAAAAAAATTGAATTACTTTTTAGCTTATATATTTTTCTTGTTGGAGATTCTATTTTTAATTGTTGGAGTTGTTTAAAGTTTTAAAACATAAAAATTTTGAAGCAAAAATATATTTTAATTATGAAGATTAAATAAATCTGTGATAAACACAATATCATGTTTATTATTTACATTAAATCTGTGGTTATTGTTTAGCTGATACATAACACGATAAACAAACATTATTTTTAGCGAAATCTTAGATAAAGCAGATCTAAACGTTGAAATCAACCGAAATTGCTGTTTTTGTCTTGTAGAACTATTGAAATGTTGAAACAAAATTCTAAACTGTTAAAGGTGTATGAAAGTTTTATCAAGCAAAAACATGAATAAATGTTTATACAGGGTGTTCGGAAAAAACGTTTCAGGAATTCAGGAGGTTATTGCCCACATCAAAATAAGCAAAAAAGTTCCTGTAAACATATGTCCTAAAATGCTTCGTTAACCCGCTAGCCGCCATTTTGTTTTTTACACTAAATAATTTTTATTTCCGTAATGGATCATTGTATTAAATTAATATTTGGCATGCACCTTCATCATAGCAATACCCATTTTCAAGAAAAAAGTTATTTTTTTCCAATGTGTATTTTAAAAATGGCGGCCATTTTAAAATTTTAAACTAAAATATCTCAAAATCGGTAAATTTTATTAAAATTTTATTAGACACAAAAAAGTTGACGAATTGAATTATCTAACCAATGGTACCAAGTTTGTAAGGATCCGACAACAAATAACGGAGTAATTGAGATTTTTCTGCATAAAAACATTGATTTTGCATTGCATTTAATGCAAATTAAGGTAATTTTAAATGAAAAATCTCAATAACTCCGTTATTTGTTGTCAGATCCTTACAAACTTGGTACCATTGGTTAGATAATTAAATTTGTCAACTTTTTTGTGTCTAGTAAAACTTTCATAAAATTTACCGGTTTTGAGTTATTTTAGCTTAAAATGTTAAAATGGCCGCCATTTTGAAAATACAAATTGGAAAAAAATAACTTTTTTCTTGAAAATGGGTATTTCTATGATAAAGGTGTATGCCAAATATTAGCTTAATACAATGATCCATAACGGAAATAAAAATTATTTAGTGTAAAAAACAAAATGGCGGCTAGCGGGTTAACGAAGCATTTTAGGACATATATTTACAGGAACTTTTTTGCTTATTTTGATGTGGGCAATAACCTCCTGAATTCCTGAAACGTTTTTTCCGAACACCCTGTATATTATATTACAACTTTTGAAGCAAAGTATATTCTTGATAAATAAATCTAAGTGGATAACTGTAACATGTTTACTAAACTTGAATCAGTAATTTTTTTTAGCTAGAAATTGATTAAATGTAGCGATTAATGTAACTCGGGAAAGATATTAACTTTTTTATATTTCCTCCGTAGTTGACTACACAAACTATATCATTTTTTTCAATTATATTGAAATTGTAAATTTTTTTGATCCTCTAAACTTTTCGCATTGCAAATATCACCACAGAAACATGAAAACAGCATTATAGTAATAATATTTCGCAAGATTATTATTTCAATTTGTATGTTTCAGCAGCAATGATGTTGGCCTCCATTAGGAATGTGGACTATGTAACTTTTGCGGCGGAAAGAAGGTACCCGGCGCAGAACAGCGATGGCGAGAAACCTCAAGAGTCCACTCCGGAATCGCCCTCCCAAGACCCGGAATCATCCCCAGCGCCAAATACACCACCGTCGTCGAGGAAATGTTAGATTTTGAAATGATTATTAATTATATAAATTCGCAATGTTTGTAGTAAATTTATTTAACACCTTTCCTTCTCTCCAAGGTATATTGTTAATCAAAAAGATATTTAAATTATTGAAAACTAATTATATTAAAAAAAAGCCGATTTTTAAAGGTTTTTCCAATACGGCGGCGGGAGCGGATGGTGGAAAATTGTGCAATTTGAATTTTAAAAAACTACTAACCATCCTAGATAACATAAAAAAATTTAGAAATACTGGACCGTTTGTAAACAAACAAACACCTCTCTATTCACTGGATTAATTGAACATTTGCAAATTTCAACCATTTATTTTTTTTTATTTTTTTATTAATTAATACTTTTTACAAGTGATACTAAAACTGCTTCAAGTGAAAATGGAATAATTACAGATGAAGACATAATCAATGCTGAAATACTGATTGAAAATTCCGAAGCAATATTTGAGTTCACAGAAATGGATGAGAATTTCTTAGGATCTGAAAATGGAAACAGTTTGAGTTTTCAACAGCGTTCGCCACCCAAACTGTTAGCCAACAATAAAGTGTATTTTGAGTGTGTTGAGTGTGTCTACGCCAGTGGCATTTTTTTTCTATTGATAAGTAAGTTTTTTCTATTGATCAAAGAGAATAATACAAAATAAATGTGACAGGAGTAGAGGGAAAAAGCCACTTCTAAACCGGAAGTGACGTCAGCTGCCAGGGCAGCTGCAGGGGTCAGATGGTGTCAGCTGCCAGGGCAGCTGCAGGGTGCAGATGGCGAGAGCATATGCCCTGAATTTGAAGTAGAATTGGGCATGAATTAAGAGTTAGTTAAAAACTAAAATTCAACTGTGTTAACTAAACTCTAAAAAATGAACAAAAATTAAGAGTAAGATCAAAACTGAAATTCAACAGTTATAACTGGGGGCCTGGAAAGTATGTCAAGGTCATCCAGAGTAAGTTTTAAAAAAGCCTACCCAACTACCACCAGAAATAGTTTAAAGTTGAACTAGTTGGTGATAGTGGGATAATTCATTCGTGCCATGGGAGAGGTGTTTCTCGTTTGAAAGTTGGCGATCGAATGAGAAGCGCCGCCTAGGGAGAGGGCTTATAAAATGGCAACCTTCCCCCCACCACCCCTTCCCCCACTCCTTTAGACCAATAACCGGTCGCCGACTCTATGTGGTGAAACTGAACTAGACATGGCGGCCGCCATGGATAATTCTAACCTCAAATCTTAGCTCAGCTGAACAGAATAGAGAAGGATGAAGTAGGAATTGTGGTTAGAGCACTTATATAAGGAATAGTGGGGGTAAAATAAAAAAACTTGTTGAACACAGTCGATAGGTGTAACAAGTTCAAAGTTGTTGAATTGTAACATAGAATGCAAAATGTTGTAAATAACACTATCATCAACATTAACCTGCGAAGTCTTTGAAGAGTATAATGGGTTAAAACTGTACTTCTTCCTAACTCTATTTAAATTAGTTTTACACTTTGAAATTGAAGGTTTAGAAGTACTTCGTAATATGTGTTGTGTTCGCAAAAGCTTTAATTTTAAACATTGTGCAGTCATCATAACCGATGTGTTAAATTCAGAAGTTAAAAGAAGACTGAGATATAAAATGAAGTGTAAAAGAAATTGAAACAGAAAGCCAGAGTAGTAATTTTATAGGTTAGAATTTACGAAGGCTATTCCATGGATAATTCTAACCTCAAACCTAGTAAGTGAAGTAGTCATAACATAAAACTAACGAGAGATGATGACCGAGCGGATGCGAGGCAATGAATGTTTGTAGCGCGATAAACTACACACCTTTATAGAGGCAATAACTCCAGCCAGATGGCGGCAGATGGCAAGCAAATGACTGGTTGACCGACTTTCACCTGAGTAGTAAGAGAAGTAGGGTTCTGTGTCTATTCCTACTCCTTGGGGTCAATGACCGACCGGAAAGGTCAATGACCTCCCCCCCCTCCCCCCTCCCCCCCCTCTCCCCCCCCCCCGAAAAAATGGAGCCCCCCCCCTTCCCCCACTCCTTTCCCCACTCCTTCCCCCACTCCTCCAGGTCAATGGCCGGTCACCACCGGTTGTTGACTTTATGTGGTGAAACCAGACTAAATATGGCAGCTGCCATGGATAATTCTAACCTCAAACCTGCTGCGCATGCAACAAGTTCTCCGGATCGGAATGAGTCTATGCTATGCGCATGCGCCTAGTCCTGTATTACTCACTTTAGCGCTACTGCACATGGATAATTCTAACCTCAAACCTTGGTTTTGTGTTGTTGCGCATGCGCCGCTCCCCACTCCTTCGCCTTTCTTTTACACTGCTGCGAATTGGACTGGATTGAACACTGTACTGTAGTGAAACAACTTCCCCCACTACTCGAGAATCCGAGGAGCGATACGAGCCTGATCTTAGCGTCAGTCGTCAACAAACTTTCATAGCGAAAGGTTGTTGGCGACTCAGCAAGAGGTTTCAAATATATAGTAGGCCTATATATATTTGAACTTCTTCTACTACGTTGCGTTTTTTAATGCAATGTAGTATGTGTGTGTGTGTGTTTAGTTTTAAGTTGTATTAAATTTAAGAAATAATTTGCGCATTGCGATGTTAGTTATAAGTTGGGTTTAGCATTAAGGTGTATTAATTTTAAGAGGTATTTAGCATTAAGGTGTATTAATTTTAAGAATAATGATGGTATTTGGTTGTGTTGAATTATTTGGTTTTTTAATAATGATGTGTTGTTAGTTTTAAGTGTTGGTAATACTAATTAATGTTGTTTTGCCTTACAGCTAGATGTTAGGGGGTAGATTAAATGTAAATTCAGAAGTTCAGTTGAACTTCACTTAGAAGGGGGTGGGACATCCGCAAAATGCGGACTAGGTTTTTGCACTTTTGTTTAGGAATATAATGGGTGGGATTAGTTTGGGTGGGGTTAGAGTTGCGTTTCTGCATTAGGTGTTCCAGTTTCCCTTGGAATTCATGGTTACGGTAGACCCGGACCGGACCGTTACGGTAGACCCGGACGGTCCAAACAAAATTGCGTCGATGTCCCTTGCAGAACGTAACTAGTGGGTTGGGAGTGGGAACCGTTAGGCAAACAGGGTGGTGGGAACAGTATTACTGTTCCCATCACCTTGGATCATTATAAATCTTGAATGACCTTGACCCACTTTCGGAAGGGTCAATGACCCCCCCCCCCCCGAAAAAATGGAGCCCCCCCCCCGAAAAAAATGGAGCCCCCCCCTCCTTTCCCCCACTCCTACCCCCACTCCTTCCCCCACTACTCCGGGTGAATGACCGGTCATGACCTGAAAAATTAAAATGGCTATAACTTGATAACGGATTGACGGATTTGGACAAGCGATACATCATTGAAAAGGTCTATGTAAGACAAACATTTTAGTAAAAGAAGAATGTGGTTATCTTATTTTAGTCAAAAGTTATGCGAATTATTCAAAATAAATACCTTCTCTTTCCCCTTTTCTCCCACCTCCCAGGTCAATAATCAGTCTCGGCCAGCTGCTACCCCTCTCATTTGCATATTGTTATAAAAGACGCACCGACTGCGGCTAACATTTCATTCTGATTCCAGACGTTACGCTGCGAACTTGGAGCCACAACCATGTCATCTCTGCCAACTACAACTTCTACTTCAACTACAACTTCTACTTCAACTTCTACTACGGCTGTTACTGCACCTAAGAAAACTCTTCGTCTGAAAAATCCTCCTGACTGGTACAAGAAGCAACTTGAATCCCAACCTTCAACTTCTGGCACTATTCTTCCGCCTACCAAGACTTCTAAACTTCGAAGCATTTTTTCACCGCCTTCGCCTTCTACTTCGCTTTCAAACGACTCTACACCGCCATCAACCATCATGCCGCCTCCACAGAAGCCAGCTCACCGTCCTAATACCCCTTCATTTGAAACTTTGCTTCATCATCTTAGTACACCTGTCATTCCACTGTCACCATTGCCTCCTACCCCACCACTTACTATGCTTGAAGACCACACCTATTATAAAACTAAATCCACTAAGCCTACTCCCAAACCTGCTCCTAAGCCTGCTCCTTCAGAGCAATTTCAATTATTACAAGAAGAGCGTCGTAGGGCATTTAGCCGTCCCACTACTTGCCCTGAAGTGCTCACCAGGGGAATTAAGAAAGGATCAGCTTGTGGGAGGAAATGTGTTAAAAACGAAAGTTTTTGCCGTGTACATGTCGTGAAACATCTTTCTGGACCACAACTGACAGAAACCCCCACCGTTGAAGACGATCCTGAAATAATATCCGTCAGAGGAGAGAGGCTTAAGAAAGGTTTGAAATATTTTTTTCTAAGTGTTGTTGACCACCAACACATTTTGGCAAAATGTAACGGCTTAAAATATAAAATTAGAGTTTGTGAGAATTTGTGTAAAGAGAAGAGATTTAACACTTTAGATTCTCAAGACTTTCTCCTCAGGGATAAAAAGGATCGTATTACAAGGTGGGGGCGTAAACAGTAAATTCACTTAGTTTTTTCCAAATTGTTGCTAAAAAAATAATGGGGGAGAAACACAATGCGTTATAGCGTTGTGTTTCTCCCCCATTATTTTTTAACACTTAAAGTCCCGTGACCTACTAACCTACTTCCATTTGAGTAGTAAGAAAAGTACTTCCCCCACTCCTTTGGGTCGATGACCGGTTAAGGTCAGCTCTTACCCCTCATTTGCATACTGTTATAAAAGCGGAGCGAGCGTTGGTCACTCCTTCATTTTGCTTCTACACGCCGCTCTTGTTGTTTCGTCTCTGCTGTTTACAATATTACCTACTTCAAAATGCCTCCTCATGTGAATGACCATATTAATTCTTCCAAAATTTCCGATGTTTTTCTACAACCTGAAGACATTTTAAATAATGATAGTGAGAGTGAGGATGATGATGATTATACTGTTGAACTTAGTGAAGAACGTAAGGTTATAGCAATTGATCCACAATTTCCATTTGATACAATAGAAAAGTTTATAGTTGAAGCTAATAAATGGTTAAATTTAGGATGTTATGTACGAATTGACTCTTTTATATTGTATGGTGATAGTCATTCTTTCCTTGTCACACCAAATGACAGAGACCGCATGTTGCAGTGGGCACAATCTATGATGGAGTGCTATGAACAAGGTGTGGACACTGGCGGCTATTTTCTTGCACAACTAGTGTAATAACAAATTACCCTTCCCCCCATGTAGTGAAAAAGGAAAAGAAATATTAGGAATCTAATTATAATACTTCCTTCCACATATAAAGAAGAGGGGGAAAGGAGTGGGGATTATAAAGTGGTGGGGGAATGTGTATAAATGCAGGTTGTTTGAAGAGACTTTTATTATTATTGTGGCTTTAGCAGAAACAACATGGAGTTTAAATCTGCAGCAAAAATAAGGAATAATATAATAAAGAAAGAAATTCGCAAGAAAGAAAAGATTGAACTTATAAAATTACAACTTATAATACCTTCCATTGAAATTGGATGTAGCAAACTAAAGACTTTGGTGAAAACTAACGAATATTTGTTACAATTGCTAAAAACAATCGAAGAGTTGAAGAGAAAGAATGGACATTCTACATAGTAAAATTTGAACATTTTAATATAAATAAGTAAACTGAAAAAAGTAGATGTAGAATAGAGAGCGAGGAATAGATCACTTTGTGGTAATGGACTAACATGCCACTTAGTGCTCTATTCCTCGTTCTCGCGTTAAAATTGGATTACCTTGACCTATTTGTTCGACTGTTAGAATTTGGTTAACACTGTTGAATTTCAGTTTTGAACTAATGTTTATTCTTGTTCAAATGTTAGAGTTTCTTAACACTGTCGAATTTTAGTTTTGAACTAACTTTTAATTTATGCGAATTTTTAGTTCAACTCTAGTTAATTTATGTGCAAATTTAGTTCAACCAAGTGCCTGTGCTCTAGCCATTTCCACCCTAACATTTGTTCTTTCAACATCTGTCCCATAACATCTGTCCTAATAGATGTTTGGAGGGCAGGTGTTTGGTTTTAAAAGTAACTAAAATTAGTTGGGTGGGGGAAAGTTAGTTAAAGCTTGAATATAAAGAAGTATATACTAAAACTCCAATGGGAATAAAGAACACGAATGAACAATTAGTTTGTAGAAGGTTAATATTTTTATTTAAAACGTTTGATTTCCTTGTATAGTGAAGAAGATTAAATAGTGGTGGGGGGACCGTTATAAAAGGAGGAACGCGAGAGCCCATTTCATTTCTTGGCAAAATTTCGAAGAGTAAACATCTCAACATGTATCGTTGCGATAAATGTTCGGAATCGTTTCACGATGAAATTCTATTAGACTGTCATAAAGAACTAATTCACAACAACCCAGAAGAAAAACAAGAACAACAAGAACAAGAACAACAAGAAGAACAAGAACAAGAACAAGAACAAGAACAACAAGAAGAACAAGATGAAATAACAGCAACATCTTCAACTACTTTACCGAATCTACAAGTATTTGCATTACCCGGTAAAGTAGTAATGCATCATAAGATTCAAAATGAAAACTTGAAGCTAGAAGAATTTATTAGAGAAGCAAAACCAATCGTAAGTAAAACTTTAAAAGAAGAATTGAAAAGATTAAACTTTCTTAAATTTGGTTTACTACTAGAAGCTATGTTTATAAATGTACAAGAAGAATTATCACCAAGAGGATTCATAACAAAAAACCGAACCATTATGGAAAGTTCAAACATTGATTCAATAATAGAAAATTGTATAGAAGAAATATTAACAAAAATTCAGGAACACGAAGGAAGAGGATCCGGATGGAGTCTTACAAGTATTGAAGTATTAGATATAAGAGTTCACAAACATGGATATGGACTAATGGGATCTAGTTACATTCCTTTACCAAAAAGAATTGAAAATACAAAATCTTGTGTTAATGTTAAAAATGAAGACAATGAATGTTTTCGTTATGCAATGACAGCTAAATTTGTACCACCACTTCATGTGAATAGACCTAACCAAGAATATGAAAATCAAAGATTTAGATACAATTTTCAAGGAATCACTTATCCTGTATCACTGAAAGATATATCAAAATTTGAGAAGAAAAATCCTGGTACGTCTATCAATGTTTTTGCATTAGATAGTTCAAACAAAGTGTATCCTTTACGTATTGCAAAAGAAGAGCTACCAGATCATACGGATTTACTACTACTAACGCGAGGAGATGTGTCTCACTATGTGTACATAAAGCAATTTGATCGTCTTGTTAATAAGCAGCTTTCTAAAGATCGACACAGAAAGTTAATTTGCAAGAGATGTTTCAATTTTAAACGAGATGGGCTACACTCAAGAGAATGGTTACAAGAGCACAAAAGATTATGTAACAATAATTATGAAGCAAAGATTATTTTACCTTCGGAAAGCAGAGCATTTGTTACATTTGAAAAGGTTCATCATCAGTACCGTATTCCTCTAGTTGTGTATGCGGACTTTGAATCAACACTTGTTCCTGTTGAAGATGAAAATTGTGAAGCTAGAAAAAGTGTCAAGTATCAAATGCACAAACCAAACAGTTTTTGTTTAATGGTTAAATCAACATTATCAGAAGAACATTTAAACAGATATGGATTAACTTCAGAACCTCTAGTATATCGTGGTGAAAATGTAGAAAAAATATTTCTTGATCACTTATATTCAATAGCTGGAAATGCACAAAGATTATATACAAATATTGTACCAATGAAACCGATGGAGGAAGAAGAAGAAATTCAACATGAAAATGCAACTCGATGTTTCTTATGCAAAAATGATTTTACTATTGAGAATTATAAAGTTAAAGATCACGATCACCTCACAGGTTATTACAGGGGTGCTGCTTGTAATAAATGCAACTTGAGCTATCGTTTACCACTATTTATTCCTGTGGTTCTGCATAACCTCAGTGGGTACGATGCTCATTTTATAATACCTGAACTAGGAAGAGACGACGGTAAAATCGATGTGTTAGCTGAAACTTCAGAGAAGTTCATAAGTTTTTCCAAAGAAGTTGGAAACATGAAACTAAGATTCTTGGACTCCTACAGATTTATGCCGTCGAGTTTGTCCAAACTTTCAGAAAATTTAAGGAAACAAGATTTCATCGAAACAAAGAAGATTGTAAATAACGACAAACTGGATTTGGTACTTCGGAAAGGTGTGTTTCCATATAATTACATAGACAGTTTAGAAAGATTTAATGAAACATCACTTCCGGCTAAAGAAGAATTCAAAAGTAAACTTTATGACATGGACATATCTCAAGAGGACTATGATCATGCATGTAAAGTATGGAACGATTTAGGATTTAGAACATTGGGAGAATATTCAGATTTTTATGTTAAATTGGATGTAACTTTACTATGTGATATAATGGAAGAATTTAGAAATACATGTTTTGCAGCATATGGATTGGACCCTCTTCATTCGTACACTTCACCTGGATTAGCATGGCAAGCTATGTTGAAAGAAACAAATTGTAAAATACAACTTCTTACTGATATAGATATGGTTATGATGTTAGAGTCAGGAGTTCGAGGGGGATTGACGCAAAGCGTTACACGACATTTCAAGGCGAACAACAAGTATCTGCCCGATTATGATGCATCAAAACCAACAACATTCCTGGGTTATTTTGATGCAAATAACTTATACGGATGGGCAATGTCGAATCCCCTTCCATATGATAATTTTAAATGGATAGATCCAGAATCGATTGGAAACATAATGGATATACCGAAGCATGGTGAAACTGGTTACATTTTTGATGTTAATTTTGAATATCCTGAACATCTTCATGATCAACATTATGATTTACCACTTCTTCCTAAGACTGAAATTTCCCCTACTGGAAGATGGCCAAAATTAATGATGACTTTAACCGACAAGTCTCGATATGTTGGACACTACTGGATGATACAACAAGCTTTAGACTTAGGATTGAGAATTACAAAAATTAATCGAGTACTACAATTTTCTCAATCTTGTTGGTTAAAACCTTACATCGACAACAACACAAGAAGAAGAGCCACCGCTACATCAAGTTTTCAAAAAGATTTTTTCAAATTAATGAATAACGCAATATTTGGCAAGACTTTGGAAAACAAAAGGAAACATAAGGATATCAAATTGGTAACTGATCCAGTAAAATTACAGAAATTGGTGCAACAACCAAACTTTGGTTCATCTATAATTATTAATGAAAATCTAGTTGTTATTTCCATGAACAAGAAGTCAGTTACAATGGATCGTCCTTTGTATCTTGGAATGTCAATCTTGGATATTTCAAAAACACATATGTACGAGTTTCATTATAAGAAGATGGTTAACTATTATGGAAGAGAGAACATTGGTATTGCATATATGGACACGGATGCACTAATTTACTGGATTAAAACAAATGACATGTATGAAGATCTACGCACCTTTATATATAAAGATGATTTCGACTTTTCCGATTATCCTAAGGATCATCCAAATTACGACTATGACAGAAATAAGAAAGTATTGGGAAAATTTAAAGATGAAACAAATGGTGTGCCGATGATGGAAATTGTAGCATTAATGTCCAAACTGTATTCATTTCAACTGTACATAAATGAAAGGAATGAACATCAAGTCACGAAAAAAGCCAAAGGAATAAAAACTTCTTTCCTGAAGAAGAATGTACAGTTTGAACATTATAAAAGATGTTTGTTTGAAAATGTTGAAACAACTGCAACGTTCAACACTATTAGAAGTTATAATCATCAACTTTTTAGTGTCAAACAAACAAAGTGGGCATTAAGCTACAAAGATGACAAGCGCCATATTTTAGAAGATAAAATTAATACTTTACCATTCGGCCACTACTCCCTGAACCCTATCGACCAGTAAACCTATTCTTCGTCCTCTACCTTCTTCCTTTTTCCTTTCCGTAAAGAAGAGGGGACATGGCAAGCCCAATGCCATGTTCCCTCTTTTTTACACTAATATGAAATGGCCTTGACCTATATTCAAACTATATAAATGAGAATTAACTATTCTATGGGTCAGTATTTTTACAAGCGGTGTACAAGAAACATCTGAAGATGGAAAGTGTGAAGGACAAGATTGTAAATGAACTACATAAACCAGCAAGAAGAAGATTTCCAAGAAGAAGTACAATCATTAAAGGAATGAATGATCTTTATCAAGCTGATCTCATTGAAATGATACCGCACAGTAAATTAAATAAAGGATTTAAATATATTTTAACAATTATAGACTGTTTTACTAAAATAGCTGACGCTTTACCATTGAAGGATAAGACTGGTAAAAGTGTTAAAAAAGCTATGGAAACCACAATACAAAGAAATAAATTTAAAATTAAACATCTACAGACCGATGATGGAAAAGAATATTTTAATAAGGATTTTGGAGCTTTGATGAAGAAATATCAAATAAATCATTATTCTACAAATTCTGAAGTTAAAGCTTCAATAATTGAAAGATTCAATAGAACATTAAAAGGTGCGATGTATAAACAATTTTCAAAAAGAGGATCATACGTGTGGTATGACATATTACCACAACTTATAAAAGAGTATAACAACAAATATCATCGTACCATTGGAATGAAACCTATCCAGGTAAATAGTGCTAATGCCAAAATTGTATTACAATGCATTAAAAATAATACAACACCAAAATTGGAAAAATTGCAACCAAAGAAGTTCAAGGTCAACGATAAAGTTCGTATAAGCAAATACAAAGGTGTATTTAGTAAAAGATATCTACCAAATTGGACTAATGAAGTATTTACAATTTATAAAGTGCAACCAACTATACCTGAAACCTATTTATTAAAGGATAACAAGGGTGAATTACTTCAAGGTGGATTTTACGGACATGAATTGTTGAAATCAACAGTCGGTGATGTATATCTTGTCGAGAAGATTTTACAAAGGAAAAAGGATATGGTTAAAGTCCGGTGGTTAGGGTTTGATAAAAGTTAAGACTCTTGGATTCCTTCAAAAGACTTAGTATAGTTGTTTAATAGCTCATTGTGTGTTTAACCTTTATACAAGATGGAGATTGTACAACAAAAAGATCGATTTAATATCAATAACATTGATGAATTGACAGTTGACAATGATAAGTTAAATCATGGAAAACATGGTGAATTACTACCAAATACGATAAGATGTCTAATAACTGGTCCTTCAAATTGTGGAAAAACTAATGTTGTTTTTAACCTTATAACTAATCCTAAAGGATTGCGTTTTAACAATATATACATTTTTTCAAAATCATTGCAACAACCAAAATATCAATTATTGGATAAAGTACTTGCAAGTGTACCTGAAGTAAATTTTTACAAGTTTAATGCCAGTGAAACAATTATGCAACCAAATGAAGCAAAACCATTTTCTATTTTTATATTTGACGATGTTTCTTGTGAAAATCATGACACAATAAGGAATTATTTTGCTATGGGAAGACATCATAATATTGATAGCATTTACATTGGTCAAACATACAGTAAAATTCCAAAACAACTTATAAGAGACAATGCAAATATGTTGATCATCTTCAAGCAAGATGAAACAAATTTAAAGCATATATATAATGATCATGTAAATGCGGATATGCCATTTGAAAAATTTAAAGAGATGTGTGGCAAAGCATGGAATGAGAAATATAGCTTTCTCGTTATTATGAAGGAAGAAGATATTAAAAATGGTAGATATCGTATAGGGTTGGATAAATTTGTATTTATGCGTTGAACTACCGATGCTACATCTAGTTACACGTTGAACTTCACAGTGTAAACATGGTGAATCAAGAAAAACTATTGAAAGAAATAAAATCACTCAGTGATTCTATTAGGATGAAGAATCGTGCATTGAGGATGGGTTTAAGTGAAAGAGAAGAATTTCTAGAGACTACATTTAAACCTATTACGGAACCTTTAAAACAGATATCAGAAACTATTGGTAAACCTCGTTATGAAGGAGATGTTTTACTACCAGTTTCTAAACAAGAAGTAAAAGCATTAAAAAAAGAAGAAGATGATGATTCATATACAAGTGCTAGTGAGCAAGAAGAAACAAAAGAAGAAGAACCAATTGTTGAAAAGGAAGAAGAACAGCCAATACCAGAAGCAGAACAATCTATTCCAAATTTAACTCAATTGAGTAGCGATATATTACAACATGGACCTCTTGGAAGAAAATATATAATGAAAATGCTACATGACATGAAATCAAACCCGAATTTGAGTAGATCACACATATACGGAGCAAGAATTGATGGGAATGAATTAAAGATTGGTGATTCAAAGCTTGAAATAACTCAAGACGATTACATCATTATTGGTGAGCATAGATATAAAGGAACAAAAGGATTATATGAATTAATTTTTAAAAATATACCACTAAGATATTCATCCAAAGATTTAAGTGTTTTTAAAGAGATTTTACAAAATACTAACGCTCATAAGAGAAACTACTTGAAGGATGCAATGATTAATCGTTCACGTGCAACAAAATATAACATTGTTATAAAAAAGTTGTTTCCTCCACGAAAATTGCCCACATTACGTACTGCTCCAGCGGTGAGACAACCACTGAAAAGAAAATCTTTATCACTTATGGATTTATCACTTCTTGAACAACATGGTAAAAAGAGTAAAGGAGATACTTCAACCTCTGGTAAAGGATTGATGAAAAATCTATACAATACAAATGTGATTTACTACAACGACATCAATAAATTGGTTGACCGAATGAGACTATTGCATGAAGCCATGGAAGCCGGTCATACGGGTTTGAATAATGAATGGGTGGCTCTAGTTGATGAACTTAGGAATCGTGGTATAGTTGTATAATTGTCCGCGGATATAAAAGAGTTGCAAGCGTAAGACGTATCAGTTCTAACATGAGCGTCGACAAGTTCGGACGGTACTCCGCGTTAGGAGTGCAAGTTGGAGAAGACAGAAAAAGAAGTGGATTACCGCAAACACCTGAAGGTGACTATAGCATAAGTAATAAACGTTTAAAACTAGTTAAAGATCCAGAAGAAGATACTGATGGAGCAAATTTGAAGACAGTAAAAGAATCTACTTCAACATCATTGAAATTACATAAGAATACTTACGATGTTAAATCACATAGAATAATTAATGTTGGTAAACCAACTGAAGGTTCTGATGCAATTACTAAAGAGTACTTATCATCTGAACTTTCAAATACTTGAAAATTGCAATGGGGTAATAACTTAAAAGATGGACAAACGTATGATGCTGGAAATTATAGAATAACCAACGTGGGAAATCCCAAAAATGATAAAGATTCAGTTAATAAAGAATATTTACATTCTATAATACCGGAAAAAACTGAACATGGATTTTCTTTTTATAAATTTATTATAAATGACATTGGATACCCAAAGGAAGACGGTGATGCTGTAAACCTAAAATACATCAAGGACAACTGTATTTTACAAGATGTTAATGGAATTGATTGTCATGGTAAAACATTGACAAATGTAAAGTTTGGTTCTCAACCAAAAGATGCTGTTACTATGGAACAATTATCTAAAGAATTAAAAAAGGAAACATCAAATTTTGTAAAACATGAAGATGCCGTGTTAAAGCGGGGAGATAAATTTATACATGGAAATAAAAAGTTTGATTTAATGCAAGGAAAAAATGATGAATGGGATGCAGGACATAAAACAATAACAAATGGAAGATTTGGTATAAAAGATTCAGATGTACCTCTTATGGTACAAACATTAATTGCAAGTGGTGGTAGATTAGGTACATACGATGGTCGTAATAGAAGAATAAAAAATATTTATCCTGGTTATGAAGAAGATGATTGTGTTACATTGAAACAAACAATAACTTGGGATAAACACTTTGGGACCAAATATGATGCAAAGATGAAGAAAATAATTAATATTTTACCAGGTGAAGATTCAAATGATGCTGCTACTATTGGACAAGTCATAACAACATCAAAAAGTGATTCAACCGCATATACTTGTAATGATAAACGTATTATGCAGTTACAAGATCCTCAACATCCGAAAGATGCTGTAACTTTAGATTGTTTAATAAGAATAGTGGGTAATTTACTTATTGATACCCACAATCATATAGCTAGTACAACGAGTCATGTGATGATTCAACCTGATGAACGAGAAGCTTGGATTAAAAATAGAATTATAAATCAGTATATATAATTAATTTAAATAACTAAGTCTTTAAATATAAAAGATTTTGCACAAGTTATTCATTTGTGTAAAGTATCTCGTGGAGTAAACACGCCAGTTATATAAGACAACATAATGAAGACCGTATCGCTCAGTCATCGTCAAGACAGCGGCAAGAGAGGACGTGGTATAACATCAGCTGCATTATCCCTGCTTAGACGGATTCCAGTTGGTGCTGTTGTAAATCGAACGATAGACGCTTTACCATACGAATTACATCTGCCCGGAGGTTATCAATATTGTGGACCTGGAACTAAGTTGGCAAAGCGTTTAGCAAGAGGAGATCCTGGAATTAATAAATTAGATCAAGCTTGCAAGGAACACGATATAGCATATTCAAAGTATAAAGATTCAACAAATAGATCAATAGCAGATAAAATTCTAGCGGAAAAAGCTTGGCAAAGAGTAAAATCAAGTGACGCAAGTATTGCAGAAAAAGCATCGGCTTGGGCAGTAACTACAGCCATGAAGACGAAAGCAAAGTTAGGTGGTGGAAAACGTCGCAGAGGAAGACCTGCAAAGAAAGGCGCTCCCAAAAGAGGTGGAAACATTAAAAAAGGACGTCGTAGAACTCATAAGGCAAGTGTAAAAAAGACTTCTGTTTGGCAAATGGTAAAAAACGGAGCAGGTTTATACCTAAGGCCATACCGTGTGTACTAAATAAGAAGAATCAATTGATAATTCCAAATAAAGCCTTAACAAATCATCAGTTAAATGATTATGTAAAATGTTTGAAAATACCATTCTTTCGAGGAGTTTTTATGAAAGATGCATTACCAACTAAAATATGGAAAAATGAAACTGGAATAGTAAATTTGGATTCCACCTATGGTCCAGGCACTCATTGGGTATGCTATAAAAAACTCGGACAAACCATTTACTACTTTGACAGTTTTGGCAATCTACCACCGCCAAAAGAACTGCAACATTATTTTCGAAACTCCAAAAACATTTTTTACAATTACAAAAGAGAACAACCTAACAATACTGAAATATGTGGGCATTTATGTTTGGAGTTTCTAGCGAAGAGTGTCAGTCAGCTTTAAGATGTCATCGTATACAGTGTCACTGAGTGGAAATTCATCTACATTGAAAAGTACGCTGTTCCCAGCATTGCGTCTATCCAAGGAAAGATTATGGGAAGCGGCATTACTTGATTTGACTACCTACAATTCAATTCCTAATGTTACAGAAGGAAAAAACAATTTACTACATTATTATGAAACTAAGGATGCTGCAGGAAAATACTCAGAATTGAAAATAATTACATTTCCTACTGGAGCATATGAAATTGATGACATAAACCAATTATTACAGAAACAACTCGGAGAAGACAATATCACCGTTAAAGGAAACAATAATACTTTAAAAGCAGAAATAACTTCGAAATATTATATTGATGTCAGCTTGGAACAGTCGATTGGCAGTTTACTTGGATTTACAGATACAAAAAAGAAAATCTTAACTCCTGGAACTACTCATTCAGGTGATTCAACTGTAACAATATTGAAAGTAAATAGTATTGATGTCACGTGCAACATTATACACGGATCGTATAGAGATGGAGTTAATCAACATATTTTACATACATTTTATCCAACAGTGGCTCCCGGTTTTAAAATTGTTGAGAAGCCACAAAACTTGTTATACCTACCGTTAAACACCAGTTTCATTTCAGACATCGTACTGAACATATTGGATCAAGACGGTCATAGTGTTGACTTTAGAGGAAAAACAATTACTATACGGATACACATCAGAGCAGCAACATAAAAGTCAACATGGGATTATCATTTAAACCGCAACGGAAGAGTCGGGAGCTCAGTAGCTCCTCAACATTGGAAGAGTTAACATCGGAAAACATTCGTTTTCTACAGAAGATTGGATTGAAACTTAACAGCGATGGATATCCTGGATATATCTCAAGGACCAACGTTCGACGAAACACTATGGGAGAAGGAATATCACACGCACAACCCTTACACTTCATCAAAATTAAACAATAACGATGAAATAAGGATCCCCATTCAACAACAAGATATTTACACTTTACTGTGTGAAAGTTACTTGTACATCGAAGGACGGGTATTAAAATTGGATGGAAAAACTGCTTCAACAGTTCCTTTTATAAATAACCCGATGGCATATCTTTTTGATGAAATAAGATATGAAATATCAGGGGTGACGGTTGATTCAACAAAAAAGGTTGGTTTAACAACGACATTGAAAGGATTAACATCATTAACACCGCATGAGAAGAATTCAATAGTCACTGCCGGATGGGTTGCCCCCGATAAAGACACTATAACACCAGCTTCCAACGGTCACTTTGATTTTCATGTACCTTTACGATTGCTTTTGGGATTCGCTGAAGATTACAAACGGGTAATAATAAATGTCAAACAAGAATTAGTATTACTCAGATCTTCAACTAATAAGGACTTGATACTTGCAGACCCTGCAACTACGGAAGATAAACTGGAATGGCAACTACAGTTGGATAAAGTTGTTTGGAGAGTACCTCATGTAAGATTGGCTGATGAACATAGAATCCTATTATTGAGAAAGTTGAAATCTGACCGTGATATTGTGATGCCATTCCGAAGTTGGGAATTTCATGAATACCCTACACTACCTCAGACAGAACGACAAACATGGACCGTCAAGACATCAACTTACTTGGAACGAGCAAGGTACATAATACTCGGTTTTCAAACTAAGCGAAAAGATGTTATCACTGCAAATGCTGGTCAATTTGATCACTGTAAAATAAAGAATTGTAAAGTTTTCCTAAACTCTCAATTCTTTCCCTATGACAATTTGAATGTCATGTTCAGCAAAAAACGTTTTTCCATTTTATACGATATGTATGCAAGATTTCAATCATCATATTATGGAAAGACTAATACACCACTATTATCACCTGACCAGTATTATTCCAAGGCTCCAATAATTGTAATCGATTGTTCAAAACAAAATGAATCGGTAAAATCATCAAGTGTGGATATAAAAATTGAAATGGAATTTGAAGAACCAGTAGCGGATGGAACTTCGGCATACTGTCTAATTCTACATGATAAAATAGTTACTTACACACCGCTGACCGGAATTGTGAAGAATGTACTTTAAGAAGAATTGTACAACAACTGCAAATTTTTGAGGTTAGAATTATCTGCTTTAATTTTTGAGGTTAGAATTTCATTTGTGAAAGACAAGTTGAAAACAAACAATTATGTAATTGTATAAATTTCAAGGATTTTACGAAAAATATAAAAGCGAGAAAATAATTAGTAGAAACTTCATTCTATCTTCAACCTTCGTATGGGAAACATCATTCGCAAGATGAATTCTACTAACGGAGAAGAAATTACACCTCTAATGGATGATAATAGTTCAGATATAGAAAAACAAGTTGAACGAGAAATGGACGAGTTCCTAAAATTCAACAAACATAAGAAGAAAGAAGAAGAAAAAGCTGAAAAAGAAGTAAAAAGGAAGAAGGTTGAAGTTAACATTACAACCAATATTTTAACAGAAGTATTTCTTCGGATTATCTACCCAATTTCTTCATGCATGACAAAAAGTATATCAGTTGGAATTTTATAATCAATGGATTATTCACCAATTGTTATTTTAAATCATGGAAACAAAATGGTTACTTTCAGTGAAACTACTTGGGAATCTCTCATGAAACATTTACATCTTTTGGAGTGCTATTTAAGTAACAACACATTTGGAAGAAGAACAAGATTAAGTTTATTGGAATCAAATATTGAAGTTGATATAGTAAAACATCGTGGAGGACAAATTGTTCGCTTCAGAGATTTAACTACACATAATGTTAAATTATATTTCACTAAAGAAGAATTTTACACTTTAAGTTGTACTACCGGTCCCGTCACCAGATATTTGAAACAACTAATATTTTCAAGTGCAATAATTAAAGACTATCTAATTGATACATTGGACAAAAAACCTTTTGTTCCAATTTTATACGGTCCCGTGGATACTTCAATCTTTAATAGAATACCTCAAGAAGTTGAAATGTGGAGACAATTAAACAACTATCACACCAATTTTAATATTGATGAAGTGGCACAAGAAGTGAAAGAAGAAGAACAATCCTGTCTGTTATAAACATCGGCTCATTCAATTTTTAAGTCAGTTGTTAGTAAGACTTCATCATGAATAAACGGGTTTCGTTTTCTAATGCGCCACATATAATGGAAGTTAAAAGAGGTATAATTGAATTTCAAGCTTTCCGAGGAAATGATGGTAATTTTATTATTAAAGAATTAGTAATCTTGGACATGAACACATCAGTAGTTTATCATTATTTGTTCAAACCTCCAGTACCATTTAATAGACTAACAACTAAAGCGAAAGTTACAAACAAATGGTTGAACAAACATTTTCACAACTTAAGATGGGATGAAGGTTTCATTAATTATAACATGATGCCGCACATTATGAATCATTATTGCAAAGAGTTTAAAATTATCTACACAAGGGGATTGGAAAAATCAAATTGGATACAATCATTTACAAGCAACGAAGTGATTAATGCAATAATTGATAAAGATTTCCAATGCTACTTCAACGAACTTTGTATTTCATCAAAAAGTTTTAAACATCGAAGGTCGCAGTGCGCTTTAAAGAATGCCTACCGCTTGAACAATTTCCTTCAACAAAGTGGCGGGTGTAGTGTCAGTAGTGGGGGTAGTGTCGATTATAAAAGCGAGAGCGCTACCATGACGCAGCATGAGTATTACTCTAACCTCCGAAGAGACAACATCTCCGACGGACATTCTTATTAACAAGAAGATTAACAACAACATCAAGATGGCATCACAGAACTTACTTCAAAGTTTAGTTGATCAGTTCAACGCTCATTCTAAATCATCAATTCTACCTACAAAGAAATGTTCTGAACTAAAAGAAGAAAAACACTACATCATTCATACGATTAAGAAAATGGAAACTTCAGTAGGTGATGCTATTAATTGCACATTGAGCGAGGCTCCATATACAGTTGGTGATGAACCAAAATTTCAGATCTTCCTACCAAGACGCTTTGTACAACTTCTTCAAAATGAAGATCTTCGTGTAGTTCAACCCGGCGCACTCTATTTGGTTTCGCACGGACCAAGTGGAAACAACTCAACTGAACTAACTATTCATGTAACACCTACTACTGATTAGTTTGTACATAACATTGTAACTATTTGTTTGTAATTGTTTTTCAATAAATATGATATAAAGAAAAAACAAAAAAAATTAAAAGAAGCAACATATTGTGATGTCTTTGTACATTACAATATGTTGCTTTTTTTAAAAATTCCATGGGATGACCTTGACCCACTTTTGTGTGATTATAAAAGCGAAAATCTACTTGTAAAATTCATCAGTCTACGACTACCTTTCGTACCGTACACATCTCGCTCACTCTATCGCTTAATATAAAAACTAAAAGATGTCTCTCAAAGTCAAGTGTGCATCTTATGATACCAACACCATTACAACTTTTGAACAACTCGAAGATTTAACCAACGAAATGCGAGTTTTACTTACCGGTGGTTATCACTTAACTGTTGATGTTAGTGCTACTAATACAAGGATGTTCACTAAAACAAAATATTGCGATGATGAAATATTTATTTCTACACAACCTATAACTTCTTCATCGCCAACTGGTCAACATAACATCAAGTTCCAAAAGTATTACCAATGTTGAATAACTTTTGACAGACAAAACTACAACTAAAGTATCACATGATCAATGTGAGTTAATAAAAAGGATGTGATACTTGTATAAATAATCATTTGCTTCTCAGCTCTCACCACGACAAGACCTATTTAAGAAAATGTTGTACAGAATGATGATTCAACTTGATGGAAAAATCTATGGAAAAGACTACAACACCGTTGAACAAATGACTCAAGATTTAGATGTATTAACTAAAGAAGGATATCAAGCTAAATTAATTTTAAAATTTCCTGAAGTACATCCATTATCAACAGAAGAACTTGTTGCAATGGCTAAGGCAGAGAGAGAGAAAAAGTCTGAAGAAAACAAAGAGAAACAAACTTCCTAAATTTTAATAATCCTTACACTTGTAAGGTATAATTTTTTAAAACTCCATTTGGATGACCTTGAAATTACCCCCACCACTTTTCACAGTACATAAAACTCACTATTCAACACTATACACTCTTATTCTTTCACTGGACTCCGCAGCGTCAACATGGAAGAGCAAAAATACAAGTACAAACCTCGTTACTGTTGTGAACAACAGTGTACAGATTTAGGACCAATGATGGTGGATGGGTTAGCTTGTACTAAATGTGAATTCTTCGGATCTTGTTATTGCAAATGCAAAACAAAACAACTACCACCACCGGAATTGCGAACTTTCAAATTTTACAAATCAAGATATTTTCATACATGTTGTCCTCAAAGATGTTTCAAATTTCACCCTCTAGATCTTGCTCATTGTCAACGCACCAATTCTCATCAAGATGATTTTTGTACACATATGATAAAAAGATGTAAATACAGATCAGATTGGTATTCCGATCCTGTAGAACCATCAAATGTGTAATTTCAGTTTTACACTCTTTTTTAAAACTTCATTTGGATGACCTTGAGATTTCCCCCACCACTAGTTCTAATTTTTATATAATATTAAATCATTCCACTTTCAACACTCTAACTAACAACATGGAAAACAAATTTATCAAGTTTGAACATATAATAACTGACAGGGAGGAGATGGAAGAATTGTTTCAAAACTTACTTTCTATCATTGACGAATATCCTATAAGATGGTTCAGAATTGTAGTTCAATATTTAAATCCTGGTGAATTGTTTTCTTCATCGAGTGAAGAGGATGAAACAACTACTTCGGTTCAAATAATTGAATTAAAAGACGAAGAAGAACTAAACATTTTATTCAATCATAAGCTCAAGGTTCCCCATATAAAAGCCCCCTCCCTAGACTGCCCCCCTCCCTAGACGCCTGCTCAAGGTCGCCATTATATAAGCCCCCTCCCTATGTGCCGATCCTCATTCCATCCCCGACTCTTCAACGATGAACAACTCTCCTTTGGCCCGAATGAATTCTAGTTTTGAAATAAACTCTAAAGAAGAGTTACAAGACATTTTTAATATTTTACAAGAACTTGTAGATAATTTTACAATTATCAAAATGAATTTGGAAATAACATACGATTGTCCTATTTGTGATAAAGTTGAAAGTTCGGACGAAGACAATTTACTAAATCTAACTCCTGCACCATCTGACACTACTGATGGTAATAATTAAGAGCAACGTCTTCCCCCCACCACTTCTTTATTTAACTAACATTTCTCCCTTTCACTTCTCATTCCTTCTTCGACTTCTGAACTATCAACATCACTAAAATTTCAAACACTAACACAATCATGATGGATATGATGGATGAAGTTCCCTTCGTAACTAGAATGGAAGAGGATAAATTGAAATTGGAAATTAAACGATTGGAAATGGAACGGGAAAACCAACTCGAAATGTTACATTTGTTCAAGTTTTTCAAATACATCACCTGGGACTCTGCATTTACCTTCTCATCGTCGTCGGTGTTTGCATTTACAACTCTGTAATTCATCACAAAAGTTCAACTTGTTTAAACTCTGCTGTTGCACATTAATTGTATATTCACTAATAAAATTCAAAAGTTACTTCAACCTATCCTACTATCACCAACTAGTTCAACTTAGAACTATTTCTGGTGGTAGTTGGGTAGGCTTTTTTAAAACTTACTCTGGATGACCTTGACATACTTTCCAGATCCTATTTATAAATTTGAATTTCAGTTTTAAACTAACTTTTAGTTTTGTTCAACTATTAAGAGTTTTGTTAACACCGTCAAATTTCAGTTTTCAACTAACTTTTAATTTATGTACACTTTTAGTTCAACCCTAGTTACTTTATTCGCAAATTCAGTTCAACCAACCGCCAACGCTATTGCCATCTCCACCCCAATATTTTAACATTTCTGCCCCCAACACCTGCCCGAACATCTGTTCGGTTTTAAAAATATAAAAGAAAGGTAAAGGAGTGGGGGTGGCTCATGCTCACCAATGCAAAACTAAGGTTTGAGGTTAGAATTATCCATGGCGGCCGCCATGTCTAGTTCAGTTTCACCACATAGAGTCGGCGACCGGTTATTGGTCTAAAGGAGTGGGGGAAGGGGTGGTGGGGGGAAGGTTGCCATTTTATAAGCCCTCTCCCTAGGCGGCGCTTCTCATTCGATCGCCAACTTTCAAACGAGAAACACCTCTCCCATGGCACGAATGAATTATCCCACTATCACCAACTAGTTCAACTTTAAACTATTTCTGGTGGTAGTTGGGTAGGCTTTTTTAAAACTTACTCTGGATGACCTTGACATACTTTCCAGGCCCCCAGTTATAACTGTTGAATTTCAGTTTTGATCTTACTCTTAATTTTTGTTCAACTTTTAGAGTTTAGTTAACACAGTTGAATTTTAGTTTTTAACTAACTCTTAATTCATGCCCAATTCTACTTCAAATTCAGGGCATATGCTCTCGCCATCTGCACCCTGCAGCTGCCCTGGCAGCTGACACCATCTGACCCCTGCAGCTGCCCTGGCAGCTGACGTCACTTCCGGTTTAGAAGTGGCTTTTTCCCTCTACTGACAGGATTTCGGATATAAATACCTTACACAATTATCACTAGGGTACAGAGTACGTTGGTATTGGTACAAAATACATTTACAAAATACACTACAGGTTAGCATTTTTTTCTATTGATAAGTAAGTTTTTCTATTGATCAAAGAGAATAATACAAAATAAATGTGACAGGATTTCGGATATAAATACCTTACACAACTATCACTAGGGTACAGAGTACGTTGGTATTGGAACAAAATACATTTACAAAATACACTACAGGTTAGCATTTTTTTCTATTGATAAGTAAGTTTTTCTATTGATCAAAGAGAATAATACAAAATAAATGTGACAGGATTTCGGATATAAATACCTTACACAACTATCACTAGGGTACAGAGTACGTTGGTATTGGTACAAAATACATTTACAAAATACACTACAGGTTAGTTTAAAGCTAGTTTTTTATTCCTCGAACCTTTTGCTTTGTTGAGGTAATTTCCTAATCGGCAACTCTAACCCTACCCGTTGTGTATACCCCTATCAAGTTGTAAATATTTTAAAGGCATATTTTTAAATATCAGTTGATATAATCTTTTTTTCCTCTATATTTCTGATAACCAATAATAATATCATCCTCTTCAGTGAAATCAAGTTTCGTATGAACTATTTTTTATTCATTTTAATCATTGTTGCCCCATACACATACGATTTTGGCTTTAGTTTGGATTACAGATGGATTACAAATGGATTACAGACAAACGTTTTGTCTTATTCGTTTTCGTGGCCACTAAATAAATGTAGGCTACTAATTTCCTTTAAATGCATGTTATTTTTTAACACACGTGTTTGTATGATCTAAGGCCTTTTAACTAATCTTCTATATACAGGGTGTCCAGCTATGACTGTCCGAAACTTTTCCAAGTTGTTCAGCAAGCCAAAAGAAACAAAAAGTTAGCTATTTTATGTCCTATAAAATGCTTCGTTAACACGCTAGCCGCCATTTTGTTTTTTACACTTAGTAACTTTTATTCCCGTAACAGATAAATGGGTACATATTCGCAAGCACCTTTAATACAACAATGTTTATTAAAAGGAAGAAAATAATTTTTTTCCACTGTGTATTTTCAAAATGGCGGCCATTTTAAAATAAAATATCCCAAACCGGTAAGTTTTATCAGAATTTTACATGACACAAAAAGTTGTGGATTATTAGGCCTACCTTGTTTTGGACCTCATTTACCAAGTCTGAAGCAACAAAAGCAGCTGTAGTAAAATTTTTAGAACAAGATAAATGTACCAGAATCTGTCCAGGAAAAAGAGATACTGTTACAAAGAACAAAATCAAAAAACAAAAGCGATTTTTGAATGATTTATTAAAGAATCTTCACCAAAGATTCTGTTCCGAAACTATCTACAAAAATCTTAGCTACGCAACATTTTGCCGGTACAGACCTTTTTAGATTACAGTTCCCTCGGTAAACAACAGAGACACATGTTTGTGCAAAATTCAAGAAAATTTTGGATTTATTGTTGCCAAACTAAAAAAAAAAAAAACACTTATGAAAATGGGTTTTAAAGAAAGTTCCAATCATGTTAAAAAATGAGGAAAAGATGAGCAAGCGGACCGTTAATTCCAATGTTAAGTGCTCAAAAAAAGAACTTCCAAAAAATTTTCGTAACAGTTTGCCTTAATTTATTCAGCACACGTTCAACATACACCACCATAATGAGGTGGTTGACAATACAAAAAAGACCCTAAAATTCGATGAAGTCCTCCTTCATTTAGATTTTTCCGAAAATTATGTGTGTAAGTATGGAAAGGAAATTCAATCGGTTAACTTTGGCGGCTCAAAAAAACAAATCAGTCTTCACACCTCCGTATTGTATTACAGTAACTCATTGTCTGGTGAATTGAGGCATCAATCATACGTTACTGTCTTTGAGAGCACTCGACATGATACAGTTGATATTATGGCTCATCTGGAGCCTATAACAAATCAAATAAAGCAGCATGTCCCAACTTTGAAAATTGTGCACCTTCTCAGTTACGGTCTATCCTCACAATACAGGAATAAAAACTATGTTTCAACTTGTAGAGTCTACCCTAGCTGAATTGTTTTCAGCTGAGATCATAGTATGGAATTTTTCGGAGGCCTCTCATGGAAAGGGAGCCCCCGATGGAATCCGGGGGGGGGGGGGGGGGAATTCAAAGAACTGCCAACTCTTTGGCAATTTATCTACTATCATTATATGGGTTCCTGGATCAAGAATAGCCCATTTTGTTCAATTAAAGTCTAAAGAATTAAAAACTGTTAAAGAAACATATATCATTCACCAAATTACATATGTGAAAGGATCTAAATTTATCCAGGTGAGAACTAAGCTGTGAAATTTTTTCTATTGAAGAAGAATGCAGACATTATGGCCTGGGGCAAATTGAGCTACTGCAAGGGAAGTCTACAAATAGGTTATTCTCCAATAATTGTACAATAACTGTCTTACCGATTTTTTTAAACTAAACTATATAAATGTATAATTAATAACACAGAAAATATGTAGCCTACTACACTATTAAATATATGTAAAAATGAAACCGGTTTGAAAAATAATTATTTTTTAATGCAAAAACTTGACCACGGACTATGACAGATCATGTCCGTAGACTGTCCTCAAACATAATTTTTCAGGTTTAAGCTATTGTAAATCACATATTACAATTCCAAACTCATCTTGTTTTATTTATCATAGTACAGAATGAAACAGAAATTAATAAAAGAAGGTTTTAAATATTGTATTAATTAAACATTTGTTTTTATTGAAAGATAAACTCCTGTCTACAGGAGTTTTTGTCATGTCCATGGAATGTTGGGTTTAGTTGTAAAATTGCTCAATAGATGGCAGCATCTGCCAAATGAAGTGGGGAAGAAGGAGCTCGTTAGCCATCTTTGATTTGCAGTTTACATTTGAGTGGTACACTAACAGTTACTAGTTTTATTTGATCATTTAGTTTACAAATACAGATTTGTAAAGATCACACCATCAAGTCTGTGGATCAGGTCAGTACACATTTTTACATTACTATAAGTGTTATAAATATTCATTAATAAGAGTATTTTTGCCAGAACCACTAATCTGGATTTTTGTGGTTATAACCTCTCTGGGGCATGAATTATAGCCTACAAAGTGAGATGACCATAATGTCTGTGGACATCATTTCCGTGGACTGAAAATTCCACGGACATGATATAGGGCAACGGACATGATCATAATTGACTTATTCTAAACTATGGTATTTGTATTATTTAATTTAAGAAAAAATTTGTTTCTCAGCCCGAGTTCAAGAAACTCTACTCAGAAATTATGGATGATTATATCGAATCACAACATATGAGTGTGTGAAAATCCACCAGCAAACGATTCTACCTCATCATGGAGTTTTTAAGGCAAACCCCCCAAACTCGAAAATACGTCTTGTCTTTGATGGTAGTGCTAAAACTACTACTGGTGTCTCCCTGAATGATGTTCTAATGGCTGGGCCTAAATTGCAGAATGACATCAGCGATGTTTTGTTATATTTCAGATGTCATAAAATTGTATTTACATGCGATATCCGACAAATGTATCGCCAAATCTTGGTTTCAAAAGATGACCAGAGATATCAGTTGATTTATTGGCGCTCCAACTCAGATCAGCCCCTACATACTTACAAGTTACACACAGTTACGTATGGACTTAATTGTTCTCCATTCATTGCAATTAGAACCCTGCATCAACTAGTAACGGATGAAGGTGACCCATACCCTCAGGCTTCAGAAATCTTAAAAAAATCTATCTTCTATGACGTCATCATAGCTGGGGCTGAAAGTGTTGATAAAGCCCTCTCGGCTCAGATCGAACCTAGAGAACTTCTCTCCAAAGGTGGCTTCGAGCTACGAAAATGGATTAGCAATGCACCACAACTTCTGGATCAAATTCCAACTGAGCACATGGTAACTCCAGTAGAATGTTCTCTATATGAATAGATCTCTAGAATAGATGTTCTCTATCTGAGAACAGCGAAGCTATCTTTAGTGTACTAGGCCTAAAATGGACACCTGAAACCGATAGGCTCTCCTAGAAAGTTAAAATAGCAGATTCAGAAGCAACACGCACTAAAAGACGAATTTTATTCACAACAGCTAATCTGTACGATCTTCCAGGATTTCTCACACCAGTCATATTCTGGGCCAAAACACTTATTCAGTATCTTTGGACTACTGGACTAACTTGGGATGAACCCGTTCCAGATGACATCAGACCAAAGTGGACTTCATTTCTGGAAGAATTACCAGCAGTACAGGATCTAAGGATTCCACGCCACATCTCTACCTCACACGACACTTGAGTAGAACTGCACGGATTCAGCGACGCTTCGGAGAAGGGCTATGTAGCTGTAGTTTACGTTCGTGTAAATCAGCCCGGAGGAAATGGTACAATTAAACTCATCAGTGCCAAGTCAAAAGTTGCGAAACTGAAAAGGATATCCCTTCCCCGTCTAGAACTCTGCGGCGCTCATCTGCTTGGAAAACTTATGAATTATTGTTCAACTCCACTCTCCGCCTATATGCAGATTGAATCAGTGTACGCTTGGTGCGATTCAACAATTGTCCTCACATGGATATCCCCCATCCATCCCCCGTCTACGTTGCTAACCGCATTTCGGAGCTACAAGAATTAATTCCTCCTCACTCGTGGAATTACGTCAAGTCTCAAGACAGCCCTGCAGATTGTGCGACACGTGGTCTTTCCCCATCTCAACTCCTTACCCATACGCTTTGGTGAAACGGACCTGACTGGATGCAACTTCCTTCGGAAGCTTGGCCCAAACCTCAATTTTCTCTGGTTACTGATCAAGATGCCTTAGAAATCAAATCAAATCCCTTGAATGTACTCGTCAATACAGACAAAAATAAAGAGTTGAAATTAGAATTACTTGAAAAATTCTCATGTTTTAGAAAACTCGTAAATGTTATGGCGTATATCTTGAGATTCATCCATAACGTGCGTTCAGTTTAATGGACAGCTGAGTTGTAAAGAAATTTCTGCAGCCAAATCAAGGATATTTAAAATTATTCAAACAACCTCATTTAAGGATGATCTTACAGCGCTCGAAAAGGGCACGCAGTGCAGCATACGACTTGCACGTCTCTCTCCATTCATCGATGGTAATGGCATCATACGAGTCGGTGGCAAACTTAAGCATCAAATCTTACCCAGGATGCTAAGCATCCCATCATTTTACCAAAATCTCACCATGCTGTAAAATTGTTAATCATGCATTACCATTTGAAATATTTACATGCATGACCTCAGTTGTTGCAATCCATCCTCGCCCAAGAAGTTTGGATTTTATCAGCTCGCCCTGTAATACGCTCAGTCATCTTCAAATGTTTAAGATGTTTCAGACTTAGGCCTGTTAATAAACCCCCCTTAATGGGAGATCTTCCCGAAACACGTCTCAAGCCTGTAAGACCATTCTATCACACTGGCATGGATTATAGTGGACATTTCGAGGTCAAAGTTCATTCAACCAGAAATGCTCTCAAATTGAAATCTTACCTCTGTCTTTTCATTTGTTTTGCCGCAAAAGCTGTGCACCTGGAAGTTGTAACCGACTTATCAGTAGAATCATTTTTTTCGTTGATTCTAAATGTTTTTGTTTTCATTTCCTTTACAAGAAACAAGTAATCATGTAAAATTAACAGTTATAGCTTTTAGATTTACAGTTATTTAAATGAGATTCCCGTGCTTATATGACATCGGATAGGAAGAGTAATTACATATTCGTGATCAGCTCTTCATCCCCGTTAATTTGAATACCCACTTGACATACTTTCGAGGGACATAAAAAACCCAACATTTTCCGGTTTTCCGCGATTTTCCGACATTTTCCGCGGAAAAAACTATCAATTTCAGAATCAGCGTCAAATTTCGGTCATTTTGAAAAAAAAAATCCGTTTTCCGATGGTCGTAGCTAAACTAAAGTTTTGCCTCCTTTTCATCAGACAACTGGCTGACGATCTAATCAAACCTCATCTACAGAGAAGACTCGAGATTCCGAACCTTCGCCGTGATAAAAGACCATGAGCGTGTTAGACCGTAAAGATTATGTGTTTTACGAGAGCGGCAGCTCAGTGGTAGAGCTCTGGCCTCACAAGCCAGCGGTCCCCGGTTCGATTCCGGGCGACGACATTACACGCACAAACATGAGCGGTCACCTCTGGCTAGCCTATGTGACTTAATGCCGTGACGGTACCTTGCTGTCTTTAGATCACCACCGCACAGGCCTATTGGCACCAGGTGACGGGCAGTGGAGGTTTTTTTTGTGACCTTGACCTAATTTACACCAGTGACGTCATCATGATGACGTAAGCGGCGATGACGTCATCGTGATGACGTAATGACCCACCAACCCCACTTTGCCACTACTTACAATAGCCAAGGAGGAACAAATCTTGAAGCATTGAAAGTTTTAATATGTGCACCTACTGGAAATGCTGCTTTCAATATCAATAGAATGACACTACATTCAGCATTTGTGCTACCCTTGTATCAATGTGGAGCTGAAATGCCTCAATTGAGTAGCAGCATGAGCAATACGATTTTATCAAAACTTAAGATTAGATCACTGTGTACTGTCTCAGAATCCCTCAGACACGATAACGTAGCAATTTTTGCACATTTAAAACCAGTGATCAGATACATAAAAGATTTGAAAACACTATAACTGCTGATAACACTATAAATTGATTTGATTACAATCAAATCAACGTTTGTTTTGTTGTTTTATTAAAACATAACTAAAATAAACTCTTAACAACTCATATTGTTTAACTCAAGATACAAGTTAAACAAAAAAAAAAAAAAAAAAAAAAAAAAACCAAAACAAAACAATATATTGTCAGGTATAGTATTGAAAATCAAATGTATAAAGAAGTGCACTGAACAATTTATATAACTATGAAAACTTTTATGTTTTTTTTTTGTTTTTTTTTTAAGTTTAACTAAATGTAAAAAATTATTACTGAAAAATTTTAAATAATTATACAATTTTAAATTATAATTACATTTGTGGCAATACAAAACGGTAATTCCATTTGATTTTAAATACATATACATGGATTTAATGTTGTTGTAGGGGTTTGGGAGGGTAGAGAGCTGCTGCAGCTTGAAAAAAGTGGTGCAGTCTCTCACCCCTCTCATACCGCCTTTTGAATTGGTACTGCGCAAGGTACCCTATGAAGTGGGCCTTGCGGACACCATATCTGAACAAGTCGTCATTGTCGAGACACCCCTGAGATACGACTGTGTAAATTTAAATAAGGACATCCAATCTCAGAACCAAAAGCTCAAGAAATTGTGCAGAAAATTAGGCTGGCATTTTGTGCATATAAACTATGCCCTGTTTCGCATGCATTACACTGGAAATGGATTACATCTTAACCGGAAAGGTAAACTCCTCCTTAGTAATTTAATTTTAAATGATTTGTCAAACAATGTCCTATGTAGGCGTAAAATTTTTTTAGAAACATGTACTTAAATAGGCCTAATTTTACTGATGATGTGCCCGATTGTACTCCGGTATCTCAAATTAATTTTTCCAATAACCGTAATATTAGTCGTAGTTTAATAAGTACTCAACTTAAAGATGAAGCAAGTAGCATATTCAACATTGCACTTCTGAATGTTCAAAGGGCTATTCACAAAAAAAGGGAAGCTATTGAGATTTTTTTAGATGAAGTGTCGTGTGACATCTTTTTAGTATCAGAACATGGTTTGAGTGAAACTTATTTAAATAATTTTTCTCTCAACAATTTCAATCTCCAAAGTTATTTTTGCCGAGAAACCTCAAACAGTGGAGGTGTTGCGATCTACTCCAAGAATGATTTACAGTTTGAAATAGTTGACGCTAGTAATGTAAATAGAGCTAAACGTTTCTCAGTTGCATCTATTTTTGAAGTTACTGACATGAAAGTTTACATTTCCGGCAGCTTAACAATCATAGCCTCAGTCTATAGACCTCCCTATGATAGTAACTTCAACCAATTTTTTGAAATCTTGGAGTCCTATCTTAGAGAAATATCAGCCCACTCTAGGAAAGTGATCCTGGCTGGAGATTTTAACCTGGATCCCATTATGCATCCTGGTGAATATGAAGCATTCTGTAATATTGTCAACGGTTTTGGTTTATCCCAAGTTAACTTTGCCCCTACGAGGTTCGCTGAACATTCAGAAAGCTGCCTAGACATCTTTTTGACTAACTTTAGTAATTGTTCATCCTCTGTAATAGAAAGTTTAATCTCAGACCACTGTGCTGTTTTACTTGAGATACCGGTATGGGGCATAATTAGATCTGATTGTAGTAGTTTTAAGGGTAGGGATTTTGGTGAGGAAAGTTTGAAAGAACTTAATTTCAGACTTGAACAAGAAAAGTGGCATGATTTTTTCAGTGCTCACACCCTAGATTCTAAATACAATAGTTTTATAAACACTTTGACCTATTACATTCAAATAGCCTGTCCATTGAAGAAAAAAAGTTTCAACACAATAGATAAGCAGAGGTGGCTTACTGATGAGATTAAGTTTCTTAAAGTTGATTTATTGGATATATATTCTGCATGGCAGGACACCCGTGACTCTTTTTTGAGAGATGAGTACAACAAAAAGAAAAAGCTTTATAGAAAGAAAATTCTTGAGGCCAAATCTAGTTTTGTCAAGCAAAATATAGATTGTGCAAAAAATCCCACTAAGGCAGCATGGGGGTTCATTAATAAATCTCGAAACAAAAGTAATAGAGTTAACAGTAATATCTCCCTCAAAGTTGGAAACGACTTGGTAACTGATCCTGATTTGGTGAGTAACATCTTCAACGACTTTTTCACACTTCAATCAAATGTAGATTCCTCCATTGTAAGTTCACAATCCACAGCCATTAACAGCAATTCCATTAGTTTTCCTTGTTTTGAACCAGTATCAGAAGCTGAACTCACTAAATTGATTTGTGAATTGCCCAAGAAAAAATCCTGCGGAGCCGATGGCATCTCAATGAATTTAATAAAAACTTGTTACTCTTCTCTCAAAACTCCGTTGTTACATTTAATTAATTTTTCTTTAGCTTCTGGCTTATTTCCTGAAAATGCAAAACTAGCTCTCATTAAGCCGCTTCACAAAAAAGAAGATCCATGTCTCATTGCCAATTACCGTCCGATCTCGCACCTATCGTCCATCTCCAAGATTTTGGAGAAAGTTGTTTGTAATAGACTAATTTCCTTTTTGACTGATAATGACTTAATTTTTTCCAATCAGTTTGGATACCAAAAGAGGAAGTCCACTAAACTCGCTTTGATAAACTTTGTAAATAAATGCATCGGTGCCTTGGAGGGTGGTGAAATGGCTATTGGTTGTTTTATTGATCTCTCCAAGGCATTCGATTGCGTCAACCATAGTATTTTGATCCACAAGCTTCAAACTCTAGGAATCTGTGGTACAGTTTTAGAGTGGTTTTCCTCTTATCTCTCTAATAGATGTCAAAGAACAGTGATTGATTTTTCTGACTCCAGCGGACTGAGGGAACAGTATACATCAAGGTTATCTCATCTGCAGGTGGGGGTGCCTCAAGGGTCGATTCTTGGCCCAATTCTGTTTTTAATTTATATTAATAATATATCTGATTATGTACCTAGTAGTTCCTTAACAATTTTTGCTGATGACACCTCCTTGTTTTTTAGCCATAAAAATCTTCAATTCTTAGAACATGGTAATTACACTCTTATTAACACTCTGTCTCAATATTTTTCTGATATTAACCTAAATATCAATCCAAGTAAAACCAATTATGTTTTTTTCTCAACTGATCAGAAAAAGAGACTTTTAGAGAGAGAAGGTTTAGAACCCCCTCTAGTCTGTCTGGATGATGAATTCCTCGATCAGTCGGATACAGTGGACTACCTGGGTGTGAGGTTGGACGGTGGTCTCACATGGAATGAACATGTGAGTAAACTTGCAAACACTTTGTCTGGGAACATTTTTGTTCTTCGGAATATAGCACTCTTGAACAATCTCCCATTGTCAAAACTTGTCTATTTTAGTTTAATTGAAAGCTACATAAGATATTCCATTGTACTTTGGGGAAATTCTAGTAAACATAACTTGAACAGGATTTTTGTAATTCAGAAGAGAGCAATTCGTTCAATGCTAAGACTTAGACCTCAAGACTCATGTAGACAACATTTTGTAGAGTTAAGAATTATGACTGTTCCCTCTCTCTTTATGTTTGAAGTAATTTGTTTTGTCAGAGAAAATAATCTCATTCAGTCTCACAATCATCTTTACAATACAAGAAATAGACATTTAAACCCTTCAGTGCAACATAGACTCACACTTTTTGAGAAGAAACCTGATTATATCGGTCGAAAGCTTTTTTCAAAATTACCCCCAAGTTTAAGAGAAATCAACGACATCAAAAAATTTAAATCTCAGTTAAAAAATCATCTGTTGGAAGAGTGCTTTTATAGTGTCCCAGACTAACCCAAATTCCTTTTCCAATCAAATTTGCCTAGCCTTTTTTATTTTCCTCACTAAGTTCCTGCCCATTGCCTTTTAATCCATTTGACAAGGCTCCTTTCGCCGCATAAGTTAGGACTATGACCGGTCTCATGCCCTGGAAGAGGGTCTACGAGACTACAGTGGAGAAGTAAGAAGTAAGAAGTAAGTAAGTATCTTGGAATTGACGACCGGACGTCCCTCCACGTCCTCTCTATCGAGTTAGTGTGGGCACCGGTGTCAGGGTCCACAATGTTTAGTGAGTGGTTCACCGTGAAGTGGTAGAAAAGCGTTTTGTCGGGGAGGTCCTGGTACGCTTTCCAACAGTCCGACATCACGATGGTGTTGGGGAGCATCCATTCTTCGAGGACGGCGAGTAGAGTGGCGGCATCCCTCTTCTCTACTGGAACCAGGAAGGTGTTGTTGGTCCCTCTTTCTATCCCACCAAACACCCACTGTCCCTTTAAGTACCGCCCCCGACTGTACTTTGGTCGTCCAAATTTCGCTTCATCTATCTCCACTATCTTGCCGTGGCCGCCCAACTTCTTGCTTACCTTGAATGCATCGTCCACGAATACCTACAAACGCAATGTCCATTGTAGCATAATGAGGGGATTCAATTGAGTTCATAAAAAAAGTTCCCTTTCATATGCAATTATGAATTACTATCAAAAAGAATAACTTAAAGACGTGAATTACATTGAATTCATTAATTAAATTGAATGAGTGAAGTCCTTTAATTTTTGTTCAATTCATTTTAGTAACTTTAAATGAAATCCCCGCTTTAAATCATTACATCTTTTCTTGTGGTCATTATTTATTAGTAAGAATGATTTTATATTTCATCATAAAGAAAGTTAGTCTACAGACGTTTAAAAGTATACAGTTACTTTATTTATTATTAGCATAAACAATGGAATACTTTCTCCTCGGCTGAAGGAGTACCAGTCGACGATCGTCCGGTCCGCCAAGCCGAGTTCCTCTCTGATGACGTTATGGCGGGGCGGTTTCAGGTGTAGGAGGACGGAGCATAGCCTCCAAAGGTCCCCGACCGATAGGTGGGTCCTTTCCAGAAAGGACCCGTTCTTGGCGCTCACTTTGTTCCCTCATTTTCTCTTCTTCTGTTTCCTTTCGGCAATCCACTTACCACAGTTGTAATTTTGGTAAGTGGGGCTGATTGTTAAGTCATTTACACACAAGTGGCAGTTTATGTTTCGCAGTAAAACACCATGGTCACACAAAAGGTTTACAATCGCACTGTCATCCACTCCACACGCACTCATAAACATTACTGTACACTTTTCTTCAAACATTTTCGTTCACGCAACACTTTCACAAACAATCACAATCGAACAATTAGAAATGAAGAGCTGTAGACGTTAACGCGGGCTAAGGTGACAGTGACACAGCAGCAAAACGTGCAATCTGACATTTAGCGCCAATTTCGCGCGTAATCTGTAAACACCTGATTGGCGCATAAATCACGTGGTTGAACCAAACAGGTGATCGATAATTGATTCAGATTCTTCGTGGTGGGGGTTTGTGTATAGTATTGTTGTCCAACGGAAGTTCCACAGAAGGCGGAATGTGGAAGTTTTCCCACGGGTTATCAACACCACGTTTCCGGTGTTATTCTTGGGACTTACCATTTCTTATTTTGTGATATTTGTTTGTTGGATTAATTATTATAGTATAGGTGGATAAATGAATATCAGTACATGGTGGAAGAAAGATGGTGTGTGCATACGATTATTGCCAGTATCCCAGCCGTGAACTGTGACGTCACCTTTGGGCTACAGCTGAGATTTTTAACATTGACTCTTATGGAGCATACCGGTATTTTTTTGCTTTAACTCGATTTCCTCGGCGTAAAACAGTTTAAATACACAAAAGGCACCCATCATCGTAATCTGCATTAAATTCTAAAAAAAACTATATACGTTTTGTATCCTTTCTGATCCGATGTCATATAAGCACGGGAATCTCATTTAAATAACTGTAAATCTAAAAACTATAACTGTTAATTTTACATGATTAATTGTTTCTTGTAAAGGAAATGAAAACAAAAACATTTAGAATCAACGAAAAAACTATAATTTTTGAACATTTTATAGTTATCAAAAAATGAAAATAACCACAAAATACCATTTCAAAAGTACATTATATAGTGAAACGTGATATGTGTACCATAGTTTAATCACATTTTTTTACAAACATATTAAAAACAATTTAACATGAAAAGTTAAGTTTAACATGAAAAAATAACAAGAAAATCCCATTTCAATAGTACATTATATAGTCAAACATGATATATATGTACCATAGTATAATCGTAGTATTTTTTTATGTACAAACATAGAATATATAGACATATGAATATAAGTTTAACATGAAAATGAAAAATTAATAAAAAACAAGAAAATACCATTTCAATAGTACATTATATAGTCAACCATGATATATATATGTACCATAGTATAATCATAGTATTTTTTTATGTACAAACATAGAATATATAGACATATGAATATAAGTTTAACATGAAAATGAAAAATTAACAAATCATATTTTTTAACTGCAGTATATAAGTTGAAAAAAGCAAAATAAAACAAAAACATAACTAAAATAAACTCTTAACAACTCATATTGTTTAACTCAAGATATAAGTTAAACAACAAACAACAAACAAAACAAAAATAAAACAATATATTGTCAGGTATAGTATTGAAAATCAAATGTATAAAAAAGTGCACTGAACAATTTATATAACTATGAAAATTTTTATGTTTTTTTATAAAAGTTTAACTAAATGTAAGAAATTATTACTGAAAAATTATAATTAATTATACAATTTTAAATTATAATTACATTTGTGGCAATAAAAAACGGTACTTCCATTTGATTTTCAATACATATACATGGATTTAATGTTGTTGTAGGGGTTTGGGAGGAAATACATTTTCGATAGGAAATTCTTCGTTTACATTTTAAAATTTTACTAAAATTCATTGATATTTCAATTTTACTCAACTAATTGAGCCTAAAACAATTTTAACACTCATAAAACATATATCAGTTTAATCTTCATAAAAAATGCTTATTAAAATGATTCAAATTTTAAGTATATTTTTCTTTCTGTATAAACTGATTCGGCTAAGAAAAATGGCTCTAACTTTCGTATGGAAACAGGTTTGTGTGCACTATCCTATTTCAACGTGAATTTTTCAATTTAGATCGCCTGGGATATAAACATTATATATGTAACAGACATCTGCGTCAGATATATGTCTAACATGTATAAGATTGTTAGTGTTTTTAAAATTGTCTAAAATAGGCCTGACGCTTTAGTAAAAATTCTTTATTTTATGTTTGGTTGCTCAAAACGCCAAACAGATTAGGCCTATTTCAGATTTCATTGAACTTTTTATCTTCAGTTCAATTAAATGTTTCCTTTACGTTTTCGTTCCACTTTAAAGTACCTACTTAGTCTTGTTCATAAAAACATTGTAATTGAAATATAAGCAGTTTCTCTTTTGTAAGTCAACAAACTTATTAGATTTAAAGAAGAAAACATTTAAATAGAGAATTATTAGAATTTTTAATTCCTTCTTCAGTTCTTTGGGCATTATTGTTGCTGGTGAAAAGTTAAATACATAATATAAGATTTTGACTATTACCATTATATAGACACAATTACATAATACAATTAAAATAAAATTGTATTCGGAAAAATTACAGATTGTAATAAATATCGTGGAACTGCTCTAACAAATCCGGGACATACCACTGACATAGATATACACGAATCTTATTATTAGGCTACATTATATATTACATTACAATCACATAACGATTATATAGAAAATGATTATGAAAGATTATTTTTTACTTGAATGAGCTATAATGGTTGAAACATAAAAAACTATAATAATTATATACAAAAGAGAAAAGTTAAAATTAATACAGGGTAAAGAAAGATGTAGTATTATTTGGATGGGATTACATGTTTTTAGCTTAGCAAGAGTTGCCGTAGATTATAGCAATAGACAGTGTATTTGGACATGGGGGTAAGACACACATGGTATACGTAAGTGCATTGTCAATTGGATTGACAAAAATGGTTAAACTTAACAAAAAGATAGCATTGTTATACAAGAATTGACATTGGAGTTATATACACATTATACAAAAAGAGAGACACGGATAATAATTCAAGTACAGCCTATGAATTTTTCTTCGAAAATTTATTAGAAATTTTTATTCCTTGTTAAAGTTAGAGCCATTTTTCTAAGCCGAATCAGTTTATACAGAAAGAAAAATATACTTAAAATTTGAACCATTTTAATAAGTATTTTTGATGAATATTAAACTGATATATGTTTTATAAGTGTTAAAATTGTTTTAGGCCCAATTAGTTGAGTAAAATCGAAATATCAGTGAATTTTTGTAAAATTTTAAAATATAAACAAAGAATTTCCTATCGAAAATGTAACAACAATCACAGATTAAACTATATAAAATTTATATCAATTTATTCGCCATTTAACGCAGATTACAATGATATATATAATGTAGACATTCCAAGTAATGTAAATAGGAAAATCCGTGTTAAGCTGAGACGGTACGCATAAGTCTGATGCCGAGCAAAATATATCCTTACTTTGGTAAGGCAAAAAAAATTTTAAAAAAGGTAAAAAAGGTTACAAAACTTATATAGTTTTATTTAGAATTTAATGCAGATTACGATGATGGGTGCTTTTTGCGTATTTAAACTGTTTTACGCCGAGGAAATCGAGTTAAAGCAAAAAAATACTGGTTTGCTCCATAAGAGTCAATGTTAAAAATCTCAGCTGTAGCCCAAAGGTGACGTCACAGTTTACGGCTGGGATACTGGCAATAATCGTATGCACACACCATCTTTCTTCCACCATGTATCAGTACACATTATATGCGTTTATTGAATTAAATTTCAAATGAATGCAAATATTAAAACCATAAATACTATACATCTTTTTAATTTAAGGTTTATAAATATACTTAAAAATATTTCTTATGCGAATAAATTACAGTATATTATATGTAAATCTACTTACAGGTATTTATTTAAATCTCAGGTACTTAAATAAAACAATGTACGCAATACAGGTGTTCCCGGCATTTTTACTTAAAATATCAATTTTGCTACAATCAAATTCCGGCATTTTCCGGCTTATATGACATCGGATCGGATAAGTAATTACATATTCGTGCTCAGCTCTTCATCCCGGTTAATTTGAATATCCACTCGGCCGTATTCAGTGAAAAAGTCATTTCCGGTTTTTCCGATATTCCGGGGTTTTCCGACATTTTCCGGAAAAAACCTATCATTTTCAGAATCAGCGTCAAATTTCGGTCATTTTGGAAAAAAAAACTCCATTTTCCGATGGTAATAGCTAAACTCAAGATTTACCGAAAAGGAAAAGTGAAATGATAGGATTGTCTTTATAGCACATGTACAGAATATATTCGTTGATGCTGGCGATACTAACCATTCTATAGAACACTGCAAATTGCCACCGTCTTGTACGTCTATTCGAGGTGTATATGGAATATTTCATATCTAAAGGGGTCTACACCACACTTGGTTTTGTTGTAAAAACAGACAATCTCTGGTTTCATCTTACTATAGTCTGTTTCAATGGTGTGATGCATCGAAGATACAAGTACTTCCGCCTTGTTGTGCTTCAGAAAAAATGAAACCATAGTCTGTTTTTCATGGAATCCAAAGATTGAGGATCCTGTACGTCTAAATAGATCAGGAAGGAATTCTTGAGGGATTTGACGCTTGTCTTTCCTCATGGTTCCGACATATGTCAGACTCATGTCTTCGAGTTTCTCAAGTACTTCAATCGAAGTAAACCACTTATCTCTGGTCACATTCCTGTTAGTCTGTTCGATTGGCTTGCACAAGCGTATTACAGCTTGTGTGGGAACTTTCAGTTTGCGTTCCTCTTCAGACAAACCTATCCCATCACTGTTTTTCCCAGCGTAAATATATGCATTGTAAAGATAGGAAGTTGTGGCATCTGCAAGCACATCCTTTGATTCCATATTTCGAGGGCTTCTTTGGCATATAAACTCTAAATGCCCATCTTCCACGAAAGAGGACAAGCATTTCGTCTGCTGTTAGATGGTTTGTTACCGAGTACACTTTTTGCGAGTTTTCAATCAGCTTATTTAGTATCTCAGAGATAGCAGCAGCTTTTTCTGTAGCTCTGCGGTCATCTCTTGTTGTACTATCGTTAAACCTTAGGGCTGAAACTAAAATTTCATACCGTGTTTTAGACATTGCAGCAATGAATATCGGACGGCTCCTAACACTAATTAACGGCTCCTTTAAACTGACTTACATATTCGTGATCTGCTCGTCATCCCGGTTATTTTGATGTTATATACCTGATATACCCGTCCCAGGGCCCCACTTGAAAAAAGAAATTATATTTGACTTACCCACCGAGACAGAGAGCCGAAGAATAATTTCTTCAAACACCCGACAGTGCGGCAAACGACACTAGATGCGAACAGCACCGCGTCCGAAGGGATACTGAATTGGACACAGGCGGAATCCCAGGTACCCGGCTCGATGGTGGGGATGAGGAGGTGGTGGGGGTAAAGTGGTAAGATGGAAGAAAAATTTTATTTTTTCCAACAACTCGTCCCAGTCTGTCCTTTACCGGACTTCCGTAACTCGGAGTGGAAATATTTCCTGAGAAATATATATATGTATATATTTTTTTCTCAGGTGATCTTGGAACTTGTGAAATTTCAATCAAACCAAAAGTGAAAAAAAATTTCTTTGTTATTTGAAACTTTACCGAAAACTCAATATAAGTAAATCGAGTGTAAAAAGTGAAATGTGCACACCATAAGAGTTGAACAGCAACTGAGCAAGTCGCTCCGTGTATCTCAGGTACTCGGCTGCGTGGTGGGGATAAGGAGATGGTGGGGGTAAAGTGGTCAGATGAAATAAAACAAAAATTTTTTTTGCAAACCATACAACTGAGTTTGTTCTTCATCACTAAGGATAAGAAATAAAATAATGTTTTATCCACATTCCTCAACATGTTCAAACGTGTTCAAGGTCAACCATTTGAAGTTTTAAAAAAGTTTTTTTCTTTTAATTTTTATTTACAAAAATCCTCCTTCATCCCCATATGTGCTGTCCGGACTTGTGCTTGATGTTGTTGAAGAATTTTCTTCACAGCAACATGTTCCTTGCGTATTATGGACTACCCCTTCTGCTTCATCCATACTGTCGTTGATGTTTGGACAGTCGTATTCCAAATCCATTTTGATTATCATCCCTGGATTCTGAAGTAATAGCATATGCAGTTTTTGATAAATTTCTTTGAGATGTTCAATGTTGTCAATAAGTAATTCCCACTTCATTGTACCGTGTAACCGCTAGTGTAGCTGAGCTGGAAATGAAGCCAGACTTACATGTAGGATTGGTCTTTTGGAACTGTAGTGGTGGGGGTAATTGATACAACCAGACAGGTTGAGACATGTTCAAAGTCAACCATTTGGAGTTTTAAAAAAGAAAATTTTATTTACAGAGTAGTGTTGAAAACTGGTAATTTGGCTACTTTATCTTCACACTCGGTGCATCTTATGCAGTATACAACTGCGTAAACCAAGTAGAAGAAGATTGCAATCAATAAAGCCAAAAGCATGATGAGATCCAATTTTAAATTTTTTTGAGCTAGCATATGATCCTTCCTGATCCGTCTCTCTTCCATCCTTCTTTCCATCAACTCCACTAGATCCACATGCTGGCATCTCCTCCTCCCCTGGCTTTCCGCTTCATCATCCTCATATATTGGTGGTGGAACATCCATGTTTGCAGCTCGAAAGATCAAGATGTAATGAAACGCATTGGTGCTGCCTCTCAGGTCTCCAAGAGGAAAAGTGGTGGGAGATGAGGTAGAATGATGGGGAAGTTTGAATTTGAAAAAACAAATTTATTTGAAACTTATGTTTAAATTTACACTTGAACGTGTTAGAACATGTTCAAGGTCATCCAATTTGTGTTTTAAAAAATCCTATCTTGCTACAATACTGTAGCAAGATAGGTTTTTTATTTTGTTTTTAATTTTTTTTTAAATCTCTTATTACAATACAAAAATAGACATATTCAAGTAAAATAAGAATACAAAATATACATATTAGTTAGGAGAAATATTCCAAGTTTGGACTGGCTTGAGTCTTCATGGATGACCTGGAGGAGTAGACCGATGAAGTTGATGATGATGGTGACCTCGGCGGCTCGTCATCCCTGGGGACATGAGTGCATTTTGTGTTGCAAGCAAAAATTTACATGTTCAGTCGGTATCCCTGTTCGATTAGTGATTTAAATTCTTGAACAATATTGTTTAATTCTTCCAGATTTCTTACAAATACTTCTTCATAATTTGCACATTTTACAGTCAGAGCCATATTGATGTTTTCCGTGTAATATCCAAAGGTGGAATGAATATTAGCATGGTTGTTTGAAGGTAGTATGAAATAGTGGTGGGGGGAAGAATTTTACACGCTGTCTGATGGGAGGTGGTTAAATTTTTTCCAACTAAACATATTGATTGAACAAATGGCGCAAAGTTCTCCCTGCTCATGCTGCTACTCAATTATTGAGGCATTTCAGCTCCACATTGATACAAGGGTAGCACAAATGCTGAATGTAGTGTTATTCCATTGATATTGAAAGCAGCTTTTCCAGTAGGTGCACATATTAAAACTTTCAATGCTTCAAGATTTGTTCCTTCTTGGCTATTTAAGTAGTGGCAAAGTTTTTTTTATGTTTGGAAAACAAATTTCAGCATCAAATTTAGACGCCAAAAAGAGATTTTTTTAATATTTACTTTTATATAATATAAACCTATAAAATAAATTAAACTTTGAATATTCAAACTATTAAAAGCTTGTTGTTTTTCATATGGTATTTTACAGATTATATTAAAATTGATACGAGTGAAAACCCTACATTTACGGCTGAAGACATCATGAATGCAGAGTTCCTGATTGATGATTCGTTAATTGACTTTAGAGATTATTTTGCATTTAGTTTGTTACTGTACTTAGTTGGTTACATTAATGGCTACTTGGTATTAAGTTGTACGGTCGGTACTCTAGCCATCACCTGCTTGTTCTATGAAAATGGGAAGGTTCTTTTAAACACATTTTGTCTGTACCAAAATCTGGCACCATAGGACAATTTTTGTCTTCAGAAATTAAAATACATTTCCTACAAGTGCATGAAAACCCTCTTTCGAGAGCCGCGTTGCCGTAATATAGCGGCAGAGGCATTTTTACCACTGACAGTATGTTGGTCATTGGTGTTCTCGTTCTAGAGAATGTTGAACCAAAATACATCAAGGGTTGTCTCTGCATTAGAAAAACTGCGCATCTTATCTAAAGCTGATTCTGTGGAAGTCAAGACAGTTGAAGCTGGCAATCAGTTGCAATTTAATACGTGTTCCAACTCCCTGGTCATATTCTCGAGTGATTTAGTTCTTGAAATTGTAATCTGAGATGGATTAAAAACGATAAGTACTCTGCAAAAGGATAGCAGATTGTTCTTTTCTCAAGTAACTTATGAACTAGATTCTGTAGACAAAGTCGACAATCTTTTCGGAAAGCTAAGATTTGTTTATATGAAAGGCCGGGGGGCCACCAACTGGTCAATTTTCCAACCGGTCAACGTTGCATCTGGTCAACGATTTTAAATAAACGGAATAATATTAAGTTTCGACCGGTCAACGTTCGAACCGGTCAACGCCCCTACTCCGACGCCCGCTACCCCTCTCGCGCCGGGCGGCATGAAGCCCATACAGTCCGACCATCAGAGAACCCTGGCGGAGACCTCCGCAAGTTGCTACAGCGTTTTACTGGACAGAACGTTGTTCGCTACTTAATTGATTTCGCCGCTAATGCGATCGCGCTGCATTTCAGAGTTTGTCATGAATCATCTGCTACTGTACTTATTAAAATTTATAACTGTAATTTGATTTGACAGGTTCATATTGTACTTTGTAATTAATTAATTAAATCCATTTTTAATGCACATAAAGCCCTTATTGATTAGTCAAAAAGCCAAAAAGGAGTATGCTTAATCAATGGCCTAGTCGAATCTAAATCTAAAAAAGATACGCGTAGGCCTAATATTTATAACCATCCAGTTATTTGTAGTATTTACCACCATAAAATAGCACAGCCTTGCAATGTTACGAATAATATCTTATATAATCATAGGGTGTATTTAAGGGTCTGGAGAGAGAACTACTGAACGGATCGTTGCCGTTTTGGTGTCAATGGATTTCTTATTGTCCCTATATGATAGGAAAAATATGTTATCCCTCAGAAAAATCCTTATAACGCCGCAAAATTAAAATTGAACCTTATTTAGACCAATCTAAGACGTTATTTTGTTTATTTGTTTACTGCTCCAGGTGATCCATATCCTACACTGAATTTTAACACCACCGCTGATTAACTGTTTTTTTTATTTTTTTTTACAAAACAGACAACTTCAACTCTATGACAATAGACAGATAAAAATTTAATCAAGGACACTTAATGTTGCAGTCGTTCTTAAATCAGTAAAATAAATATATTACCAGCTGATTCTTTAATAAAATTTTGATTGCTATAAAGAGTTTATTTATAATATAGACGATTAAATTTATGTATTTAAACTTACAAATTACTTATTAATATTTGTTTACACATATGTTTTTATAACTATCAACTAATGAGGTTCATGTTTTGAAAAATAAAATAGTCTTTTCATTGTTGTAAAATGCTCCCCGCCGTATTTTAATCCATTTATTTTCGTTATAAATAAGTTACTTAAGGCTGCGGTCTACCCCAACCAAAACAAAAACAACAACAATGCCGAATATGCCGGCCTCACGGCCGTAGCGCTAGGCGAGTTTGATGGCTGCAGAGGTTTACGGGGATCGTGTTTCAGAATTAACCAATTAAGATAGAGATTGACTCTTAACTTTCTCTAAAAGTACAAAAAAGGATCTCGTCGGCTATCTTTTTAGAATTTTCAAATAAAATTTCTAATTTCAGTTATAATTGTGTAAAATTATCTGTTTTTGAGTTTTATAGATGCAGAGGTTTACGGGGATCGTGTTTTAAAAATAACCAATTAAGATGGAGATTGGCTCTTAACTTTTTCTAAAAGTAGAAAAAAGGATCTAGTCGGCTATCTTTTTAGAATTTTAAAATAAAATTTCTAATTTCAGCTATACCGGTCTAAAATCATCTGCTTTTCTCGATTTTAACTGAAGTTTTCTATTAGTTTTAATGAACTAATTACAAAATTGTAACAGACGAAAACTAGTACCGTTATTCTTCTTTAATATGACACCTTATTTATAGCTCTAGGCTTCATTTGGCAGAAGATAACACGATTCTAAAACACCCTTGCATTTGGGTGCGCGCCAGGGGTAGACCGCAGCCTTAACGTCCTTTACAATCGTAACTTTTATCCTTTTAAGGTCGTGTAGGCTTATGCTTCTATGTTTAACGATTAATTGGTTTATTTGTCTCACTGATATAAACAATGGAGAAAAAAAATATGAGCTATGAACTAGAACTATAAACTATGAAGAAATAAAATACTAAAAGAAATAGAATGAAAAAGAAAAGGAGATTAAAATAAAGTGCAAATAAAGACAGAGAAAAAAACATATTGAATAGTGTTTTAGTGACGGTGAGTATTCGCAAAACTGGCAACTACCACAACGACACTTGGTTCACAACTGAGGGATCCCTTGGACAGGTTGCGTCTTTTATGTGGTTGGTGACTCATGCTTGTGTTTCGCTGGAAAAATTCCTGAGGCTCAGGCGAGACTATTCCAGGAAATTCCAGGGCCGCTAGGGCTGCTGGGGGCTTCAGCCTTATGGCATTTTGAATTCATATGTTTGGTGTAAATAAATATTCATAAATAGTTATTTCCAATTCTATATAAGCTATAGTAAGGTTTACGAAAATAGTAAAATAGATATTTCAACTGCTGTGACCCCCTTCACACACATCACCCTACAATGTTATCAGTTGTGATGTTTACCCTGTGCAATATTATATAAAAGTACCAGGTTAACCGGGCCTTGCTCGTTGGTTTTAATTCAGTTTTGATAAATAGTGTCATGGTAATAAAGCTATTAAATTTCTACCAACAACCAACTATAGGCTACCTCTTCACCTTTAAGAGCTGTTTCAAAATGTCTGCTTAACATTACTGTTCCTTTATCTTTGTACAATTTCCTTGCTATTTCGTTATCAAGATAGCTATTTATAAGACCAATGTTAAAAATTACGATTTTAAAACTTAAATTTAGACCAAGTTTTATTTTTCCTGGGGTTGAGGTTGTTTCTAAACTTATTTTTGGGATAAAACACTCCAAATGCAAAGTCTAAGCAAAATCTACCCGCTAGATTTCGAGATCGTGGAACACACATCCCTTCAGACGTTGCTCGTATTATAGTACTAGCAGTTACCCGGCGCGCGTTGCTGCGCTCAAATTAAGTTGTTTACATAAGTAAAGCTATTTTAACATATCAAAAAAGTTAAGTAAAGTTTTAAGTTTTTTTAAATATAACAAAAAAAGTCAATAGAATAGAAAGTAATCATATTAATATATTGTAAGGCCAAAGGATAAACAGGCATTATGCAAATTTAAACCCAGAATATTCAAAGTTTGCCTTGTATCTTATTGATCGTAATTGTAATTGCAAATGCAAGAGCACCTATGAGCAAAGAGGCACGTCCAAGTAAAAATTCAACCCTGGTGGCCCTTTAAAATTTCAATTTAAAGTCCAGTGGAGCATAAAGATCTTAAAAAAAACTATATTTGCAAAACCGTTTCTTAGTGAGTACCTATGAGCAAAGAGAATCGTCCATGTAAAATTAAACCCTGGAGGTCCTAAAATAATTTTGAAGTCCAGTGGGGTGGAGCCCTAAAGAGCTTAAAAAACTATATTTGCAAAACCGTTTTTTGGTGAGTACCTATGAGCAAAGAGGCACGTCCATGTTAAATTTCAACCCTGGTGGCCCTAAAGTAATTTTGAAGTTCAGTGGGGCAGAGCCCTAAAAAGCTACAAAAACTATATTTGCAAAATCGTTTCTTAGTGAGTAGCTATGGGTGAAAAGAATCGTCCATCCAATTTCAACCCCGGTGGCCCTAAAGTAATTTTGAAGTCCAGTGGGGTGGAGCCCTAAAGAGCTTAAAAAACTATATTTGTAAAACCGTTTTTTAGTGAGTACATATGAGTAAAGAGAATCTTCCATCAAATTTCAACTCTGGTGGCCCTAAAGTAATTTTGAAGTCCAGTGGGGTGGAGCCCTAAAAGAGCTTAAACAACTATATTTTCAAACCCGTTTCCTAGTGAATATCTATGAGCAAAGAGAATCGTCCATGTCAAATTTCAGCTCCGGAGGTACTAAAATAATTTCGATGTCCAGTGGGGCAGAGCCCTAAAGTGCTTAAAAAACTATATTTGCAAAACCGTTTCTTAGTGAGCACCTATTAATAAAGAGAATCGTCCATGTCAAATTTCACCACCTGTAGGCTTTTAGTGTAATTGTGAGCTTCCGTAGGGCGGAGCCCTAAAGGCAACACAAACGTCAACATTATACCTCACGCCTGGTTACTTCTATGATTATAAGCATCTGCTTGAATGAAACTTTCTAATTTTTTAATCACAGCAGTTAATTTTGTAAACACTAAATTTCTAAAACCTGACACTGCACCATTGTATGCCCTCTGGCTCAGAGCCCTTTGGACAGATTTTCACTAAACTTTACACAAACCATCTTTGAATAATGCTTAATAATGCCTGAAAGTTTCATTGCAATCGGCTGAGTGGTTTCAGAGTCTATAGGCAACAAACATATATATAAATATATATACATACTTCCTCTTTTATAGATATAGATAGGATATACTTTGATATATATTTGGCAACAATCAATCAACTCTAATCATATTATTTTTGTGACCCTTACTATCCTATACGAGGAGTGTCTGTGGGTATGTATTTACCGCGATATCGAAATATGGCGCGGGTAGATTTGCATTAAAATTTGAATTTTGGACAGTTTTTGCCCAAATATAAGTTTAGAAACAGTCCCCCAAGAAAAATAAAAAATAGTGTAAAATAGTTTTAAAATTGTAATTTTAGCATTGGTCTTGTAGATTTATAATCTGATAACAAAATAACAACGAAATAAAATACCATTACTTTTAAGTATTCTTTTTAAACAACTGCTATTTCGAGGAGGTATAGTTGCTTGTTCGTGTAAACTAATGATGCTTGTTCGTGTAAATAACTATGAAGAAATAAAATACTAAAAGAAATAGAATGAAAAAGAAAAGGAGATTAAAATAAAGTGCAAATAAAGACAGAGAAAAAACATATTGAATAGTGTTTTAGTGACGGTGAGTATTCGCAAAACTGGCAACTACCACAACGACACTTGGTTCACAACTGAGGGATCCCTTGGACAGGTTGCGTCTTTTATGTGGTTGGTGACTCATGCTTGTGTTTCGCTGGAAAAATTCCTGAGGCTCAGGCGAGACTATTCCAGGAAATTCCAGGGCCGCTAGGGCTGCTGGGGGCTTCAGCCTTATGGCATTTTGAATTCATATGTTTGGTGTAAATAAATATTCATAAATAGTTATTTCCAATTCTATATAAGCTATAGTAAGGTTTACGAAAATAGTAAAATAGATATTTCAACTGCTGTGACCCCCTTCACACACATCACCCTACAATGTTATCAGTTGTGATGTTTACCCTGTGCAATATTATATAAAAGTACCAGGTTAACCGGGCCTTGCTCGTTGGTTTTAATTCAGTTTTGATAAATAGTGTCATGGTAATAAAGCTATTAAATTTCTACCAACAACCAACTATAGGCTACCTCTTCACCTTTAAGAGCTGTTTCAAAATGTCTGCTTAACATTACTGTTCCTTTATCTTTGTACAATTTCCTTGCTATTTCGTTATCAAGATAGCTATTTATAAGACCAATGTTAAAAATTACGATTTTAAAACTTAAATTTAGACCAAGTTTTATTTTTCCTGGGGTTGAGGTTGTTTCTAAACTTATTTTTGGGATAAAACACTCCAAATGCAAAGTCTAAGCAAAATCTACCCGCTAGATTTCGAGATCGTGGAACACACATCCCTTCAGACGTTGCTCGTATTATAGTACTAGCAGTTACCCGGCGCGCGTTGCTGCGCTCAAATTAAGTTGTTTACATAAGTAAAGCTATTTTAACATATCAAAAAAGTTAAGTAAAGTTTTAAGTTTTTTTAAATATAACAAAAAAAGTCAATAGAATAGAAAGTAATCATATTAATATATTGTAAGGCCAAAGGATAAACAGGCATTATGCAAATTTAAACCCAGAATATTCAAAGTTTGCCTTGTATCTTATTGATCGTAATTGTAATTGCAAATGCAAGAGCACCTATGAGCAAAGAGGCACGTCCAAGTAAAAATTCAACCCTGGTGGCCCTTTAAAATTTCAATTTAAAGTCCAGTGGAGCATAAAGATCTTAAAAAAAAAACTATATTTGCAAAACTGTTTCTTAGTGAGTACCTATGAGCAAAGAGAATCGTCCATGTAAAATTAAACCCTGGAGGTCCTAAAATAATTTTGAAGTCCAGTGGGGTGGAGCCCTAAAGAGCTTAAAAAACTATATTTGCAAAACCGTTTTTTGGTGAGTACCTATGAGCAAAGAGGCACGTCCATGTTAAATTTCAACCCTGGTGGCCCTAAAGTAATTTTGAAGTTCAGTGGGGCAGAGCCCTAAAAAGCTACAAAAACTATATTTGCAAAATCGTTTCTTAGTGAGTAGCTATGGGTGAAAAGAATCGTCCATCCAATTTCAACCCCGGTGGCCCTAAAGTAATTTTGAAGTCCAGTGGGGTGGAGCCCTAAAGAGCTTAAAAAACTATATTTGTAAAACCGTTTTTTAGTGAGTACATATGAGTAAAGAGAATCTTCCATCAAATTTCAACTCTGGTGGCCCTAAAGTAATTTTGAAGTCCAGTGGGGTGGAGCCCTAAAAGAGCTTAAACAACTATATTTTCAAACCCGTTTCCTAGTGAATATCTATGAGCAAAGAGAATCGTCCATGTCAAATTTCAGCTCCGGAGGTACTAAAATAATTTTGATGTCCAGTGGGGCAGAGCCCTAAAGTGCTTAAAAAACTATATTTGCAAAACCGTTTCTTAGTGAGCACCTATTAATAAAGAGAATCGTCCATGTCAAATTTCACCACCTGTAGGCTTTTAGTGTAATTGTGAGCTTCCGTAGGGCGGAGCCCTAAAGGCAACACAAACGTCAACATTATACCTCACGCCTGGTTACTTCTATGATTATAAGCATCTGCTTGAATGAAACTTTCTAATTTTTTAATCACAGCAGTTAATTTTGTAAACACTAAATTTCTAAAACCTGACACTGCACCATTGTATGCCCTCTGGCTCAGAGCCCTTTGGACAGATTTTCACTAAACTTTACACAAACCATCTTTGAATAATGCTTAATAATGCCTGAAAGTTTCATTGCAATCGGCTGAGTGGTTTCAGAGTCTATAGGCAACAAACATATATATAAATATATATACATACTTCCTCTTTTATAGATATAGATAGGATATACTTTGATATATATTTGGCAACAATCAATCAACTCTAATCATATTATTTTTGTGACCCTTACTATCCTATACGAGGAGTGTCTGTGGGTATGTATTTACCGCGATATCGAAATATGGCGCGGGTAGATTTGCATTAAAATTTGAATTTTGGACAGTTTTTGCCCAAATATAAGTTTAGAAACAGCCCCCCAAGAAAAATAAAAAATAGTGTAAAATAGTTTTAAAATTGTAATTTTAGCATTGGTCTTGTAGATTTATAATCTGATAACAAAATAACAACGAAATAAAATACCATTACTTTTAAGTATTCTTTTTAAACAACTGCTATTTCGAGGAGGTATAGTTGCTTGTTCGTGTAAACTAATGATGCTTGTTCGTGTAAATAGAATGATTAATATAACACTTAAAAAAAAGGTAAAATTAAAGCAAATCAGCAATACTTGGTCCAACCGGTACTAATCATATAATCAAAACAATAATCTATTTGTGAACAAACTTTATTATTAAAAAATGGAAGTTCTTATGGATATAATGATTTACGATGCTTAAATCTATATAGTCTATAAAATGAATAGCGTATAGTGTATGAATAGCGGAAGGGGTCGGAATAGCGTTTAATTAGGTAGCCTACTTTCTTTAATTTTTATACTCAAAACTACGCTGGTAGCAATTTTAACTGCTGATATGTATAACTTTATAAACTATGTATAAATGCCAAATAAAAGTATCAAATAAATTATCTATTAATTTAAAACTAGTATACGTGTTGCTCGAAATCAAGCAATTTATTTTAATACAATACAAAAGTTACTTTTAGCTTTAAATCAATGGCATCCGAACAATCCAATATTGTGAATATCTTTAATCACCAAAACTACACGTACTTACAGCTGATTATTAACATATGTTTAAAATGTTTTATTCAATCCCAATTTTTATTTAAATGGGAAACTTTGAGATTTCAATGATGGATAGCGCCTTTATTTTCAGTCCGATTCTCATAAATTTTTGGCGGAAACAACTACAGACCAAGCCCTATCCAATGACACCAAAAACTTGAAAATCGGTTGAAAATTGTTGGAGGAGTTCTCAAGACAAAAAAAACCCTTAGCGTATTAAATAAGTATAGATGTGATCAGAGTAGGCAGACATAATCATTCAAACCAATTGAAGATTATTTGAAGATTTCCAGGATCAATTGAAGATTATGCCTCTAGTTTTCATAGACCATTTAACTAATGTATATACACATAAACATTAAACAGTTAAGAAGAAGGTGCTTCTCATGACTATGAAAATCTCCGACCTGCAGCGCGGTTGCATTAGCAGCGAAATTAATTAAGTGGCGAACAACGTTCTGTCCAGCAAACGGCTGTAGTAACTTGCGAAGGTCTCCGCCAGGGTCCTCTGATGGTCGGACTGTAAACGCTTTATTGTCACGCCGCCCGGCGCGAGAGGGGTAGCGGGCGTCGGAGTAGGGGCGTATACCGGTTCGAACGTTGACCGGTCGAAACTTTAATATTATTCCGTTTATTTAAAATCGTTGACCAGATGCAACGTTGACCAGTTGTAAAATTGACCAGTTGGTAGCCACCCGAAAGGCCATCAGATGTTCTTAAAGCCGCTCTTGTTGCATAGGCCAAATAAACATTTTAGATTTTTTTTCAGGTTGGTGTAAATTCAATCTGATTTTTTGAAAACATCAATTTGTGTTAAGGGAGTTTTTCCAGCATTTCTCGGAGTACGTATTTACTCACCAATGTTAAACCAATTCGTTAACTGAATTAAAAAGGAATGGAGCCATCGTGGCATTGGTGTGGAATTCACGCAAGAAAGGTTCAAGGTCTTCAGCAAGTGATTGAAAGAAAGGTAGTTTGGCAAGAATCAAAGGGTCTTATATTGCCTCTTTAACCACTTTAAAACTGTTTGAAGAAGATGGTCCATCAGTGGTTCCAGAAACAAGACCAACATAAATATGTAGATTTGGCAACATCTCAATCGCTCTTTTCACAACGGGAACGTTTTTCAACCATCTAACACTGCAAAATTCCAATGGCATTAGGGAAGACTTGGTTAGAGACATAAACACACCTCTAAGAGCAGGATTAAATTTCAATAAGTTGTAAAGTGCTCTTAAAAACCAGTTTATTTTTTTATTCTGTATTGGTTTGGGAATGTGTATCATAATATATTAAACCATTGATTTGAACCTTAATAAAAAGTAGATTTGAAGAAGAGTCTTGTGAGGGACTGATTTCCCTCACTGAGCAAATTTAAAGTTGCCGCCAATATATTGACACATTGTGTGCCGCATGAGGGGGGTTGAGGATTGAACTTTGACCGGCCGGCGCGGACCGATGCAATTCATAGAGACTCTCCAGTTAGTTGTAGTTGTGCCCGTGACCGTGAAGGACCCACTGCCGACGGCCTGGTTGGGTAAGCCTGTATCGATCTTTGCTTAAGTTACCTGTAGGCTAATTACACCAAATAGCGTTTGGATTACCGAATAATTTCATCTTTTAGTAAGCATTGTGGATCCATTTTCGATTTTCAAAGTATAACTCTCAAATTAAATATCACGTGTATTAGCAGTAGTGCCCTGTCGCGGCAGGACTCCGTCGCTGACCGGTGCACGAAGTGTGAAAGTAAAATTCATCAATAAGTATAATTAAATTAATTAATTGTGAAACGCGCTCGCGCCAGTACCCCGGTGCTGACCAGCGGATCACGACGGTCCCGTAATTATCGAATAAAGTGTCAAGTTTGAGGCCACGTGGTTTAGGTATTGTGTGAGTCCCGGCCATATCACGTGATCGTGAGTAATTTCCGATTATTTGAGGTACTAATAACCTGGTAATGAGATACTATCTGCCCTAAGACAAATTAATAATTTCTAGGGTAAAAATTTCAGATAGTCGAGAGTGTGGGACACCTGCCCCCCCCCCCCCCCCCATTGCACATGTCACACTAGATTGGCTTACAGTAATAATAATAAAATATCAAAGTCACAGTTGTTTCGATCCGTGAGATTCGCGGTTGTTGCCGCCAGAATCCCGTTGATTAATTAAATTTCCCATCGCCAATGTCACAATTGTCACAAGACACCGCGGCTGTCGCCTGTCGGTGTCCATGAGAATATTTATTTAGTATTTTGTTTCAGATTTCAAGTTCAAAAATCACCCAAAGACATTTTTGATTTATATATTAATTTTCATTGTCTGAATCTTGAATCGCTCGCGGCTGTCGCCGAAAGAACGATAAAGAGGAGCCTTAATTTCATTTGTATCGTAAATTTGGAAAAATAAATCAAGCATTAATGTTACTAGTAAATGAGTCCGTTATTCACAAACCTGTCCTGATTTTTGGTAGAATATCGCAATTCACCAGTCCCTATAAAATTATTGTAGGCGAACCCTGAATTAAGAATTTTGTTTAGGAGCGGAAAATAAAACATTAATAGAAACAAACCACTCCTTTACAATGGCGCCCATGAACGTGGGGCAGGTGTGAGTTATATGTGATTATTTTGTAATATAATATTTAATTGTATGTTTTGCACGTTAGTTTAAGATATTTACTATAAGAAATCAAGATGAGTGGCATTTCTAGTGATGAGGATATCCCGGAAGACGTTGATATTTTGAATAAATCTAAAATTAAAAGTTTGTTACGACAGTACGGAGTTAAGGAACCAAAAGGGAATGTGAGGAGGTTGCGATCCGAGTTAAAGTCGATTATTAAAGAGAAAGATGTCCGCAGTAAAGATAAGACGACTAAAGATGGGGCTGAGGTAATAAATCCAATTACATCGACACTAATTAAATCGGGTCAAACTGATGTGGGAAAAATATGTGATCAGATTAGAAAGTGGAATTTAAAATTTGATGGGACTAAAGGGGCCGTTGCGTTTATGGAACGAGTAGATGAGTTAAAGTCAGCTTATAACATTGATGAAAGTTCTTTATTGTGTGCTTTGCCGGAATTGCTTAAAGACAAAGCGTTGTTGTGGTACCGGATCAACCGAGAAAGGTGGCGTTCGTTCAATGATTTTATGACTGACTTTAAACGTGATTATTTGCCGTCTGATTATCTCAATCGCATTGAGGACGAAATTCGGGCGAGAACTCAAGGGGCGGAAGAGACGATCCGTGACTTCGAAATTGCATTACGTACACTCATGCGGCGGCATGGGGGCTTTTCTGAGGAGAAACAATTAGACCTTTTGTACAGGAATCTCAAGCCCGAGTACAAGAGTTACATAAAGAAGCGTGAATTTTCGAGCATGGCGGAACTCATCAGTTTAGGCGTGGAATATGAGCTCATAAATAAGGAGGCAAAACTGTTTCGTCCCCCTCCCAAACTTTCACAGTCGTTTTCATCTGACACGGCTTACCAAGGAAAGTTTGAAACTAAAATAGTAGCGCACAGTAGTAACTCCGCCGAAGTTATCAGTAAAACTTCGAGCCGAGATAATTTCACTGCCAGGCCCGGTTATCAGACGGTAGATAAGAGTTGCTGGAATTGTAAAGGCCGTGGCCATGTATTTAGTCAATGTAAAAAGCCCAGACAAAAATTCTGTTTTGGTTGCGGTAAAATAAATGTCACAAAACGAGAGTGTGAAAATTGTCACCATCAGGGAAACGGCCACAGGGTCCAGCGCTCGGGGATACCGCTGGATCCGAAACCCTCGACGCCCCAGCCGTGAATGTTCACACCTGTACTGAACAGTATACTGATAGTGAAAGGCTCTTTGTAAACATTTTATTTAACAACAAAGTGTATAAAGGTCTCGTGGACACGGGGTCAGTTGTGTCGTACATCGACAGTAAGGTGGCAGATGACTGCCATAAAAATAAATGTTTGTACCGAGAATTAACCAAAACAAAGGTTCGTGTGGCAAACGGACAACTGACGGATATTAAAGGACTTTATTATGTTAATGCTAACATTAAAGGGGTCAATATTGACGGTGAATTACGAGTGATGCCTTCGTTAACAGTTAGTATTTTGCTCGGACTAGACTGGTTAGATAAGTTGCGAGCTGTAATTGACGTGAGTGCACAGGAGATAAGCATAAGGGGAGAAACCGATGTATGTAATGTCGCGGCTTTGGTTGAAATTAGTGACGAGCAGAAAGACCAATTAAATAAATTTCTGTCCGAGGAACTTCCGAAATTTGAAGAAATTCGTGGCCCAAATCACGATGTTGTTCATCATATTAGGTTGAAGCCCAATGTACATCCGGTTAAGCAACGGTAGTTTCCTCGCTCGCCTATCATGACTGAATTAATGCATAAAGAGGTCGACCGATTATTGGAGAGAGGTATCATAGAACCGAGTGTTTCCCCGTGGAGCTCACCAGTTGTGTTAGTAAAAAAACCATCTGGGGCCGTGAGATTCGCGCTCGATTTGAAGAAAGTAAATGAATTAAGCATAAAAGATGCCTACCCAACACCATTTATTTCGTCAATTTTAGATAAATTACGAGGGGCAAAGTTCGTATCAAAACTGGATTTAAAAGATGGGTATTGGTTAATTCCGTTGAGCGAAGATAGTAGGCCGTGTACAGCATTCACTGTCCCTGGGAAAGGTTTATTTCAGTTTAAAGTCGCGCCTTTTGGGCATCATTCGAGTGGGGCGACATTTCAGCGGTTATTGGACTCTATTATTGGCCCGGAATTGGACAACGTGGCCTTCCCCTACGTTGACGACATTATTGTGTTTTCTCCAGACTTTGAATCTCACTTACGGGCTCTGAAGTTAGTGTTTGATAAATTGCGCGACGCTGGACTGCTTTTAAATGCGGCTAAGTGTGAATTTTGTAAGACGGAGCTTGTTTATCTGGGGCATCAAGTGAGTTCGGCCGGAATTGGGGTTGATCCGAGCAAACTCAAGGCGATTGTTGATTATCCAGTGCCCAGGAATGTGAAGGAACTTCGCCGATTTTTGGGCATGTCGTCATGGTATCGGCGATTTATTGACGCCTATTCAAATAAAGTCGAGCCTCTCACGCGCCTGCTGAGGAAAAACAATGCATTTAAGTGGGGGGAGGATCAGGATCGAGCGTTTAGGGAAATGAAACGTGCTCTCACCTCGGCGCCGATTTTAACGTGCCCGGATTTTTCGGTCCCATTTTACGTACAAACGGACGCAAGTGACGTCGGCATCGCGGCAACACTTACGCAGAAGCATGACGACCAGGAATCAGTTATTTCATATTTTAGTCGTGCACTGTCTGACGTAGAGAAGAAATATAGTAGTTGCGAAAAGGAGTGTCTAGCCGTTTTGTGCGCGGTAAGAAAATTTCGACCATATCTCGAAGGATACAGGTTTTATGTCGTATCTGATTGTCAAGCACTAAAATGGCTGCGTAGCTTGTCAAATCCGTCTGGACGATTAGCTCGTTGGAGCCTAGAACTTCAACAGTTTGATTTTGAAGTCATATATCGCAAGGGTGCGCTTAATCAGGTCCCCGACGCATTGTCACGAGCGCCGTGTCAACCACCAACGACTAATGAGGTGTTGTGTTCCAATGAAGTGGGTAACTCCGAGTGGTATGACAACATGAAAATAAAGGTCAGTAATCAACCGGAAAAGTATTCGGACTTTAAGGTAGATAACGGGGTTCTGTTTCGTAGGAGATTTTCTCGTTTCACTGAAAACATTGATGGTGGCGACCAGTGGAAGATGTGTGTACGGGTGAGCGATCGAAAGCGCGTGTTAGACGAAAATCACACCTCACCGACTGCCGGACATTTTGGGCGTTTTAAAACATTTGCTCGCATCGCGGCACGTTATTATTGGCCGGGTATGTACAGAGATGTGGACAGATTCGTCAGGGGGTGTTTTGTGTGTCAGTCCTTTAAACCTGTGCAAAATAAAGTCCCAGGGTTAATGGGCGCAACCAGAGCGGCGGGCTCCCCGTGGGAGATTGTATCGACTGATTTGATAGGGCCACTAGTTAATTCGTCTCAAGGAAATTGTTATCTGGTGTTGTTCCAAGATACATTCTCAAAGTGGGTGGAATACAAACCGTTGCGCCGTGCTACGGCTCAGACTGTATCGGATGCCTTCGAGAAGCTTGTTATATTTAGGCACGGAACGCCTAAGATATTACTGTCAGATAACGGAGTGCAATATAAAAATAAGATATTTCAGGACTTGGCTGTAACGTTTAAGATTCAACATTCATTCACACCTTTGTATACCCCTCAAACAAATCCCGTGGAGCGTACAAACAAAACAGTAAAAACAATGATAGGCCAGTTTTGTAATGATAACCAGCGGAAGTGGGACGTTAATTTGCCGCAATTAATATTCGCGTGGAACACGGCAGTTCAATCGTCCACGGGATTCACACCCGCATTCTTAGTCTATGGTCGGGAGCTCGAGTTACCAGGGACGCTTAAACACGAATTAATAAACAGTCGTCAGGCGCCGCAGGAAGTAGGCTATGAGAATGTCATCAATGCTCGGTCGAAGCGACTCCAACAAGCATTCGCAATAGTACGTGAAAACTTGAAACAGGCATCTCTCGATCAACGACGGAATTACAATCTGAGGCGGCGCCCACTGCAATTCAGTGTCGGCGATGAGGTAATGAGAAGAAACTACGTGCTGTCAGATGCAAGTAAAGGTGTGACCGCGAAGCTGTCTCCGAGGTTCGTGGGTCCGCTGGTTGTGAGGAGGAAACTAGGTGCTAATGTTTACGCCTTGGCGGATGCGTCTGGTAAAAATGCCGGAGAATGGCATGTGAAGGATTTGAAAGCCTTTGTACGGGGCTTTCAATTCCAGTCTTGATAAGAGTGAGTCATTGTTATCGTGAAATTGTTTGTTTCACCATTCATATGCTCGCGCATGTCCTGGGCGAGTGAGTCATGAATGAGATTCAGATAACTATGTAATATGATATGTCTTTTGTGTTGCTAATTTTTCTAATTACATGAGTTGTTTCGAGGGAATTAATCGATTTATTGTGGATGAGAAATGTAATAATTTTGATGCTAGTATGAATGGGGATTGATGGATGTGTTTTATATTATCGTGTTATGTTTCATGTATTTGTGTTAAAAAAAAATCTTTAATGTTGTAGAATGGCAAAACGTGGTGGGGGAAACCGAAATCGAAACAGGCGGAGACGCAGGGGGAAAGGCCACGAGGCGAGAAAAAGGTTGGCGTGGAAGCTACGGCTCTCGACACGAGTCCTACGGGAAGTTGCAGAACATGGGTGCAGCGGCGTGGTGTACAGTGACGTCGTGCTGGGGACGCCTGGCACACCGTTGTTGGACGAGCGTCCTTATGATGAACCGCGCGTAGTTCATTCGGCGTCAGCGGGTCCGGTTAGTGGCGTGCCGTTGGAGATGGCCATACAGCGGTTGCCGCCACTTGCTGAGGTTCGGCCAAACTTCGGCTCGACGGAAGATTTGGACGTTTTGTGGATTGATTCCCCTGGTCAACGTTTGTTCGATGCCACACCTCCGCGGAGCGATTCCAGCGGCAATTTATGTTTCACGCCGAAAAGCGTAATGGGGACATACCGCGTCGGAATGGTGGAGTCGAGCCCGGTGATTCGGCTATCACCCCGTAATGATAACATGATACTCAGCGATGTATCTAATGATCCTCCCACGTGGACCGAGCTATTACAAATTGTCGAAGGATTGTAAAGCATGTCAATGTTTATTGTGTCTTTGAACTTAGTAATCGAATGTTTATTTCAATTGAAGTTATTAGTTTTGTGCGTGCATCAGTGTTGACTTTAATTTGTATCGCAACATCTATTTTATGTTAATTTTTCTCAATCTTAAGCTACTGAATGTTTGACTGCATTGCATAATAATTTTGTGTTGGGAATGAGTAAAGAAGAAGTATATGATTTTTTATTACGACAATTGTGGCATTGGGATGAATTTTTTTGATACTGTTCTGAATTACTATTCTTTTGTGTTCCTAATGTAGGAAGGGGGTGTGAGGGACTGATTTCCCTCACTGAGCAAATTTAAAGTTGCCGCCAATATATTGACACATTGTGTGCCGCATGAGGGGGGTTGAGGATTGAACTTTGACCGGCCGGCGCGGACCGATGCAATTCATAGAGACTCTCCAGTTAGTTGTAGTTGTGCCCGTGACCGTGAAGGACCCACTGCCGACGGCCTGGTTGGGTAAGCCTGTATCGATCTTTGCTTAAGTTACCTGTAGGCTAATTACACCAAATAGCGTTTGGATTACCGAATAATTTCATCTTTTAGTAAGCATTGTGGATCCATTTTCGATTTTCAAAGTATAACTCTCAAATTAAATATCACGTGTATTAGCAGTAGTGCCCTGTCGCGGCAGGACTCCGTCGCTGACCGGTGCACGAAGTGTGAAAGTAAAATTCATCAATAAGTATAATTAAATTAATTAATTGTGAAACGCGCTCGCGCCAGTACCCCGGTGCTGACCAGCGGATCACGACGGTCCCGTAATTATCGAATAAAGTGTCAAGTTTGAGGCCACGTGGTTTAGGTATTGTGTGAGTCCCGGCCATATCACGTGATCGTGAGTAATTTCCGATTATTTGAGGTACTAATAACCTGGTAATGAGATACTATCTGCCCTAAGACAAATTAATAATTTCTAGGGTAAAAATTTCAGATAGTCGAGAGTGTGGGACACCTGCCCCCCCCCCCCCATTGCACATGTCACACTAGATTGGCTTACAGTAATAATAATAAAATATCAAAGTCACAGTTGTTTCGATCCGTGAGATTCGCGGTTGTTGCCGCCAGAATCCCGTTGATTAATTAAATTTCCCATCGCCAATGTCACAATTGTCACAAGACACCGCGGCTGTCGCCTGTCGGTGTCCATGAGAATATTTATTTAGTATTTTGTTTCAGATTTCAAGTTCAAAAATCACCCAAAGACATTTTTGATTTATATATTAATTTTCATTGTCTGAATCTTGAATCGCTCGCGGCTGTCGCCGAAAGAACGATAAAGAGGAGCCTTAATTTCATTTGTATCGTAAATTTGGAAAAATAAATCAAGCATTAATGTTACTAGTAAATGAGTCCGTTATTCACAAACCTGTCCTGATTTTTGGTAGAATATCGCAATTCACCAGTCCCTATAAAATTATTGTAGGCGAACCCTGAATTAAGAATTTTGTTTAGGAGCGGAAAATAAAACATTAATAGAAACAAACCACTCCTTTACAGTCTCTATTAATTGCCTGGTATCTCACCTAATGGTTATTAAATCTAAATTCCAACATATTTATACCTAATTGGTCAACTTTGGTATAACACATTCTGTCGTATTAGTATAAACGTGCACCTGAACTGCATTTGAGTCATTGTCTGAAAAACAATCTAATCGAAAAGCTGCAACACTGTTATGTCCGCAATAACAGTATATTGACAGCAATTTCTACGATATTCGTAAGGGATAGTTCACGTTTTTCATTTGCAACACACATCCCTTACTAATGAAAAAAAGAAAGAAAAAAAAACAGTCTGAAATGACTTTAGGGTAGACTGATGTTATTAATTTACCTTCACCATCAACAATTGCTGACCATGTTGACTGTGGTATGTCGAATGTTGTCATGTATGAACCACATGAGAATTTCCTTGTTTTATCACTTTCCTTTTTAGTTGGTGAAATTACATCAAATTTCACTGTTACGCTAGATTTAATTTTTATAGCAGCACTTTCTTTTTCCTTCTCTGATGGCATGTCATTCCCTGTTTGACCATCATTCAGAGGTTGCGGGTCGTCGGGGTCAGAGGATATATCATTATCAACGGCAAAACAATTCTAATCATCATTTAAGATATTGAAAAATTTCAAGGGAGCTGCCCTGGTTTTCAGGTTTATGAATTGTATGTTGTACACAGTTCTGTCGCTCCCCATCACCAGGTAAAACTGCGTTACTATGTTCAATTTCATCGGGTGAGTATGTTTTTGGCAATTCTTGTTTTAACACACAAGCTTTATGTATTACAGTTGGTCTTAGTTCAATTATACGTAATCGACACTTACCAACTTCATCAATAATTTTTGTTAAGTGTTTACTTATGAATTTTTCTACATTTCTTTTGTCTTTCATAGGATGTAAACTGTAATATTCAACAACATTTTCTGTTAATGACTTCATTTCATTCCTTAGGTCTTTGTATGAAAATAATGACAGTGTAATGCAAATATTTGATATGTCTGTCACTTTTTGCTCAACTGTACAGGTTTTCCAATAATTTCTTTTCCTGACAAGTTCTAAATTTAAAGGAAACATTTTACTCAGACACTGATATCTCAGTCTTTGTAACTACCGGTATATTTATACCGGTATATATATTAAATTTCATATAATTGGCAACAGATCTTTATGAGTATTGCCTAGTGTGCAACAATATGTAAAAATTACTGTGGTTTTAGTTCAGATAATTCATGTTCAACTTACAAGTTGAACTTCTGAGCACAAATTCTGTGATCAACAAACCCTCTAAGTTCAGAGTTTGGCGCACGACTTAGTGAGCGCAAATACTATAACCACTAAACTTTTAAAGTTCAGTGATTGGCGCCCAACTTAATGAGCGCAAATACTACAAGTACTAAACTTACCAAGTTCAGTGTTTGGCGCACGACTTAGTGAGTGCAAATTTACAACCACTAAACTTTCCTAGTTCAGTGTTTGGGGAACATCTTGGTGAGCGCAAATACTATTACCACTAATCTTTCCAAGTTCAGTGTTTGGCGCACGACATAGTGAGCGCAAATTTACAACCACTAAACTTTCCAAGTTCAGTGTTTGGCGCACAAATTGGTGAGCGCAAATACTATTACCACTAAACTTTCCAAGTTCAGTGTTTGGCGCACGACTTAGTGAGCGCAAATTCAATGGTCATGTTCAGTTATGAGAATGTAAATATAAACTTAATTTTTAATTTAAAATTAATTTGAGAGGTATACAGCCTCGAGGGGTGTATACATTAGCTGTAATACAGCAACTGATGTTCTTAATCCTGAAAAAAATTACAAAAAATTAATTCTCATTAAACATTTTTGCTAACTGGAAAATTAAGAACCTAAAACACTTAATAGTCTATATCCCAGATAACCTATACATAGTCGTATAACGAAAATGTCTGTGAAACAGAATAATATCAGAAATAGGTGTTAAAATCACTAATACAAATTGAAAATGTTACAATTGTTGAAACATATCCAATTTTTGGTATCACAATAACAATATATTATTGTATCACAATAGTGATGAGTACATTAGTGGCATTTATTTCGATGGCGTATTTCCAAAGTGGGAAATCATTCAAAACGTTATTCAAGTCAGGATCAAGGCAGCAAACTGATGTTCTAGCATTTTTTTTCACAAAAGAAACATTTCTTTTAATTTTTCTATAAACAAAAGCAAAAAAACCTACAAGAAATTCATTAACAATTATTACAACTTAAGATCCACTAAAAATTTCTCGTTTTATCAACACAATAAAAGTTTTTATCAAAAATAATTCATGTATTCTGCAAATAAACTCTAAAATAGGTTACCAGGACGAATTAAAGAGAAAAAAATGCTATTCAAAATTAATAATAATATGTAAAAGTTTCTTCGAGAAAAATGTTACTATAGCGCAAAAGAATATCTTGAAGAAAAAATATAACAAACTACTATATATAAAAAAGTAATAAAAAAATTATAAAGTAACAGTGTATGAGGTAGAAGACACAAAAGATATGGGAAGATTTTGAATTGAACAATTGAAGTTTTAAATTGTTGTATTTTATTTAGGTAAGGTTAATGCCCCAAATACAGACACCTTAAGGCTGAATTGCAGTTTACATTAGCAGAAAAACACTTAAAGGTTATGTAAAGCTTTCGAGTATTAGGAATTTATTTATTTGCCAATTCATAATAAAAACATACATAAACATTTCATAATAAAACTGATCGTACTAATAAAACACTCGGACTCTGCCGAGTGCCGAACTTACTTTGTACTGCCAAATTTAAAAGCTGTTGAGTAAGTTTCTGTATTATATTGGAATATTATTATAACAAACCTAAAACATTAGGAATGAGAAACATTCAATGGAATATGTACAATTAATTACATATTCTTTATTTAATACAAACAAGTTATACCATACATAACGCATAACCTCAATAAATTACAACTGCAGGCAGGCCCAGATTAACACTTTTTGACACCCTAGGCCAAAGGTCACATTACGCCCCCCCCCCCCTAAAAAAACAAGCCGATTCATTACCTTATTACAATTCGATATGATATGAAACTAAAACATGTTTTATATCAAGTGTTGGTATTAATAGTTGGGAAAAGTAATACCGACAATGGTGACAACACTATGTCGGTATTTGGTGAAGTGATGAAATTTTGTTTCAAATACCAACATAGCAAATTAAATTACAAGGAAAAAACAATAATAAGAAAAAAGATAGCAGTATTTATGATTAATATTAGAAACCCTTATTATTTGGTCTCCAATTAAAACATAACTTTAATACAAACGTAAAAATATTCAAATACTCATTTCCTACACCAGATGTCTATTTTCCTATTGGAAACCTTTAAGATTCTTAACTAAAATCACTCGGGCAACCTGAAGAAATAAATGAAGAAAAAAAAGCTAATTTATACTCCTACCACTAACTATTACAAAGAAAAATATAACATAGAGATTATTGAAGTGGTACGAGCAATGATTGGAGCAAAAGGAACAATAAAGAAACAAGCCGAAGAATTAATGAAAAAGTTTTAAATTCCAAAAAAAAATTTTAAAAGAACGGTCATTAAGTGCACTGAAGGACTACATCAAAATTTAAAAAAATCATCTTTATGCCAACCAAGTATATTAATTTCTAAATTTTCTGTAACCTACTCTCCTTTTTATTTGTATGTCATTATTCTTTGTCCCACTGGGCAACCTCTAAATTGAGGAAGTGTTATTTTGGAATAAAATTATATATGTATATATAGTGTGATAGGTCTCGTTAATCAAATAATAACTAAATAAAACGTATGTAATAATTAATCGTAATAAAAATAAATAGGTATATGCGTCGCGGATAAATTATTAAATAAAAAACGTAAGTAAATTATAATAAATTAGTTTTTAAAGAATATCTAATATCGGCAAGATGGCGAAAAAAGCCTTGCGCAATGTCAAAACGAAGATGGAGGCGGGGCTTAAACGGACTACTGCTCATCTAGTTGGAGTATCGTGAGCTCCCAGACCTCCACGGACATACGCTTTTGGGGCTGAAAACGGAAAATTTCCGTTTTCGAGGTGTGCGCAGTTCTCCCTTCCAAAAGTGACGCTACCGCGAGAGAGACGGGCCATTACCGTTTGGTACTTTAACAGCGTAGTGCGACGGTTGTTCGGGTTAAGTTAAACTTAATTTACCACAGCACTTGTGCAGCTGGAGTTGCACATAGGACATAGGCTAGTGTAACATTATCCCGCCTAAGTTATTCCCGTCTAGTGGGACAGTTATTCGGATTATTAAGAGCGGTTGGAGTTGGATTGGATATTATTGTTCATTGTCTGAGGACTAAAATTCTCGTGGAAAATTCACCTGATCAGAACCATTTGTAACAGTATAGCTATAAGCATCTGGTATTGTGGATTTGACCTGTGTAAAAGTGACTAGTAAGTGTAAAAATTAACGACAGTAAAAGTCATTTTTCATGTTAATATGCGGGCCTATGACTTATTTGAAACACCAATCCTGGGACGAGAGGCAGCGGACCAGAATTCGTCAGGGCATCTACCTAATCGCAACTGACGAGCCGGAGGGGAAGAAGATGGCTACAACAGGAAGAAGATGGCTACAACAACAGGTCAGGAGTGATGGACATTCTAGTTTTATTAATTTTCAAGTAAAAAAACTTTAAATTTAATAGATTGCGTTAGATAAAAAAAAATTTAATAAGTTTACCGCTGACTAGAACGGAGCAAAATGGCGCACATCAAAGTGGAACAGTAGCTTAATAGCTTATAGGCATAAGTATTAAGCAAATTGCTGTTTAAAGAATCCAAGTATCTTTTATTTAGTTAGACGTACTTAATCATTAATCATAAATACCTAGCTTGGTCAGTCAATGATAGCCTATCATAGTAAGTTAGGGCCTATTTAAATTTTAATTACCGGTACCGTAATTATTAATGTTGAAAATAAATCTAAAATAAGTATGTTTGACAATAATGAGTTGGAAATGGAAGACAATATACAGTCTCATAATAGGCAGCCTATGCTTGACAACGAAGAAACTGTTTTTCTTAATGACGAAAGAGATGATTTCGCAAAGTTTATCACAGTCTAGTGTTGCCACGACTGTCGGTTTGATTATTAAGATTAGAATATCCCAAAAAACTACAGCCAAATGAAGTTACCTACAAAACTAAAAAAGGACCAAATGTTGTTTATTGTATGTATACAAATTTAATATGATGATTAGGTTATTTTTCATTTTAGACTTGATTCAAAATTCCTCTTGTCGTTAGCTATAAAACACGTACTTGATGCATGTTGTTGTCTATTATACCAATAAATATGGTATTTCCTTGTATGGTATTTAATTGTGAACAATATAAAAGTTTTTGGGTGAATCTAAGTGGTGTGGACTTTATGAAAATCCCCTTTTAGTAAACACTTACACTGTAATCAACTTTTTCCGCCATTTTCCAAAATGGCTAATGTTCCTGTTGTGGGAAAATTTGGGAATTTTTACCAAATGATCAAGGACACATGCCAATCTCATTCCACTGGTTCTCGTTACCCGGCCAATTTTGTCTAGGTCAAGGCCATATTTTGGCTAAATGTCCCGGACTATGAAGTTCTTTAGGGCTACGCCCCACATGACTTAAAAATACCCTCGGCCCTATGGTGTTGAAATTTGACATGGACGTTCCTCTTTACTGCTTTGCGCTCAATTAGGCGATTAGACTTACTAAAAATGTTACAAATAAATGCTATATGTCAACTTTTTAGATTAATTTGAAATCTGGAATTTTGCATACATAAGGTTTAATTTATTTATTGTATGTGCGAGGACTAAGCGTGTGAATGACAGCGCACACACTGCCAGAATTAATAATTTGGTGTTTGGTGCCTGCCCTATTTCCGCCAGGTTGCCAGGTTCTCATAACAAGTGCCTTCCTTAGGGTGGAGCGAGTGGAACGGCCGCTCCAGGCCTCGCGCTGAGGAGGGCCTCGCTCCGCGAGGCCTTGCCCCCTAAGAAGTTAGTTGCATAAACGTTTAGGTTGAATAAAAATCATATAATAATGAATAGATACGTACCTAAAAATCGGTTTAATTACCAGCATATTGCGCTGCGTTCAATAACTGTGATTTAAAAACCTACGAACGCTATTCTTATTTGTACGTAATAGTAGCGACCCAAAGGAAGGAACCCAAAAGGAGGTTTAATTTCTGTAACTCAAACAATTTCAAAGAAAGAGGTCTGATGGATTGATTAGATATATAGACAGGCGGAAAACGTCTAGACATAACTTGGACACATGCTGTCGTATGTTCCATACCCCACAACCCCCCAGCAATCACCGTTAAATAAGGCCTCGCAAAAATATTTTGCTCCAGGCCTCGCATTTCCTAAGGACGGCTCTGCTCATAACGGTGTGAGCGTTCCAGGTGTATATATAGAGTTGTAAGACCTCTCAACAACGTTAAAATAATAAACATTTTTTGGTTTTATACAGATGAATAACTACATATTCAGCGAAATGGAGGCCCTGCTGATTGGGCCTGCTGCGGAGCTCTGCCGCAATGTGAACACCGTGCTGTCAAGGGTGCGGTGGCTAAATCCTGGGGTGGCGGTAGGCCTGATACGTAAGTTTAAAATAAATTATTTTTCTTAACTTACAGGGGCGATAATGTGGAAGTAGTGATGGATGGTAGTGAAAGGTTTCCGTTTAGAGTGTGAGAGTACTGATTTTGCACTTCAAGTCTATTTTTTCAAGCTATAAATGAAACACAATCTTTTTCAAGTTAATCTGCTCCAAATCAAGCATGTATGGGAAACTTACTTTAAATGAATCAAATAAATGTAGGCCAATAGTAGAATGTCAATATGACAATTACTACCATGGGGTTATATAAGAATTGTTTAATTAGGATACTATTAATTTTTCACTTTTCATAGCAATTTTTCATAGCAAATTTTGTTTCAGACCGAAACAAAATTCTAAATATACTAAAATCATTAGCAACGTATGAAAAGTTACCAATTTTGGCCAGTTAATTTTCAATTCCCAACATTATTGCCAGATGTCTGAGCTAATTTTGGCTAGTTATGCTTCGTTGCCGAGTTTACAGTGAATTTGACTACCTACTTTAAAGGACATATGTACTTAAATAAAACTGTCTGGGGTTTTTTTTATGAATTGATGCCAGTAACATTTTTTCTATAGTTTATTAGTCAAAGTGTGTAGGCAGTCCGGGAATCGAACCCGTGATCTCTTAAAGCCCAAGACGCTAATCGTTGAGCTAGCAAGACTGTTTGGGATTGTAGGTCTTATAGGTATGCATAGATTTAAGCAAATGGGCTGGAGGCAGGGAAGGCGCCAGCACTCATGTCAGCACTCACCTCCTCCCACCTAACTGGCAACGACTCGTTTTTACAATTTTCATTCTAATATTCTTTCAAAGCATATAACTCCAACAATAAAAAAAAGTGTGTATAGATGTACTACCGTATATAATATTTATTAAATAGTAGGCCGAATTTATTTTATTTTGCTATTTTAAGAATTATTTTTATTTCTAGAGACATATCAAGATCCAGATAGAGTTGTGCGAATTTGTTTGACGAGGAGAGGTAGAAGAGATGTAGTGTAGTTGTCTATCTACCAATATGTGCAGTTACACCATGCTGACATGGTTAGTTTGTTCTTAAAATGACTTTTTGTAGGACCTTGCACTACGGTCGCAGTGGCGATTGTGTACATCTTAAGAAATGGCCTAAAGTCACATTAAATTATAAAAATTGTGATTGATGGTTAGTGATCGGTTATCTTAACTCTTATTCTTAACATTTAACTGATAAAGGGAAAAAACCCTTAGGATTAATTGTATATAGAGTCTTGTTGTACTGGGTCACAATTCTGTCTCAAAATTTTCAGCTTATGGAAGCCCAGCAATAAGTTCTTTAAAGGCCTGGCCTACAATACCGAATGTAATCATGATGTATTGTAGTTTTCTATCTACCAACATGTGCAGTTACACCATGCTGACATGGTTAGTTTATTCTCAAAATGACTTTTTGTAGGACCTTGCACTACGGTTGCAGTAGCGTTAATAGATTAAAGTTTTACGTAGGCCTAGGAATTAATTATTGTACTTTTGATACTGCTCGACTGTCACTCTTAAGATATACGCAGACCTTCCTAAAAACAATGATATATATACCTTATAATACCAAATCAATGAAATAAAAACAGTACAAAACAATCTATTGCTAGCTGTCACATTTTAAATAAACGAATGAATGAATGAATGAATGAATGAGTGAATGAATGAATGAATGCATAGATATGCATAGATTTAAGCAAATGGGCTGGAGGCGGGGCCGGCGCTAGCACTTATGTCGCCCTACGCTAAGATTACATTTGCCGGCCTGCCCCCTCCACCTCCTCCTCCCACCTAACTGGCAACGACTCGTTTTTACAATTTTCATTCATAATATTCTTTCAAATCATATAACTCCAACAATAAAAAAAATGTGTGTATAGATGTACTACCGTATATAATATTTATTAAATAGTAGGCCGAATTTATTTTATTTTGCTATTTTAATAATTATTTTTATTTCTAGAGACATATCAAGATCCAGATAGAGTTGTGCGAATTCGTTTGATGAGGAGAGGTAGAAGAGGCGGAAGAGGAAGAAGAGGGAAAGGAAGAGGCGGCCGAGGGAGCTAGAGGGGAGGGAATTTCGGTAGAGGTGGAAGAAGAGGTGTGGAACAAGGAAGAAGGAATGAAGGACGAAGAGAGGGCAGAGAAGACAGGGGGGGGAAGGAGAGAAGATGCAGGAGAAAGAGGGGGCGGGAATGACAGGGGGGAGGAGAGAAGATGTAGGAGGAAGAGGGGACGAACGGGTAAGGGATGGGGAGGAGAGGGATGGGGAGGAGAGGAATGGGGAGGAGAGGAATGGAGATGATAGGGACAGGAACAGTGGGGAGGATAGTTGTGATGAGGAGTGGAGAGGGGAGGATGGGAACCGAGAGTGGCGGCGTAGTGGCGGGAGGGGGAGGGGGGAGGGCAAGAAGGGGTAGAGGGAGAGTAAACTAAGTTAAGATTTTTTAAGGAGTTTTTATTTTTTGGTATATGTATTTTTATGTTACATAGGTTTTTTAGATTATTTTAGGACTTTTTATTTCTTTTGTTTTGTTATATTTTTTTATGTTTTCTATATAAGTTTTTGATTATTTTAGGAGTTTTTTTTTTATATTTAATTATTGTTATGTTTCATATACAGGTAAATTTTTTATTTTGAGTTTATTATCATGAAAATAAATTTGTTTTAAATTTTTTATTGTTTTTAAATAAAGTTGTGTAAGTTGGAAAACTGTTATAAATCATTATCCAAGGCCTGACCAAATAATGAATGTAATCATGATGTAGTGTAGTTGTCTAACTACCAATATGTGCAGTTACACCATGCTGACATGGTTAGTTTTTTCAATGGTGTTTTTTTTACAAATGGCCTAAAGTCACATTAAATTATAAAAATTGTGATTGATAGTTAGTGTTTGGTTATCTTACCTCTTATTCTTAACATTTAACTGATAAAGGGTAAAAAAACCTTAGGATTATTTGTATATAGAGTAGTGTTGTACTGGATCACAATTCCGTCTCAAAATTTTCAGCTCATGGAAGCCCAGCAATAAGTTCTTTAAAGGCCTGGCCCACAATAGCGAATGTAATAATGATGTAGTGTAGTTGTCTATCTACCAATATGTGCAGTTACACCATGCCGACATGGTTAGTTTGTTCTCAAAATGACTTTTTGTAGGACCTTGCACTACGGTCGCAGTGGCGATTGTGTACATCTTAAGAAATGGCCTAAAGTCACATTAAATTATAAAAATAGTGATTGATGGTTAGTGTTTGGTTATCGTAACTCTTATTCTTAACATTTAACTGATAAAGGGAATAAACCCTTAGGATTAATTGTATATAAAGTCTTGTTGTACTGGGTCACAATTCACTCTCAAAATTTTCAGCTTATGGAAGCCCAGCAATAAGTTCTTTAAAGGCCTGGCCTACAATACCGAATGTAATCATGATGTAGTGTAGTTGTCTATCTACCAATATGTGCAGTTAAACCATGCTGACATGGTTAGTTTATTCTCAAAATGACTTTTTGTAGGACCTTGCACTACGGTTGCAGTAGCGTTAATAGATTAAAGTTTTACGTAGGCCTAGGAATTAATTATTGTACTTTTGATACTGCTCGACTGTCATTCTTAAGATATACTCTGATCTTCCTAAAAACAATGATATATATACCTCATAATACCAAATCAATGAAATAAAAACAGTACAAAACAATCTATTGCTAGCTGTCACATTTTAAATAAACGAATGAATGAATGAATGAATGAGTGAATGAATGAATGAATGCATAGATATGCATAGATTTAAGCAAATGGGCTGGAGGCAGGGCCGGCGCTAGCACTTATGTCGCCCTACGCTAAGATTACATTTGCCGGCCTGCCCCCTCCACCTCCTCCTCCCACCTAACTGGCAACGACTCGTTTTTACAATTTTCATTCATAATATTCTTTCAAATCATATAACTCCAACAATAAAAAAATGTGTGTATAGATGTACTACCGTATATAATATTTATTAAATAGTAGGCCGAATTTATTTTATTTTGCTATTTTAATCATTATTTTTATTTCTAGAGACATATCAAGATCCAGATAGAGTTGTGCGAATTCATTTGATGAGGAGAGGTAGAAGAGGCGGAAGAGGAAGAAGAGGGAGAGGAAGAGGCGGCCGAGGGAGCTAGAGGGGAGGGAATTTCGGTAGAGGTGGAAGAAGAGGTGTGGAACAAGGAAGAAGGAATGAAGGACGAAGAGAGGGCAGAGAAGACAGGGGGGGGAAGGAGAGAAGATGCAGGAGAAAGAGGGGGCGGGAATGACAGGGGGGAGGAGAGAAGATGTAGGAGGAAGAGGGGACGAACGGGTAAGGGATGGGGAGGAGAGGGATGGGGAGGAGAGGAATGGGGAGGAGAGGAATGGAGATGATAGGGGCAGGAATAGTGGGGAGGATAGTTGGGATGAGGAGTGGAGAGGGGAGGATGGGAACCGAGAGTGGCGTTGGAGGCGGGAGGGGGAGGGGGGGAGGGCTGAAGAGGTAGAGGGAGAGTAAACTAAGTTAAGATTTTTTAAGGAGTTTTTATTGTTTTGTTATATGTATTTTTATGTTACATAGGTTTTTTAGATTATTTTAGGACTTTTTATTTCTTTTGTTTTGTTATATATTTTTATGTTTTCTATATAAGTTTTTGATTATTTTAGGAGTTTTATTTTTTTTATATTTAATTATTTTTATGTTTCATATACAGGTAAATTTTTTATTTTGAGTTTATTATCATGAAAATAAATTTGTTTTAAATTTTTTATTGTTTTTAAATAAAGTTGTGTAAGTTGTAAAACTGTTATAAATCATTATTCAAGGCCTGACCAAATAATGAATGTAATCATGATGTAGTGTAGTTGTCTATCTACCAATATGTGCAGTCACACCATGCTGACATGGTTAGTTTTTTCAATGGTGTTTTTTTTACAAATGGCCTAAAGTCGCATTAAATGATAAAAATAGTGATTGATGGTTAGTGTTTGGTAATCTTAACTCTTATTCTTTACATGTAACTGATAAAGGGAAAAAACCATTAGGATTAATTGTATATAGAGTCTTGTTGTACTGGGTCACAATTCGGTCTCAAAATTTTCAGCTTATGGAAGCCCAGCAATAAGTTCTTTAAAGGCCTGGCCTACAATACCGAATGTAATCATGATGTAGTGTAGTTGTCTATCTACCAATATGTGCAGTTACACCATGCTGACATGGTTAGTTTTTTCTCAAAATGACTTTTTGTAGGACCTTGCACTACGGTTGCAGTAGCGTTAATAGATTAAAGTTTTACGTAGGCCTAGGAATTAATTATTATACTTTTGATACTGCTCGACTGTCATTCTTAAGATATACGCAGACCTTCCTAAAAACAATGATATATATACCTTATAATACCAAATCAATGAAATAAAAACAGTACAAAACAATCTATTGCTAGCTGTCACATTTTAAATAAACGAATGAATGAATGAATGAGTGAATGAATGAATGAATGCATAGATATGCATAGATTTAAGCAAATGGGCTTGAGGCAGGGCCGGCGCTAGCACTTATGTCGCCCTACGCTAAGATTACATTTGCCGGCCTGCCCCCTCCACCTCCTCCTCCCACCTAACTGGCAACGACTCGTTTTTACAATTTTCATTCTAATATTCTTTCAAAGCATATAACTCCAACAATAAAAAAAGTGTGTATAGATGTACTACCGTATATAAGGATACCTATTTAATAGGAGGCCGAATTTATTTCATTTTGCTATTTTAATAATTATTTTTATTTCTAGAGACATATCAAGATCCAGATAGAGTTGTGCGAATTCGTTTGATGAGGAGAGGTAGAAGAGGCGGAAGAGGAAGAAGAGGGAGAGGAAGAGGCGGCCGAGGGAGCTAGAGGGGAGGGAATTTCGGTAGAGGTGGAAGAAGAGGTGTGGAACAAGGAAGAAGGAATGAAGGACGAAGAGAGGGCAGAGAAGACAGGGGGGGGGAAGGAGAGAAGATGCAGGAGAAAGAGGGGGCGGGAATGACAGGGGGGAGGAGAGAAGATGTAGGAGGAAGAGGGGACGAACGGGTAAGGGATGGGGAGGAGAGGGATGGGGAGGAGAGGAATGGGGAGGAGAGGAATGGGGAGGAGAGGAATGGAGATGATAGGGGCAGGAACAGTGGGGAGGATAGTTGGGATGAGGAGTGGAGAGGGGAGGATGGGAACCGAGAGTGGCGTAGTGGCGGGAGGGGGAGGGGGGGAGGGCAAGAAGGGTTAGAGTGAGAGTAAACTAAGTTAAGATTTTTTAAGGAATTTTTATTGTTTTGTTATATGTATTTTTATGTTACATAGGTTTTTAGGTTTTAGACCTTGCACTACGGTCGCAGTGGCGATTGTGTACATGTAAAGAAATGGCCAAAAGTCGCATTAAATGATAAAAATAGTGATTGATGGTTAGTGTTTGGTTATCTTAACTCTTATTCTTAACATTTACCTGATAAGGGGTAAAAAAAACCTAAGGATTATTTGTATATAGAGTCGTGTTGTACTGGATCACAATTCGGTCTCAAATTTTTCAGCTTATGGAAGCCCAGCAATAAGTTCTTTAAAGGCCTGGCTTACAATAGTGAATGTAATCATGATGTAGTGTAGTTGTCTATCTACCAATATGTGCAGTTACACCATGCTGACATTGTTACTTTGTTCTCAAAATGACTTTTTGTAGGACCTTGCACTTCAGTCGCAGTGGCGATTGTGTACATCTTAAGAAATGGCCTAAAGTCACATTAAATTATAAAAATAGTGATTGATGGTTAGTGATCGGTTATCTTAACTCTTATTCTTAACATTTAACGATATGGGGTAAAAAAAAAAACATTAGGATTAATTGTATATAGAGTCTTGTTGTACTGGGTCACAATTCGGTCTCAAAATTTTCAGCTTATGGAAGCCCAGCAATTAGTTCTTTAAAGGCCTGGCCCATGATAATGAATGTAATCGTGATGTAGTGTAGTTGTCTATCTACCAATATGTGCAGTTACATCATGCTGACATGGTTAGTTTGTTCTCAAAATGACCTTTTGTAGGACCTTGCACTACGGTCGCAGTGGCGATTGTGGACATCTTAAGAAATGGCCTAAAGTCACATAAAATTATAAAAATAGTGATTGATGGTTAGTGTTTGGTTATCTTAACTCTTATTCTTAACATTTAACTGATAAAGCTAATTTAAAAATTTACTATAATATTATATAATAAAACTATTTAATATTTATGAAATTAAAATATACTAGCCTATGTAGGCCTATTGAAAATTATTTTTTTTTTTAACTCTATAATATTTCTAATATAATTTAATGTAGTGGCTTGTATCCTCTAGCTATGACGCTTTTCGTACTTAGTACTAAGACATTAAAAACAGCTCATATATAGGCCGGGTTTTACGGCATTATAAAATTGCTATTGCATCCTGATGCAACAAATTTGACAGGCATTTCACCTTATTCACATTATTAATCACGACAATCATAATATTGACAAAATAGGATGATGTGATAGGTTCCGGGCTCTCCATTGAACTGCATGCTACAGCGCTGCAGGGTCAGTCTAGTGAGCGGCGTTGCCACGTTTCGTCACCGCGGCCTTGTATTAAGGTTGGCTATGACTTTACCCCTGTGGTTATGTTTATGTTAGGGTATACCTACTGCATTTTAATGAGTTTTGATTATTTATTTATTTTAATAGAACATTGAAATAATGATTATTGTTTAAAACAATTATGAGTTTAAAATGTAGGTAGGCATAATGCAAAATTTTAATTTAAATAGGCTAGTATTATTTTAAACATTTATTACCTAATGGATTAGTCCGGTTAGACAGAGGTTCAAAACGTACTTCAGACTCAATCCTGAACAGTTCAATGAAGTGTTGCCCTAATAGAACCTTGGTTGAGACATTCTGTGCATGCGTTAGCTAAGACTACCGTGAAGGTAGTGGTAAAAAATCACCCGAGGAGTGGTAGTGGTGGTACTAAGACTTAAGCCCCGTTTACACGCTCCAATATATCGGTGCGATCTGATCGGTACCAACCATATCGTAGCGATAATCGGAGCGTGTAAACGGTAGATCATACCGATATATCGAGGTTGGACGAAAAATGAAAATTTCATTTTTCTGGCTAGATTGACAACGATATCGCAAGTTTGGAGCGACAGGTTGGAACGTGTAAACAACGCTCCAACTTAATCGATGCGATCAGTTCTGTAGTTGTAAACGGAACATCAATCTCCAATTTATCGCAACGATATTTTCGTGTAATCAGATCGCACCAATATATCGTAGCATGTAAACGGGGCTTTCAATCTCCAATTTATCGCTCCGATCTATCGGTGCAATCAGATCGCACCGATATATCGGAGCGTGTAAACGGGGCTTTAGTCCCGCCACTACCGAAGTGTGCAATAGTCCGGTGTGAACGGTCCCATACGATAACACAGTGAGCGATCCTTTAGCAGGAAAAATTTAGCAGGAATTTTGGTGATGATAACCAAAGGGTATTTAAATATCTATTATCCAAGGAAAATTGGGAAGAAATGATGGTAACCGATGAGTTGGATGGAAAGTTCGAAGCATTTTACAGTCAGTTGAAATATGTTTTTGATCTGGCATTTCCTGTCAAACCCTCAGTTGTTAAAGTATCAAAAAATATGAAATTTACCCTAAATCAAGATTTATTAAATGTCAAAGCCGAGTTATTTTCCTTATATATAAAAACAAAAGACCTTCAATCATCTCACCCTCTTAGACAGTATTATTTGCAACTAAAGAGCAATTATCGCAAGATGATAAGACAAGCTAAATCAGACGCTATGCTTGATAAAATCAAAACAGCTGAAAATAAGTCAAAAACAATCTTGAACATCATTAACAACAATAAAGCCTCCAAGAAAAAAAGGACTGATCATACAATATGTCTGAATAACGAAAGTGGAGACATTACAGACACCTCAGTAGTGACTGAAATGTTTAATAATTTCTTTCTTGACATTACAAGGAAAGTTGACGTGTTTGAAAAAGACAAACATATTAAAGCAAATAAAGCATTGAGCAACTCATTTTTCTTGTTTCCGACGACGCCTTTAGAAATTAAAGAAATAATCCAACAATTAAAAAGTAAACTAAGTTCTGAAGCCGATGACATCTATCCAAAGATAATAAAAGATTTTTCTGATTTCTTTGCATTCCCTCTATCACATCTCATTAACCATTCTTTTAGTCATGGACAGTTTCCAAGCGCACTTAAAATAGCAAGAGTGAGGCCTATCTATAAGAAGGGAGATGAGAAGATATGTGATAATTATAGACCCATCTCCATACTCTGACCAAAGTTTATGAGAAGGTAGTTATGGAGAGACTATGGGATTTTTTGAACACAAACCATATCATATTTGAGGATCAGCATGGTTTTGTCAAAAGTAAAAATACCACCAGTGCAATTAGTAGGGGACCCAAGCCCTCAAAATCCCATTGAGGTGATACCCGAAAGATATACTCTTGAAATCGATTATACCTTTTTCTGGCACACTAAGGGTCACCAAAACCAATGTTGCCACGATGAACTCTCTTGCAAAAGTGGTTTTATCTTGTGTTAAAAATATGAAAATTTAAGTGATTTTTTAATGTACTTGTTGCATAATAATAGTCATAGCTCCGTTGTTCTTCGGTCGATTTTGATAAATTAAAGATAGAAATGTTCACAAAAAGTAGGCAAATAAGACTAATGCATTTTAAACGCTTTTATTACTCCGAAAAGTAGTTAAAAAGCCTCTGAAACAAAAAATATTGTTCCAAAATATATTTATGTTTGTTTCCAATTATGTTTACGTCATAGCAATGGCTCTGATGTCACTAAATATGATACCAATAGTTAGATTAGGTAGTTTACAACAATTTATGTCTCTTATAGTTTTTTCCTACGAAGTGCCGTTTTCGAGTAAAATGTAATTTTACAAAGTTTGTCAGGTCGAGGGCCGCGCGCTGTTGGCGGGTCTCGTCGACGTAGACCGCCACACAGAGCTAAGTTATCAATCATTCTATTGTCATTTTAAGACTTATAATGTATACCAAGTTAATATTTAATCTGAACTGCTTTCATTGTACCTACTTGAACATAAATTGCAATTACCCTGTTGCAGCAGACCTGCGTACTCAAAGTATTTTTAATTGTTTCTATAGTAAATTGACATCGTCAAATTGAATGTTTGTTTAGCAGGATAGTCAATTTTTTATGCAGGGTTACAAATTTAAAGTAAACTAATAGATGAAAAATGGTTTGTCGGTTTTTTTTAACAATCTGTATTGGTACTTTCAGATCTTACAAATTAACAATAATTGTAACAGTAACAATATTTGTTTACTATCCATGCAAACACCATAATCCATTAAAATTTCAATATGAATAGTTAATTAGTTGTGTGTAGATATATTATAAAATATTTAAACTAATATTATTTCAATACAAAAATGGGAAACCAGTGATTGACTGTTTTGTAACATTTTGTTGATTACTCTTGCCAACTCTGCATAAAATTGTTTATCCATATACAAAATTCAATAATAATCCTCCCATATCAGCAGGCAAGGATACTTAAAGCTTTAAATTAGGGTCGGACAATAAGGATATTATTCACAAAATAAATTAGAAATTTTCCGATTAGAATAACATTGAGATTGGTTTGAGCTTTTTAAACATCCGTTAACGTACAACTGTAGTTTTTGATATTCACAATATTGGATTGGTCGGATTTCATTGATTTAGAACTACATGTAACTTTTGTATTGTATTCAAATAAATTGCTCGATGTCGAGCATTACGTGCACTAGTTGTAAATTAATAACTTTGACAGAGAAAAATCAACACAATTGATCGCTTGAATGCCAAACTGAAAATTGTTTAGTTCTTCAGGTAAGCTCGTTCGCTACGCTCACTCGCTGCAAGTTTATTATAATATCCTCTGGTCTTTTATTTTCAATCTTCCTCCAATACTTTAATCAACAACAGATATTTATGAAATTAATATTCCTAAATTTAATTATTTTTGAATATCAAATTTGTTGTTTCCATAAGAAGTTGTCATAACTTAACTTTGAAGTCGTGTGGGGCGGAGCCCCATCTAAGAATCTAGATAAAAAGTATCCTATGTGTCCTTCCCCCCCCCAAATTTGCTGGGAAATTGGTTGAGTAGTTCTTAAGTTATAAATGGTGTAACTAACACGATTTTTTATATTATACCTATATCGGCATTACAAAATTTTCAAAATTTTACTTTTGTTTGTTGAGAATAATATTTTACATAACAATAGCTTAAAGTAATAATAGAAACAACAAAGTTGTGAGAACCCTTCTTTTAAGGCCCGATTAGGCCTAATGAAGCTTGTTACTGACAGACCTCTTTTTTCTTATGGAATACTTGTAATCCATAACCAATGTTCGTTTGGAATCTTTTAATAAAGGAAATTGAAATGCGAAAATAAAATCAATCTTGTGAAATATTTGGAGAAACATTCATGCACAAAAAATTATATTATCTATAACTCCAATAATCCTAAGCTGTTTGATACTCAATAATGTTTTATGAATTATGTAGGCTTAATATAAGTTACTAACGATAGCGAAACAGAGTTATTAACCCAATGCATTGAAGGTTCAAAATAGTCAATACACGATTTCATTGTTTGAATCAATCAATACTAATATACACCATCTTAGACAAATATAGTGAAAGTTATTTTTTATGTGTGAAAGTATGATAAAAAGTATATTTGGTTAACACCATTACAAATAAACCCGTCGCAGCAGACATGCACACTCAGCGAATTTCCAACAGGATTCCTTTTTTTAATTCCCTCATAAACACCATGGGAACGAGGATGTAGATTTGCTGCCTTTTGGGTATTGCACGTAGATATAGGAAAATCCATTCCCAGTGCATGTAACTAAATTGCATAAAATTCTGATATTTTTCATTTTACCCATAAACCCCAAAGGGGTCTTGGGGTTGAGTAGGTGAATGTACATACTAAATTTGATCAAATTATATCAATAAATAAGTGAGATACAGGGTTTTGTCAATTCCCCATAAGAATAACATGGAAAACCTATTTTTGTATTTTCTCCGTAACCTGTTAGGTCATGTGAACAATTCAAAATACTAAATTGTTTGTTTTTTGTAGCTCTTTTAAATGGTTTTAGTTAACATTGTTCAATTTTGAAATATTATGTCCAAAAATCCATAAACCCGTTTTTTGCCCTTTTAAAACCCCATAAAACCTTGTTCCCATAACCTGATAATGCTGGTTCGCGAACTCATGAAAATATACCTGGTCTTACCTACAACTTCATACCAAAGTTCATCAAAATCGGAGGTCCCTATTAAAAGTTCAAAATTTGAACTTTAATTAACTTAAAATAACTTAAAATAAATTAAAGTTAATTTAAATTTGTGTTAATAGTGTTATTAGTACCACGGACATATATATATATGAAAATGAAGGAACGGTAGTTTTGGCCTCTGGGGACATCAAAATGAAAAAGTAACCTGGTCCCATAATAGCTTATTCCCCATAGGGAAATTTGCTAAAACTAGGGGGCCCGTGCGCAAAATTCGCATTTTTTAATGTATTCCTTTCTGTTTGTGAAAACCTCAGCTACAGTACAATTCAAAGGAATTATTTCTTTTCAAACAATATTTGTGTTGATTATGCAGTGAAAGACGAACTATTTTTGTCTATAGTATATATTCCAAATGTGTGGGAAATCTGTTGTTAAGTTAAACATTTTAAAATACTTTATGAAATTTGGCCAACATTTTAAAGCGCCCTCTAGAACTAAATCAAAGGCTAAAGGGATGAAGCTTGAAACGAAATGACCCCACGTGCCACGTAAGATTACGTGCTAGATCATAAGATTTAAAATGCAACATAAATCTAAAAAATCTGAACTAAGAATAATTATGATACATTATGGCAAGAATATTGCAATCTAATGTAGTATAATTATAAAACATTTTAATCATATGGAGAACTGTGTTATCTAAATAAATCGAAAACTAAACCGGTTTGCAGGGATTTAATATTAATAATATGATCCTTATTTTTAAAGCTACAAGTATTCATGTGTGATTAAATGAAAGAAATTTTTATTTAAGGCTGTATGAAGGATGTAACATGGATTTTGTTCAGTGTTATCAATATTTATCAACGCTCAGCAACGTAATGTCACAAAATAGTAATTTGTATAGTCTGAAAGTAATATATAATATAGAACTTTTTCAAATATATATCAACAAACCATTTTATGTATAATTTCATTTATGTATACATTTTTAACCCTGCAGAAAAAAATAATAATCCTGCAAAACAAACATTCAATTTGACGATGTCAATTTACTATAGAAACAATTAAAAATACTTTGAGTACGCAGGTCTGTTGCAACAGGGTAATTGCAATTTATGTTCAAGTAGGTACAACGAAAGCAGTTCAGATTAAATATTAACTTGGTATACATTATAAGTCTTAAAATGACAATAGAATGATTGATAACTTAGCTCTGTGCGGCGGTCTACGTCGACGAGACCCGCCAACAGCGCGCGGCCCTCGACCTGACAAACTTTGTAAAATTACATTTTACTCGAAAACGACACTTCGTAGGAAAAAAACTATAAGAGACATAAATTGTTGTAAACTACCTAATCTAACTATTGGTATCATATTTAGTGACATCAGAGCCATTGCTATGACGTAAACATAATTGGAAACAAACATAAATATATTTTGGAACAATATTTTTTGTTTCAGAGGCTTTTTAACTACTTTTCGGAGTAATAAAAGCGTTTAAAATGCATTAGTCTTATTTGCCTACTTTTTGTGAACATTTCTATCTTTAATTTATCAAAATCGACCGAAGAACAACGGAGCTATGACTATTATTATGCAACAAGTACACTAAAAAATCACTTAAATTTTCATATTTTTAACACAAGATAAAACCACTTTTGCAAGAGAGTTCATCGTGGCAACATTGGTTTTGGTGACCCTTAGTGTACCCAGAAAAAGGTATAATCGATTTCAAGAGTATATCTTTCGGGTATCACTATCTCGCTTATTATGCACGATAGAGGCGGCTGGGTCCCCTACTAAATGTTTTCATTAATAAATCACATAGTTACAAAGTTAGACTCCAAGCACCACTCACTCGGCATCTTCTTCGACCTTAGTAAGGCGTTTGACCTGGTAGACCATGACCTTTTAATATCTAAGCTTAACAACATGGGAATCCGAGGGGTGGCTTCTAATTGGTTCCTCTCGTTTCTTACAGGACGAAGACAATACGTGGAAATAACAGCCAAAGATCAAAATGGGTGTTTAATGCAGTTTAGGTCTACGGAAGGAGTAGTTACGAGGGGTGTCCCGCAGGGATCCGTTCTGGGACCCGTGCTTTTCCTACTTTTCATTAACGACCTTCCCACTAACATAACAGAGGCGAAAGTGTGTCTTTTTGCCGATGATACTTCCTTAGCCCTATCAAGCCCCTCCCTGTAGTCACTTGAACAGAAAGCATACATTGAGGCAAACAAATTGGTCCAGTGGTTTGATGACAATCTGCTGAAAATAAATACGGAAAAAACTCATCTAATTAATTTCTGCATTTCAAACAGAAGTTCACAAGACCCAAATTTATCAGTTCTTCTTGATCAAACCATAATAGAGCCATCCAATTCAACAAAGTTCCTTGGTATTTTTCTTGATCACAACCTGAACTTCAACTTGCATATCGAACATGTCATCAAAAGAGTGAGTGTTGGGGTTTTTGTCCTACGCACTCTAGCCAAAACTGCCTCGACAGATGTTCTTATATCCGCTTACTACGGACTTATTTATCCATTTCTGTCTTATGCTGTGTCCATTTGGGGAGCTGAGAATCAGAGAACAGTATTTCTTTTTAAAATTCAAAAAAAGGCAATTAGGACAATATTTTCAAAAAAAAGACAATCATGTAGAGATTTATTTCATTCTTCTGCTATCTTAACGTTTCCATCTTTATACATTCTTGAAACATTATCTTTCGTAAAACAAAACTTTTCTCAATTCCATAATAACCTAAATCCCGGTATTTATCCTTTACGCTCCACAAACAATTGCCAAATTCCCAAACACTCCACTTGTTGTATAACGGCATCAAGTTATACAATTGTCTCCCTCTTTGGCTGAAGTTAGAGTCAGATCATTCTAAATTTAAGAAACTGCTGAAGAGCATGTTGATAGAGAAAACTTATTACAGTGTCCGATATTTCCTGACTGGGGGATAAAAGGTACAAGATATTGTTTGTTTTCTACAATAAGTTAATATTAAGTTTATTTTTTTTCTGAGTATTTATTTGTGAATATAAATTTGTACTCATTATGAAATCTTGACCTTGCCATTGCAAATTGTAATTTGTTGATTCTGGCAAATAAATTACTTATGACTTATGACTTTCAAAGTGCGCTTAGCGGTAGCGGTAGGCGGTGTGAGACAGCCCTTAAGGGTTTGATAGTGGCGCTATCCATCAATACTGGTGCAAACTTCATGGTTTATGCTATAGTAAAAACCACTTGTTTCTTGTTCAAATCGGTCAAAATAGCATACTGAAGTTAACTGCACAAATCAGTACATGTTAATAACTCTACATTATACATTATATTTTATATTCATGGAATGGTCCATCAACTGGTTAGTATAATCCTAGTAATATTTCCATTTATACAGTAAAATATTTAGTCTATCAACAACAGACAGCTTATAGGCTACTGAACCAATTTAAAGAAGGAATTTTAGACATTCTTTTAAAATAGTAGGCAAATGTTGAAAATACTTCCAATACTTGCTTAAAATTTTGAAATACTTATCAATTGAATAAAATGGAGGGGTCAGAGCAACATCAGACCAAGTCCATTTTTTACAGATTTTGAGGTAACCATGACAACACGTGTCTAAATTAATGTTCTTTCAGTGCCACAACAAGCCAAGTCCATACTACCTCATTTTGCCACTAGAATGCGCACTAATCTGTTATTGCACTGAACAGATTGCAACACTGTTTCAGAGCAACAGATGACCAAGTCCGGTTTTGAGGTTATGCCAATGTACAAGGCTTGTTTACCTACATTTTTTTGTACTTAATCGTTGTTTTAATCTTTTAGTTGATTACTATGAGTTGTTTTTTCAATAAATATGGCTTCAGACAGTGAATGGGTTCCTTCTGACAGTGATTCCAGCTCCTTAGAAGGTAAGTTTTGTTTTAAAGTTGTTTGTAAGAGTACAATATAGGCTAACCCAATTAATAAGAAAAGGAGAATTTTTGGTGAATTTCATCATTTGATGGAAGATCTCGAAGGAGATGAAGAAAGATTTAGAAGGTACTTTAGACTAAATCAAGATCAATTTGATGAGGTTTTATCATACATTGAAAATGATATCAAAAAAGAAGATACCAACTATAGAAAAGCCATTACAAGTAGAGAACGGCTGGCTGTGTGCTTGAGGTGAGGAACTAATTTTAAACATTAATTAATACGAATTTAGTGAGGTAAATGTACCCCGTCGTAACGGGGTGTTCTTGTTTAAAGAAAATATTAAATAGGGTTTCACTTAACAAATGTTGTAGAAATAGTTATTTGTGTATTAAGGGATTAAAGTGCAACATATTACCCCCGAGGGAAATTGTTGACGAGGGCGACAATTTCCCAAGGGTGAATATGCACTTTAATCCCGTAATACACACAAAATGGTTCCCCCACCTGCTGTTTTAATGTTTAAAACTAATGTAAATTACAAAACTATGGTTTACTAATGTTTACAAACTGAAACACAAACTGAGGTTGGCTGTTCTGTTTTTACTGTTGTCTGCCTGCACAGCGTTGCGAGATTGTCAATATGGGTTTCTTTTAGTCCCTGGTTTGAGGGACTAAAGTGCTTGTAAACCTCCCTAGGGAGCTTAAGTAGCACTTTAGTCCCTGATTACCTGGATTAAAAGTCCACTTTAGACAGTAAGTGGGGGAAAACATTTGATCTTAAACAATGGAATCACTATATGTATAGCGAGTAAAATAAATTTACTAACCAAAGTAGGAATTTGAAATAATCAACGAAATTATAGTCAAAAGAAAATTTACTATCGTGTAAAACATATTCAATTTTTACTTATATCATAGTTTATATAATAATGCTTCGTTAGTCCAAATATAAAATCACGGTTACTTCTTTACAAATGAAATTACGGAAAATAAACTAAGGGTTCCACGATGAACCACCTGCAAATTGTCCTTGTCCTTGGATTGGCACGAAGTTTGCAGATGGAGTTGGACATGGGTTTGGGGTCGACTGGAGGGTGTTACTTGGGGAAATGCTTGCAGGTGATGAGAACTGACTGTTTGGAACATTGATGGGTTGTTGATGTAAACTAATGTGTTCCGAATTGCGGCCGCTGGAGAGCATCCATTCATGCTGCTCCTCGGCCAAGCTCACACAATTGAGAATTTCGCGTTTGAGCTTTAATTGATAATGGCGAGGCAACTTCCGTACAGTTTGGGTTATGCTGGCAAAAAATAAATCGAGTTCGTCAGGAGTTTTTGGCGGTTGCTTGCGTTTTTCCTTTTCCTGCATAAATTGGATAACCTTATCGGCACCCCTTACATCCCGACGCCGTTTTTCACCACGGAAAGTTTGCTCATGTGTATTTGCTTCTTGATCTCCCAAGGAGAACTCCAAATTATTGTCCTCTTCATCTGCATCTACCTCTGCATATGGCACTTGATCATCAGGAAACTCTTCAGTAGGCGAAGGGATGTTGGTATCGCTTCTGAGAAAAAAACAACACTTGATTTATATTTCAAAACTCGACATATTTTTCTTACTTAGGCCTAATTAGTATTTGGGGTTTACTTATTCAAAACTCCGGATTACTGTGATCAATGGCAGCACGTAAATGTTTGGGAAGTGAAATACCATATTTAATAACTTATACAGGGTGTATCCGAACTCTCTTCGGAAACTTCGGGAGCTTGTTCTAGAGATCATAACTAAGAAAAAATGTCATGTAAACATATGGTCTATCTCGCTCCGTTTTCCGTCTGTACGTCAGTTTGTGTTTTTTTACTTAATACGATATATCTTAGAAACGGTTAAAGATATCGCCTTCATACTTAGTACACATATTACACTTATTAATACCCATTTTGCTAGAGAATATCAAGTTTCTAGTTTGTACCATTTAAACATGGCGGCTATTTTTAGTTTTTAAAGCTTAATATCTTAAAATACGTAAATATTAGCAAAAATACACAGGAGACAAGAAAGTTGCCAATTTTTATCACCTACAATATGATAACAAATTTGTTAAAATCGGATGATAAATGACTGAGTTATTGTAATTTTTAGAAGAAAATACCTGTTTATTTACTACGATTACCACACAATTATCATGTATTTTCTTCTAAAAGTAGTAATACCTCAGTCATTTATGATCCGATCTTAACAAACTTTTTACCAAATTATAGGGGATAAAAATTAACAACTTTTTTGTCTCTTGTAAATTTTTGCTAATATTAACGGTTTTTGAGATATTAAGCTTTAAAAGGTAAAAATAGCCGCCATTTTAAAATGGGACAAAGTAGAAACTTGATTTTCCATACCAAAATGGGTCTTAATAGGTGTAATACGTGTACCAAGTATGAAGGTGATATCTTTAACCGTTCCAAAGATATATCGTATTAAGTAAAAAACACAAACTGACGTAAAGACGGAAAACGGAGCAAGATAGACCATATGTTTATATGACATTTTTTTTCGTTAGGTTTTCATATTAAAGGTTTTTTCACTTGTGATCAAATTTTTAATGCAAATAAAATCCGCCTATGAGGGCTACTACTGTTCGTATAGCAGGATCAGTGTGGTAATTCTTAACTATATTTTGCTCTATAACTTGCTATATGTATACAAATGACCCGTAAGTTAATGGTAAATCTTTAAAATATGGTCATTTTAATGAAGAGGAGTAAATAAATATGTATGGGTAATCACCTTCAAACTGGGTACATGTATGATGACAAATAATTCCTTTTAAGTATGAAGTATTAAGTTAAGAACGAAACCGAAAAATTTTAAGACAAGTAGTTATTAACGAACAATAATTATTAATAATAATGATAACAAATAATCCTAAATAACCATATTTTAAATTTTAGCCACTTTATTTACGGGACACTGTATTATACACGATTACAGACTTTAACGAGCTGATCCAGTGGTGTCAGGGAGCCGGGACGCGCAAGACCCCCTGCTACATGAGGAGTGGTAGAATCATTCCGGCACTGCAGAGTTTACCACAATGCTACTGGCTTATACACAATTCATTACTATACAATACATTCTAGGGCCTCTACTTACTCTCCGTGAGTCATCGTAGAGAGTAAAAATTCCATTTGCTGCTCGTATTTCCATTTGTTCCGATTGCTAGCGGCTTGACCACTCTTAGTTTTTCGTCTATTAATTGCTTGACGGTGAGCATCTTTCAATTTTCTCCAATCTGCCCTTACTTGTTTTTCTGAAAAAATTTTGGTTATTTCAGATTCCTGGCTACCGGCGATACTTACAGAACAACAAGCTACAGTTATAGGATTGGGGAAACTACCGTCTCATCAATTGTTGATCAAGTTTGTGAGGCTATATGGAATTGTATGCAGCCTAAGTTCATGCCAACACCACAAGAAGAAACGTGGCGAAACATTGAACAAGGTTTTCGGAACAGGTGGAACTTTCCACATTGCATCGGCGCCATTGACGGGAAGCACGTCACCATACAAGCTCCAGCGCACTCTGGGTCAACGTTCTTCAACTACAAAAAGTACTACTCAACCGTGCTTTTAGGCTTAGTTGATTCAGAATACAAATTCATAGCAATCGATGCTGGGTCTTATGGAAAAGAATCTGATGGAGGCATATTTAGTGAAAGTGCTATTGGCAAAAGACTGAATAACTACAGTTTGGCAATTCCTCCAGATGAACCGCTTGTTGAAGGAGGCTGTGAGGTGCCTTATGTTATTATTGGCGATGAAGGATTCCCAATGAAAAGGTTTTTACTACGTCCATTTCCTCGAGGAGAACTTGATGTTGAAAAACGAGTATACAACTATAGGCACTGCCGCTGCAGAAGAGTAGTCGAAAATGCGTTCGGCATACTAGCCCAAAGATGGAGGGTATATTTCAGACCCCTTGCTTGTAAATATGACTCCATCATTAAGATAGTCAAAGCAACTACAATCCTTCACAATTACTTATGTAGTAAAGGGGATATGGTGTCTGTTGGTACACCTGAAGAGATTGCTGAGGCCTATAAAACTTGTTGGAAACCAATTCCACGCTTTGGAACCCGAGCATCTGAAGAGGCAAAGAACATCAGAGAGGAGTTTGTGGAGTACTTCTACTCAACAACTGGAAGCGTGAATTGGCAGTGGGACCGTATTTAAGCTGTATTGAAGGATCAAGTAAACTGAAAAATTGACCGCGAAGTTGTCTGTATAATAGAATGAATAGAATACATTTATAAACAACCAATCATACATTGTATCAATAAAGTACGTTTTTACAGGTAAATTGTGTTAAACATGAATAAACCTACAATAGCTTAAATTTGTAATATTCAATCTAAAATTTAATTTAGAGCCAATATTTACAAGTCAACAGGAACAGTTTAGTTTAAGGACCAAAAATTATAATTGGCCTACGGAGGGAAAACTCTCCGAGCCGGCACGCACCAAGACATCCTGTTGACATCGTATACTGCGGAAAGAATAAACATCTTGGAGGAAGGCCATTTCCGGTATTCTATACAATTACCATATATGCAATGAATATTCTTTTGTATTCATGAGTAGTTAAAATGTTTACATTTTCGGTTTAAATATACGTAAATTACCTTTTATATGGGCGTAAATTTACCCATCTACATACGGTAGGCCTACAGATAACACGTTTTAATCTAAAAAAATTAGGATTTAACGCACAAAGAGATGAGTAATTAATTGGCAATGGGTAAACATCCCAAAAAATCAGGAATAGTGAGTAGATGTTTGTAATCAAACCTAATTAGGGTATTTTACTTTCGTACAACAACATTTAGTACAGGTATATAGTACATAAAAAATGGTATATAGGGTATAAGGCATATAGGTATTTAGTACGTAAAAGAATATATTAGTTTAAAACTTACTGTCTTTTCCCAATGATGTTGCTATCTCGTCCCACGCCTTCTCTTTCGCGCTCATTTCACGGTACGTTTGCAAACGAGAGTCCCACAGACACGGGTGCACTCGCACTTCCTCTATTAACTGTTCCATAATTAATTATTAGAGAAACGATCAACGGAAACATATAAAAAATATATGGTAATGTCACTTGTCACGTGAAAGCACACAAACAGTACAGAGACCACGTGGAGCAGGTGCAGCGGTTGGTGGCGGGAGTTGTATGCCGACTAGTGCTCCCACGCGCATGCGCAGATCAAAACGTCCAGTGGACGCTTGGGAAAAATCGCTCTCCGAGCGATTTCGAAACGTCCGTCCGCGGACGGATGCGTCCATCCGCGGATGGATGGACGCCGGTGTGAGGCGTCCCATTGGACAAGCAGGGGAGCGATCTTTTTTATAACAATCGTCCATCCATCCACTGGTTGGATGGACGTGCGGTGTGAGGCGGCCTTTAATTGTTTGCAAGTGAGACTAGAACTTTTTGAAAAAAATGTGCTGGAAATATTGGAATAATACTGGAATTCGAAAATCAAATATCAGTACACCCTGTGGTCTGTTTTGTATTTTTCATTAGGCACATATTTATTTTACAATTTTGCAAATAATTTTTTATTTGTAGGCCACATCTTGTGACACATCTCATTCTTCCTGCGATACAGCTGATTTTCATTGAACCACTTACTTTCCTGCAATCGACCATCTTTAAAGGGATATAAGCACAATTTAATCCTGTAAGTTATATTTTTATTTACAGTTAATAAATTATCATAATAATAATAATATTAATAATATTTATTTGCCATATAACAATTTACATTAACTGCATTGGCATTACAAACTAATTTTAACTTACATACTAAATTCTTCTATATGTCTCTTCTATTATTTTCATTTATTATGACTAATGACTTAAAAATTTATACTGTTAAACGTCCATGATCAAATTTTTTATCTTTCAGGAAATCTTTAATTTTGTAATATGCTCCTTTTTCTAGTAATTTCTTCAATAACTTTTTAAATCTCTTCAAATCTTTTTCTTCTTTTAATTTAGTTGGTAATTTATTATAAAATATGACACTATTGTACAATAAATGTTTCTTATAAAAGGTAGTGTTGTGAACAGGAATTTTGAGGTTGAGGTTATGCCTTATGATTTTTTATGTTTTAATATTTTTTAAGTTTTAAATATTTCAAAATTTTGCATGACAAACAATAATGTTTCATATATTATAATGCAAGGAAAAGTTAGAATATTGTTATTTTTTAAAATTTGTTTACATGAATGATATTTCGATTTCTTAAAAACTGCTCTGATAGCCATTTTTTTGTAAAATAAATAAGTTCCTTGCACTTGCAATTGTGTTTCCCCATATAGGTACAGCATATGACAAATGGGGATATATTATACCATAGTAAGCAGTTAATAGTATGTTGGTGCTACAAAATGTGGATAATCTTCTTATCATGTAAATTCCACTTGATAACTTTTTGCTTATCATGTCAACATGTGATTCAAAATTCAAATTATCGTCTATAATGATCCCTAAAAATTTTGCTTTTTCTTCTGTTGTTATTGGAAATTCATTTATTGAAATGGTAATATTATCTTTATTTTCCTTCTTTTTAGTTCAAGAGAATTTTAATAATTTAGTTTTTGTCATGTTTGTCATCAAATTATTTTCATTAAACCATTGTATTAATAAATTAGAATCAATGTAACTATTAATTTCAAGATCCTTTAATGACTTATACGATGTAAACAAGGTTGCATCATCAGCATAAAGGCAAATGTCAGAATTTCGAACTGATTTCGTAATGTCATTTAAATATATATCAGAAATAACATTGGACCAAGTATAGATCCTTGTGGTACTCCTGATTTTGTTACAATTTCTGTTGATTGTTTGAATAATATTACATTTTTGTCATCTACAAAAGGAATTTCAACAATTTGCATTCGATTCATGAGATAGCTCTCAAACCAGTGTAATGCAGTTCCTCGTATTCCCAATTTCTGTAGTTTCAGTAATAGAGTTTTATGTTCCACCATATCAAACGCTTTTTTTAAGTCAAAAAATATTGCAAGACTATGTTCTTTATTGTCAACTGAACTGACAGCTTTTGATGTTAATTGAAATATTGCATTAATAGTTGATTTGTTTTTTCTAAAGCCATGTTGATTTTTTGATAAAATGTTATATTTTTCAAAAAAAGATGTTATTCGAACTAGCACAACTTTTTCAAATATTTTACTAATACTCGAGAGAATAGAAATGGGTCGATAATTTTTACAATCTAAGGTTGAAGAATTTTTATGAATTGGTATAATCTTTGACTTTTTTAATTTAGTTGGGAATTCGCCTGATTTTAAAGACTCATTTATCAGATACATTATTGGATGTGTTAATTCATAATGACATTCTTTTAAAAGCTTGTTGGATATTCCATCAAATCCAAAAGTTGTAGATGTTTTAAGTGATAGAATTATTTCATTTACCTCAAATTGGTCTGTTGGAAACATGTATATTGTATGAGGGTTAATTTCAACACAGTTAGTTGATCTATATTTCTTATCATTGGCATCACTTTGTAAGTTACTAGGCACAACATTTACAAAAAAATTATTAAATATATTTGATATTTGTTCTGGATTCTTTACTATATTACCTTTAGAGGTTTCAATTTTATATTCGGTCAATCTTTGTTTCTTTTTTGATATTTTATTCTCATTTATAATCCCCCATACTGTCTTAGACATATTAGTTGATTTTAATATTTTATTTTTGATCATAGTTGACTTTTCTTCTCTTAAAGTCTTTCTAAATAATAATTTTGTTTCTTTGTATTTTATTGTCATGGGTTCAGATGAGTGCAGATCTTTTGTTTTGTTATATAGGTCCTTCATGTCTTTCCTTAAATTTAAGGCATAATCCGACAGTTTAGTTTTAACTTTTGAGTTTTCTTTAATTTGTACTTTTTTAAGGGGAATGCTCTTAAGAAATGTTGATTTAATATACTATTATGAAAAGTATCATATTTTTCAGTATATGATTCATGTTTTCCATGAAGGGCTTGCCATGTTTCATTTATTAAAAGACTTTTGAAGAGGGCAATTTGATCATCAGTAAAGGATCTTATAATTTTGAAGTGAGGTTTTTTTACCGAAGATTGAATTGATTTCAATTCTGCAACCTGAGCATGATGATCTGCTAAACAAGATTTTAACACGTAACTTTCAATTTCAATTAAACCATCTAGGATATTTGTGAAAATGTTATCAATGCTGGTTTTAGAGTTTTTAAATTCTCTCGTAAAAGAAAATATCGTCTGACTAAGACCATAGCTTCCAATCAAATATCTAAATTTTTTTGTTTTTGCTTCATCTTTTGCGCAATTTATATTAAAGTCTCCAGTAACAACAACATAATTATTGTTGGTTTCAACACTGTCTAGAATGTTTCTAATTGCGTTAAAAAACTGGTTAGTATTTCCTGAAGGAGGTCTGTACACAGCAATAATTAAAATGTTTCTTAGTAGATTGTTTATTCTAACTGATGCTACTTCACACTCTCCCTGTATGCAATATTGAGTCATATCAATCGGAGTGATATTTAACCGCTCATTAGCAAATACAAACCTTTTCTCATATTCTTTCTACAAAATGAGGAAGCATGATTAAGATTTTTCAATTTAATTGAATTTATTTAATTTTCTTTTAGGTAGTGTTCAGACAAACAACGAATATCTGGGGATTCTTCTGCTATAAGTTGTTCTATTAATTCCATTTTTCCTCATCCCCTCAATGTTTTGATGAATTAATTTAACAGACATCTGTGCATTATTTATTTGCTTTTTATTCCTTTGGGGAAAAACTGTTAGTAAATTTGCTTTGTTTTGAAAGTAAAATCTAAAAAACCTTTTCTCTGTGAGGTCTTCCACTTGTCGTTTCTATTAGTTACTACAACAGGTATTTCATTTATTGATTCAGAGGTTACTTTAGATATTTCATCTTTGGAGGTACTATGATTCATATTAATATAGTTTGTATGGTTTTTAACATACTTATTGAAAGTCGCGGAAGTGTGTTGTTTAAATTCAGTTGGCACATCAAGATTCTTGCTGAAGTTATTGTTGTTGTGTAAAATGATATTAGACATTAACATAGCTAAATATTTCTTTCCAAGTTTGTTTAAATGCAAGCCATGTTTGGTGTAAAAAATTCTCTTTAAATCATATAACGGTAAAAATGTAGAATGAGGATAATAATAAGTGATAGTTCTTACTTGAGAATTTATATTTTTAATAAATGAATTCAAGTCTGGTCTGTCATAACGGAAAGGAATGGCGCAAATAATTATCTGAGTTTTCATAGACTCTTGGAGAATCGATTCAAATTGTTTCACTATCTCATAGTTCTGTGTTTTGTTGTCAATATCATTAGTTCCTCCTAAAACAACAATAAAATCATCGTAATACATGACTTTGGTTTGATCTTCCAAATTGCCGACGACATTTTTTATTTTACAATTTGGTTTTACATCTGTAGTCACATTGTAGGTATTTTTAAGCGTTTTCCCAAGCAGTTTGTTTATCAGTCTTCCATGACTATCAGCAAATATATTTATTTTAGGGACTCTTTTTAAAGGTGAATAATGACCATAAGGATTTTCATTTTCTTTGCTTATAAATATGCCTTCTTTTGCATGCTTGGTTCCTTCATTTACATTTAGATAATTATTCATGTAGTTTTTTATTGTATGTTTATCCTTATATGTCTATTTCATCAAATGATAAATTTTGTTTATTATGAACGTTTCTAAATTATTAAGTATATTATCAACTCTTAAAATATCTTCATTATTTACTACTACTTCTGAATGTTTACTTTTATTAGTACTTGTGTTTTTATTTCTTATAGAACTTACAACCGCATTAGTTGTTTCTCTTTGATGGCTAGTTTTCCGTGGTCTGTGTTTGCCTTCGTTTCCTAGATTGCTGTTACTTGATTTACGTATCTTTACAGATGCTCTAGCATTAATTGTTCTACATGTTGAAGTAGTGGGGAATGGGGGCTTTTGGCTCAGTTCAAGGTCACCTGAGGTATGACGTCATCGATGACGTCATCGAGGTCAATGACCTCATTGATGACGTCATCGATTGCATCATCGATGACGTCATCACCAATGACGTCACTTCCATGACGTCACACCCATGACGTCACAGAAATGACATGCTGATGACGTCATCACCCCTTACGTCACCAAGATGACGTCATCGATGTCACAAAGGTCAAGGTCACGCTGAAACCTAAAATTTTTTGGCACTTTTGCTGTTTCTCGCACTACGCTCCGAGTTTCAGTCACAGTTACCATGACCTTGACGACTTGGAGCGAATTTGCGATGAGAAACAGCAAAAGTGCTGAGGAAACTTGAAGTTTGCAACGTGACTCTGCCTAAACCGTCATGTGACACCGCTCGGGTGACCTTGAAATGACCCAGAAGCCCCCCATTCGACCATTACTGCAACGCGATGCGCACCCTAAGACAGACACCGAGCGACTGACTGTCCGGCTCCGCGCACTCTAGGTATATGGGAAGTGGTGGGGGAATTGCGATGATCTTGGGAAACTTAAAAATGCCAAGTCAGGTAGCACTGTTTCGGTGCTACCTTAAATTTACATGTTAAAGTGTGATGACCTTGAGGTTGACTGTAAATTTGGGACTTAGGATTGTTTTTAAAGATGTATCTAAAGAATCTTCAGATTTGAGTCAACACTTAGAAAAATTTACTCTTAGTAAAACTGTTTAATGTGTATTTGCCAGAGTTTAAGTGTGGTGACCTTGAAATACCCGAAATTGTCAGGAATTGGAGTAGCAACCGCGATGTGCACCCTACGACAGACACCGAGCGACTGACTGTCAGGCCCCGCACACTCTAGGTATATTGGAAGTGGTGGGGGGAACTGCGATGACCTTGGGAAACTTTTAAATCTCAAGCAAGGGAGCAACGTTTTGGTGCTACCTTAATTGTACATGTTTATTAGTTGGAGTTAAAGTGTGATGACTCTGAGACTGTTTCAAAGATTTATCCAAAGTACCTCCAGGTTTGAACCAACACTTAGAAAAATTACTCTTTGTAGCCTATAACAACTTGATGTTGTTTCCATAGTTTAAGTGTGTTGACCTTGAACTGGTTAAAATGAAAACTTTAATAATTGAAAACCGCACAGTGGAGTGCATGATACAGATGCGCACCCCATGACAGTCGGCGAGCGACTGACTCTCAGACCTTGCGTACTCTAGGCATATGGGAAGTGGTGGGGGAAATCTCAAGGTCATACAAAAGGAGTTTTAAAAAAGTCAAAGAGAAAAGAGACTACTCTACTCTTCAGAGTTAAAGTTGTCTTGGTACGACAATTCGATGTTGTCCCAGAGTTAAAGTGTGGCGACCTTGTGCATAAGAGTTAAAGTTTTCTTTGTAAGACAATTCGATATCGTCCCAGAGTTAAAGTGTGATGACCTTGAGGTTGACTGTGAACTTGGGACTTAGGATTGAGTTTAGTGGTGGAGGAAATCTCAAGGTCATCCAAATTGGGTTTTAAAAAAATAAGAAACTCTAAACCCCATGATCCTTTTCTTCCCTTTCCATCTCGTCCGTAGGATATATGGATGACAATGGTAAATTTGACAAATACTGTGGTGATTGTTGACCTCCACTGTGATCTGATTCTTGATTGTCTTGCTGCATTATAATTTCAGACCAATCATAATCTAAATTGACCTTGAGCTTTATTCCCGGGTTGTCAAGGAGAATAGACTTCATCCAATCGCAGATGGTTTCTAAATAATGCACGTTGTCGATTGTCAATTTCCAACTTGTAGTAGGTACATCTTCGGTGGAAGACATGGCATCGCAAGCAAGTGTGTCCGCCATGGTTGTTGGAGGAGGAATGACACCTGTTGCAGACGGCAATGCTGGTATAGCAGAGTAGTGGGGGAAATCTCAAGGTCATCCAAATCGTGTTTTAAAAAAGATGGCTAGTAGTCCGTGGTGGTGGGGGTAACTGTGAAATGCAAAGGTCAAAGGTCAAGGTCACCCGCGAAGTTTAAAAAAAATGCAACATATCAATATGTGACAAACTTCACATATTGATATGTTGCATTTTTTATTCTTTTATTCTTTTTAATCATTTATTTATAAAACATTACAATAACATATGTACAACAGTAAAACTTAAATCTAACACTGCTGCTTGTCGGCGATGTGGATGGTCAACTCGGTGGAATTGCTACCCGTGCAACCGTGGGAAACCAGGTAGAGACATCCGGGTTGGATGGAGCGCAGATCCTCGTTCTGGAGGAGATGGACGAACCGTTTCGGCAGGTAGACTTGGAACTTAGGCTCATCCCCCGGAGTGAACGGTGCCTCGCTAAGACTGCAGCAGATAGCTTCTCCAACTGTAGTCTCCATCTTCTTCATGACATGGATAATGTAGTGCTTCTCGTCTTTAAGTTCGGAACACTTCTTGACAGGTAGTATGGTAGACTTGGAGTGAGCATTGAACTGCTCAACCAAAGTTTGCAGGAACTGGTGAGATGCCATGGTCGAGTTATAGATCGTCTTCTTCGTCTTCTTGCTGGGAGATGTTGTCGTCTCGGAATCTCGAGTAATACTCATGCCAGGTTTCGGTCTGCTCCTCACTTATATAACCCCCGTTACTCCCACCACTCCCCACTTCCCCACTTTGAAGGTAAGATGCGAGTTTATAGGCGTTTTTTAAAGCGCAATGTCTATCTTTTTCATGTTCTGGACTTTTAGTACAAATACAAACATTTTCCATTATATACTTGTAGTTTTTATCCAATTCCACATCATTAACCGGAACATGAGTAAATTCTTCGATCCATCTCTTCTTTTCCAGTCCTTTTGTGTAAATATTGGTAAACCTGTTTGAAAACTGATGCATGATGTGATACAAGTCCGTGTAACTTGCAAAACCATCATACCAATCGATATGATGGAAATATTTTGAAATCCACCTGTTGGTAGTAGCGGCTTTGCTAGTTAAAGATGAATAAGAACATGGTGGTTTGAACAAAAATGTATATGGAACACTTGTATTGATGTCGAAAAACACAAGTTCTTTTATGATAAATCTATCATCATTACCTCGAAACGCTTGGAACTCAATTATACCAGGTTTGGACTTTACTTGTTCTTCTTCCTTGTCCATTGTGAAGGTCACCCATCTGCTCATGACGAAGTCCAAAGGCCAACTGATTTCCACACCACGGTAGGTACGACTTTTATACCAGGCCGTACAGTTGTTGGCGCGTTGGTGTATATTTAACGTGGGCACCGTCCCCGGTAGGCCTAACCCCACAAAGTGTTTGATATTGTTTTAAAAATTAACCATTGCTGTGTAGTTGATTGTCATTTAAGTTTCCATCTTTACATTTTCCTTGTTTTCAATTTCATCACGAACACTTGATTCTTCTCCTCCTTCTTCCTCTTCTTCTTGTATTACTGATGTTTTATGTAGTTGAGCGTATTTTTCCAATTGTCTCCACATTTGTACTTCATGAGGAACCCTATTGAATATAGAAGTATCCACAGGTCCGTATAATATAGGTGCGTCTGGTTGTTTGTCCAAAGTGTCTTCCAGATAATCTTTAATAATCGAACTTGAAAATACCAGTTGTCTCAAGTATCTTATTATAGGTTCGGTTGCACAAGTTAAAATGAAAAACTCCTCTCGACTAAGTTGAATCTTGTTATCATGTCTTGTTGTGTCTCTAAACCGCAGCTGATGATCACCACGATGTTTAACAATATCGATTTCCACATTTGAATCCAAAAGTCCTACTCTTGTCTTTCTTCCAAACATGTTACTACTTAAATAGCATTCTACTTAAATAGCATTCTAGAAGATGCAAGTGTTTCATAAACGATTCCCAAGCACTATCCGTAAACAAAATCATTTTGGGTCCATGAGTTAAAATCACAGTAGGGGAATAACCTGTTGATTTCATAACACCGATTAAAACACTTTTGTCCAAACTGGATGAGATTGGATAAAATATTCGTAAGAATACTTCACTCAATATGTTTGGAGAAATATTATCTTCAATATCCCTTTTCCTCTTTTGCGCATTCCTTTTTCTTTTACCTTTTTCTTCAACATTATTACTGGCGTGAAGTTGTCCGCAAACGTTGTGTTCATCTCCTTCCCGTTGACCTTGAAGATCTAAAAACTCAGATATCTCCTTCTCAATATCTACCACATTTTCAGGTGTACCACTAGGAGAAGCCATATTGAATACGATGCTACCCATACAACAACAGGCAACAAACTGATGAGGAGC